>CM052445.1:67017133-67045771 GCA_028533085.1 Varecia variegata | reverse complement strand
ATAAATGAATTCAGTAAAGTCTCAGTATACAAAATCAATACACACAAATCAGAGGCATTCATATATGCCAATAACAGTGAAACTGAGATCCAAATCAGAGATGCAATACCCTTCACAATAGCAACAAAGAAAATAAAGTACCTAGGAATATATGTAACGAAGGAGGTAAATGACCTCTATAGGGAGAACTATGAAACACTGAGGAAGGAGATAGGAGAGGATGTAAACAGGTGGAATACAATACTATGCTTGTTGGGCAGCAGAATCAACATAGTTAAAATGACTATATTATCCAAAGTGATCTACAGATGCAATGCAATCCCTATTAAAATACCAACATCATTTTTCACAGATGTAGAAAAAATAATTTTACACTTCGTATGGAACCAGAGATGACCCCATTTAGCAAAAGAAATCCTAGGCAATAAAAACAAAATGGGAGGTGTCAATTTACCAGACTTCAAACTATACTACAAGGCTATAGTAACTAAAACAGCTTGTTATTCGCACATGAACAAGAATATTGACCGGTGGAATAGAACTGAGAACCCAGATATAAAACCATCCTCATATAACCATCCGATCTTTGACAAAGCAGATAAAAACATACACTGGGGAAAAGAATCCTTATTCAATAAATGGTGCTGGGAAAACTGGATAGCCACATGTAGAAGACTGAAACAAGATCTCTACCTTTCACCACTCACAAAAATCAAATCATGGTGGGTAACGGACTTAAACCTAAGGTGTGAAACTATTAGAATTCTAGAAGAAAATGTGGGAAAAACTTATAGAGATTGGTCTAGGCAAAGAATTTATGAAGAAGACCCCAAAGGCAATCATAGCAACAACAAAAATAAATAAGTGGGACCTGATCAAATTAAAAAGCTCTCCCCAGCCAAGGAAACTATCACAAGAGCAAACAGACAACCTACAGAATGGGAGAAAATTTTCGCATGCTACACATCTAATAAAAGGGCTGATAACTAGAATCTATATCGAACTCAGGAAAATCAGCAAGAAAAAAATCAAACAACCCTATTAAAAAGTGGGAAAAGGACATGAACAGAAACTCTCAAAAGAAGACAGACTAATGGCCAATAAACATATGAAAAAATGCTCAACATATCTAATTGTCAGGGAAATCCAAATCAAAACCATAATGAGCTATCATTTAACTCAGTGAGAATGACTTTTACCAAAAAGTCCCAAAACAACAAACGTTGGTGTGGATGTGGAGAGATAGGAACACTCATACACTGCTGGTGGGACTGCAAACTAATACAACCTCTGTGGAAAGTAATATGGAGATACCTCAAAGAGCTACAAGTAGAACTACCATTTGATCCAGCAATCCCATTACTGAGCATATACCCAAAAGAACAATAGACATTCTATAAAAAAGACATCTGCACTTACATGTTTATAGCAGCACAATTCACAATTGCAAATATGTGGAAACAACCCAAGTGCCCATCAATACATCAGTGGATTAATAAATTGTGGTATATGTATTCCATGGAGTACTATTCAGCCACAAAAACAATGGTGATACAGCACTTCTTGTATTATGCTGGATAGAGCTGGAACCCATTCTACTAAGTGAAGTATCCCAAGAATGGGAAAACAAGCACCACATGTACTCACCATCAAATTGGTATTATCTGATCAACACCTAAATACACATATAGTAATAACATTCAATGGGCGTCGGGCAGATGGGAGGGTGGAGGAGGGCATAGGTATATTCACACCTAATGGGTGCAGTGCGCAGTGTCTAGAGAATGGACACACTTGAAGCTCTGACCTGGGTGAGGCAAATGCAATATACGTAACCTAAACATTTGTACCCCTGTTATATGCTGAAAAAATAAATAAATTTTGAAACCTAAAAAACAAACAAAGAAAAAAACCAAATGGAAAACCAAATAAAACAACCCCCCAAATGTTGGATTCTGAGAGGATGTTAAAGAAATTAGGATATCCAGGGAAGAGCCAATGCCAAATGTGGGGAAGGTGAATAAGCAAAGAAAATGGAAAGTTCCTTCTTGGCTTCCCCAGTAAGGTTAGTTTTAGGTGTGATCAACACAGCAGGGATCACACAACAGAAACTCGCCTGAATTCCCTGATGTAAAGAAACTGATAATGTAACTTTCCTAATGTGCCTCCTGAATTTGAATCTTATTGCCCTGGACTTAGAATGGTGAAAGTAGCTTTGCGTGGCTATTGTGGCTTAGATTCGCTCTCCGATGGCACAGAAAGGTAAGAGGCTTACGCTCTAAATGTCTTGTTTGTCCTTGCGGGAATGTGACTTGATGACATGTCTCTTCAGCACTTCATAAAGGTGAAAGATAAAGTGCAAAGGCATCTGATTCTTGTCACTGTCTCTTACGCAGTTGTGACTTTAGATTTCCTAACGTCCCAGCCCTAGGTACAGTATGCGATATTTTACTTTGCATTTCTGGGTGTCTCAGTTACTGTGTGATTTTTCCTCAGAACATTTCTCTAAGCTGGTGTACAGCAGCCCTGAGGCTCACCAGAGCCCTGGTGGTCATGGAGCTCCAGCCCCTTCAGTCATCTGGAACTTAACTCTCCTTAACTTACAGGTTTTTTGGACATTGTATCAAGCATGACTCAAGCAATTTAACTGAAAAATTAAAAATTGAAATATTCAGGCAAAGCAATTGCTGAGCAAAGCTGTGGATTTATGGGGAGGTGGGATCTCACTAGTTTACTATGCAAGCTGAGATGCAGGGTGAGAAAGCCCCTAGGCTGGATCACAGGGCTGCCCCTTTTTGAGAGTTTTAACACAATTGCTCCATCTGGTGCCTTTGACTTCATCCGTTTGTTCAGTCTCTATGGACTGGAATGTTGGACATTTAGATATTATTTTGGGGAAAAATAACATCAGCAAAATGAAACATAAATATTTATTTTTCAACAAACACTTGATAACTAGGGTATCAGTTTTTTTTCCTACAATTTCTTGTAAAAATCAGTTCTCTGCATGACAATTAGTAAATTAAATGCCTTAGTCGCTCTGTGATTGTGAGGGGCCAGCTAGTGCATTGCTGCCCCCCAAGATGCTCTCCCAAGCAGGCTGCACTCCCCCTCTGCCCCCTGCCTCTGACAGCACCGTGCGTGGAACTTAACAACGTGAGGAGCAGCCGAATAAGCTGAATAATTTTAGTGAGGGAAGTGAACTTTAATGGAAATATATAATTGTAGAAGACATTTAAGGAGATTTCAAGTTTTCAGATAACTTCATGATGTCAGTTATGACATTAGCACCATTAACAATGTTAGTATTGACATTAGTGTCAGGCGTGATTTTCACCACTGAGTCCTGGATGAGCTGCTGCATCCAAAAGTTACTGAAGAGCTTAATTCAACCCTAACCTTGTGTTATAGATTAATGTGCGTTTCCTGATTTAGTTTCTAACCATCCCAGGAGGCCAGTCTTTTTATAGTCTCCATTTTGGAGGAAGTAATTAAGATTTGCAGAATGTAAATGCCTTCTCCACGTAGCTCATGACTGGTCATCGCCTTAGGTCTGTTGTATATTTCAGTCTAGGTTTCCCGCCAACATGACACTTGACTCCTCTAAGATTTGAAGTTCACAGAGTTTAAGCCAATGTTTCAAAAACTAGCTCAAAGAGCATATCCTACCAGAAGAAGTTCAGGGAAGTCATGTATATATGAAAGATTTGGAATTAATCACTCTTATTTTTTTCCTCAGGAGAAAATTTGTAAGAGAGACACCTACTCAGGGAATCAAAGTTCCTGGAATCAAACTTCAAGCACCAGTTTCATGCTCATGGGGCTTTCTGATGGAACCAAGTATGCTTCCCTTCTCCATGCTGTGACCTTCATCTTTGTCTTGACGGCCCTAGCTGGGAACGCCCTAGCATCCTCCTGGGCCACTCGGAGCCCCGCCTCCACACCCCCATGCACTCCTCCACCGCCAGCTCCCTCACGATCTCCCCTGCGTGTCCGTGACTGTGCCCAAGATGCTCGGGGACCAGGTCGCTGGAGATCATACAGTTTCCCCCTCAGGCTGTGGGCTCCAGATGTTCTTCTACCTGACGCTGGCTGGAGCTGAGACTTTCCTCCTGACTGCCACGGCCGTGATGACGCGCTGCCATTTGCAGACCTCTCCGTCACCCACTGCTGATGACCAGGAGATCTGCCAGCGCCTGGTGTCTGGAAACTGGTTCTGGGGAGCACCTGGTGGTTTGTTGCTCACTCCCATTGCCATGAGCTTCCCCTTCTGTCAGTCCAGGAAAATCCTGAGCTGCTTCTGTGAAGCCCCGGCCCTGCAGAAGTTCTCCTGCTCCGACATCTCCCTCTAGAAGACACTCATGTACCTGTGTTGCGTCCTCGTGCTCCTCATCCATCACGTCATCTCCAGCTCCTCCACCCTCACCCAGCACCTCACCTACAGTATGACCCGGCCGGGCCTCCTGCTGCTCCCACGTGCTTGTGATGCTGCTCTGCTTCGGCGCAGCTGTCTACACCTGCATGCTGCCCTGGTCCTCCCACATAGCCGAGCAGGACATGCTGGTCTCTGCCTTTTACACCATCATCACTCCTGTGCTGAACCCCCTCATTTACAGCCTCCGCAACAAAGATGTCACCGGGGCTCTGAGCAGCACGATGCAGTCAAGAACCAGCCCAGGGAAAGCTGGAGAATGACAGCCTGGGCGTGGGACAGCCTCTCCCACGCCTTCTCTGCCGCCTCTTCTCCCTTTTGCCCTCAGGCTCCAGGGCCCTAGCACAGAGCCCACCCATGTTTCTACTCTTTTGTATGCATATGGCATTTGTCCTGAATGCTGCTTATTCATTCTGTGTATCTCATTAATTTCCCTAGAGTCCTTTTAACTGTGTGGCAATAGCTAACCTAAGAAAAATCATCTGTAGTGCATTTTATCTTGTCTCCCATCCCAGGTTCATTGATCATTTCAGTATGAGACTTCAGTGAAAACATCTTGACCCTAAAAGAGATTCACTGTGAAGACTTCAGATACTAGCAGAGCCCTAGAGGGGATACTGGCTGTCCTCTAACTTTGCATTGCCCTGCAAGCCACAGTTCACATGTGGCGGCCACTGGGTTCCAATGTGTCTGCTACTGTATCTCAGTAAATACAAAGAAACATTTTTTTTTTTTCTCCAAATGCTAAGGTGAGTTCTATGGTGTAAACATCAATGGTTTCAATACTGTTTGGCCATCAAATGCTAAGGTGAGTTCTATGGTGTAAACATCAATGGTTTCAATACTGTTTGGCCATTAAAATTATCTGGTCCAAGTGCCATTCCATATTAAAGTCCAGAGAGATAACAGGATCATTTTATTTCACAGGATGTAAATAAAAATGGTTCCATATTTAGTTTCTTTAGGGTTTAATATAGCCTAGACAATGGTTACTACCTGGCATGGAGCCCTGATCTTGCCTTATTTACAGACAGTGAATGGAAGCCAGGTGTTCCCATGCCTGCTGCAGCTTCAGTAGGACTGACAAGTGCTTTCTTTACATGACAGGACACATCAACTGAATGCTCTTGCTTCCCACTGACAATTATTCCCGGAGTGCATGAAAGGATTTGTCTGAATTTGAAAGTAAATACCACCAAGTTAGACAAAAAAATATCACCTAAAGTAAGAGGAGCATGTCCAGAGGTAGATGAAATTTAGTTTTAGAAACTGTTGTTATCAGGCTGGGCGCCGTGGCTCATGCCTGTAATCACAGCACTCTGGGGGGCTGAGGCGGGAGCTCAGGATTTGAGAGCAGCCTGAGCAAGAGTGAGACTCCGTCTCTACTAAAAATAGAAAAATTAGCCAGGCATCCTGCCACGCATTATAGTCCCAGGTACTAGGGAGGCTGAGGCAGGAGGATGGCTTGAGCCCGGGACTTTGAGGTTGCTGTGAGCTATGATGACGCCACTGCACTCTACCCAGGGCAACAGAACGAGACTCTGTCTCAAAAAATAAAAAAAAAAAAAAAAAAGGAAGAAAGAAAAGAACAAGAAAAAGAAATTGTTTTTATTAAACAAATAAAGGAGTCAAAACTGCTCAAATAGACACTAGAGATGAAAGACTAAGCAATGTTAGTTACCCTAACATTATAATTACATTATTGATATAATTATATCTATTATTATATTATTGATATTATCAGAGAAATCTTATATGTTATCTTTCTATAGATTTTATGGATTTTTTGTTTTCTTTATTTTTAATGAATCTTTCATTTGCCACTCTGGAGAACGATGTGCAAAGAAAAACTGAAATCTCATTTGCAGTTGCCAGCAGATTGGGGACTGTTGTGCTCAGATGGAATACTGGAAAGGGACTGAATTTAAAACCAAGCAGCCCTGAGTTCAGTCCAGGCTTTGCTGCTAAACTATGAAATGCTATGTGACATCTGTGTGCTTGGAGTTTCCTCACATCATTTATAAGATGGGGCAAGAACAACTTCCTAATCAAGTTTGCTTTAGGAGTAGGTGGATCAACATGCAGAGACAGCCGTGGAACCTGTGCCAGCCTGCGGGCTCCTTCCTGCCCCTCTGTGCCACGCTCCTTCCGTGCTCCTGCTTCTCTGCTCCAGATGTCGCCTTTGGGTCAGAAGGTTACCTAGAGTCAGAAACACCTCTGCTGAGTCCTGGATTTGCTACTCAGCAGCCCTGATGGACAAATTACTGAAAGGGTGAATGAATGACCCAAAGGACACATTTCACACACAGGCTACTTGGGAGCAACATGGCTGGTTTTTTCACCTGGGTGCAGGTGAGCTGAGTCTGAAAAGAGAGTCAGCACAGAAGGGGGTTTAGTGAGGGTTTTTATAAACGGGGATAGCTGACCCCCTCCCACCTGCCCTTGTCAGTTCTTTGTTTCTGGGCCAAACTGGCAGGTAAAGAATTGGTTCCTGCTACGTGCAGTTCGTGTATGGCAGAGGACGGTGGGCAGAACAGCTGTTTGTAATAAATTCTTCTTCAAACAGCCAACTCCTATGACCCTTTTTTTTGCCTCAGTCGCATCCATCCTTCCACTTTGGTGTGAAGGAGAGCTAGGGAGGGACAGCCTTGGTCTCCATCAGGGAGGGAGGGGAGGAATGCTGGCTGCAGCTGGCTGTCAGATCTACAAAGTCCGGGCACTCCCCAGACTCCTGCGGCTATTGTTTTACAAGACTAAGTTCATATTAACCACATTCTGTCCTACAGATACTTTTCGAGTTCCCACCTGGCATAAACCTAACAATTACTGTACCTCACAGCCACCTTGGTTTTCCTATTACCGTAAGAATTAGCAATATAAATATTATTGAGGGGCTTTGACTGTTAGGTGAGTTTAATACTTTCAGGTTGCTCAGTCCAGGGCCTGACCCCTTGAAGAGTCTACATAACTGGCCAGCCCTCCCGCCCTCCCAGGTGTGACAGGATGCTGGTGGTGCCGCCTCCGACTCTGCCTCTTTGCCTCGGCTCTGGTTCATCATGGGATCTCTGGAGTCAGTGTAGACCCAGTCACAGGGTAGGAACCCAGCAACTGTCTGTCGAATGAATAGACAAAATTTCTGGATTTACTCGCTCTTCCAATTAGATAGCTCTACACAAGTGTTTCATTGACCCACAAAATCGTCTTGTATAAAACTTATTTAATCTTGTCAATGTGTTAAATAGACATGGTACAATTTTGAGTAATGAGAGAAAGATGCATAATATGTATGACTTGTAAACATTTATTAAAATAATAATTGCTAAAGCACGTGGTTTATCTTGTATCATGTGATTGGACATTATATTGTCAACTTTCTCTGTTTTGGTTTTGTTTCTTTTTATCTCTGTATAATGTTCAACAAATTTAGTAGATTCCAATATAAACAATTTTATTGCTGATTAAAAAAACTTATTTAATCTTAAAAAAACTTACTGTCTAAAATTCTTTGATTTAATATAAGTATTATTTTCCCAAACTGCTCTGAAAATTAAAATAATCCTAAACTCTTGAATCATTCAGTTCTCTACCCAATACCTTCTACGCCTCAGACGCTGCGTGGCGCGTCAGGCGCGGAGGTGAACAGAACGCGCACGCGCACCCTCGCGTCCAGGGTTGCTCGCCGGTGGAAGAGAGAGCTGCGCATGCGCGAGATCTCCGTCGTAAGAGCACCCAGAGAGTCTTGCGGTGTCTAGGAGAGAAGCGCAGCTTGGAACAGAAATTCTGAAGGAAAGGTAATATGCCATTTAAAGAGACAAAAGAACATTTCAAAGAGGCGGCCAGGATGGAAACAGGCAGGGGTATAAAAGAGACAGTGAAAATATCAGGAAGCTGCAAATACCAAATTGAGTGTGGCTGGAGCCTCCGCTGAACAGAGACACTGTAAGCAGGGGCCATGCTGTGAACGTCACTAAGCCATGGCAATATGCTCAGCTGTTACCTACGGGAAAGAGAGCAGCCGCCGAAATATCTTCAGCAGGATGTATGTCTATGTGTAGCCCACACAGAGCTTGAGACAGGGAAAGAAATCTCTCTCTCTCTCTATGTATATGTCTTCCAATCTGCATTACCCTAAGTCTAGAGTGAACACTGTAAAGTTAACAATCTATTATATATATGAATATATTCAATTTACATTGCACATATAAATAAATAATAATTTTATGTTTATCATAGATTCAAGGTGATTGAATATTGGAGGAGGGCAAGAATAGATACCTAATAGAAAGTGGTCATATATTCCCAAGGAAAAGATAAATGTGATACCCTACATTTAATAAATAACCATTTGAAAGATTTCTGAAAGATCTTCCTAAAAATGTCTAAAAAATGTTATCCTCCTTTTCAAAATTTTCGATTGTCACCTCAATTGAGAAATATTATATTTTTATGCAGCACAAAAGCAAAAGATCCTAATCCCCAGTTTTCTATTTTCTTCCAATTCACTATAGTCTTCCTAAAATAAATGTTTATTGGGAACAGTAAGATTGAAAAGGGTGTGGAGACCTTAACATTTCAGTTTATGGAATGTTTGTTAAGGGACTACCAAGTGCCCATCCTCACACCCGGGACAAGAACCTTGCTGGTGCTGGGATACTGCCAGGTGTTTATTCACTCCTAGGTCTGGCCTCTCCCCCCTCAAGGAAACCATGATCCTGAATTGTGTAGAGATCATTTTCTTATTTTTGTTAATAGATTTACTACCTGCCTACTCATAATTAACAATGTCAGTTGATTAGTTTCTATGGGAATGGGTCATGTGTAGTTTTTTTATGACATGCTTTTATTATTGTTTATTATTACATTTCTACAATTTATCCATGTTGTTGCAAGCATCATGGGTTTATTAATTTTCCTTGTATAAGATTTAACTGCCTGAATATACCATTATTTATTAACACATTCTACTGTCGATGAATATATGCTGTCTTCAGTTTTTAGCAATTACATATAATGCTGTTGTACATGTATCCTGTTACATGATTTTTAAAAAATCATTGTCATATCATACATGCAGCTCATTCAAATAAAATCTTATAGTAAATGATAAAGTTTATTTATTTATAATGGACAAATAATAACGATATGTGTTTATGGGGTGTGATGTGATGTTTTGATAGTGGTATGATTTTGCACATATCCCACAATCAATAAATATATTGTAGAATCTTGTTATTATCTATATAATTTTTCTGGCATCTCTAGTGATGCCCCCTTTTTATTACTAACAGTGATTATTCGTCATTGCTTATTTCTTGATCAATTTTAGCAGAGGACTATCAGTATTATTCATCTTTCCAAGGAACTGTCATCTGGCTTTGTTGATATTCCCTATAGTATATTTTGTTTCTTTTATTCTCCTTGGTTTTCATTTGTTGTTCTTTTCTTCTTTTTTTAAAAAAAGAATGTTTAACTCATTGATTTTAAATTAAAAATATATTTTAATATGTGCATTTAATCCATTAACTTTCTCGTTAACTGGTGCCTTTGCAGTATCCTCCAGGTTTAATACATGGGCTTCCTTATTTTAGCCCCTATATTATTTAGAACAATATTTAATAATCTACAACCACATAGATATTATTCACCTTTTTAAACTGAATTTTGAATTCAAACATTGTGGGCAGAGATTTCAGGCCTGAAGTGTGTTATACCTTATTTTATGGCCACTTGTGTGATCAATTTTTGTAAATGTTTGCTATGTACCACCATTGTTGGAGATAGTGTTTTTCACATATTCATTTGAAATTAATTTTCTAATTTTACCAATTTTCATATATTCTGTCAGTTATGGCGAGGGGAATGTAATCTCCCACTACATTTTTTACTTTAGTTCCATATTTTTTTGTGTGTGTGCTATGTTTTGGAGCCACTTTATTAGAAGCATACAAATTTAAATTTGCAATTCTATATTTTATTATTTTTAGTGAACTTCTTTGTCTTTACTTATTTTTTGTCTATTTTGTCTGATGAATCAACTTCCTTTGTTTTTTATTTATTAATTAATTTATTTTTTGACACAGAGTCTTGCTCTGTCACCCAGGCTACAGTGCAGTGGTGTCATCATAGCTCACTGCAACCTCAAACTCCTGGGCTCAAGTGCTCCTCCTGCCTCAGCCTCCAAAGTAGCTGGGAATACAGGCCTCACGCCACGATGCCCGGCTAATTTTTTTCTATTTTTAGTAGAGATGGAGTCTTGTTCTTGCTCAGGCTGGTCTCCAACTCCTGAGTTCAAGCAATCCTCCTGCCTCGGTCCCCCGAATAGCTGGGACTGAAGGCAGGCATGACCGTGTGCCAGGCTGTTTTCTATTTTTCGTAGAGAAGGTGTCTCATTCTTGCTGAGGCTGGTCTCAAACTCCTGACCTCAAGCTATCTTCCTGCCTAGGCCTCCCAGAGTACTAGGATTACAGGTGCGAGCCACCATGCTGGGCCTCAACTTCCTTTACTGTAGGCTTTGCACAAAATCTTTTCTTCATTTTTTTTTCTTGTTTTTACTTTAAACTTCCTCTCTCCTTATGTAGAGAATCGTTAGGACTTTAAAATACCTAAACTCCATTTTGCTCCTCTCAATTGATATTCTGTTGCTGTGGGCTATTTTTGTGTCTCTCCTTTCATACAAAAACCCTTACTTGATGTAAGTATTGCTGCTTTTATAATATACCTTGTTTTATCTTTTCCCACATAGCACCAGGTTCTTTGTTCTTTGCTCTTTCTTGTTACATATACCCATCTGTTGTACTTGTTTTCCCTTGGATCCGGCATCACCTGAGGGTCATGTACTGCATTTATTTACTGTTGTTATAGTCTCCTTTTCCCCCCAAATTTATTCAAGTATAATTGACAAAAATTGTATATATTTAAAGTGTACAACATGATGATTTGACATATTACAGATGCGCCCCAACTTACAATGGGGTTACATCCTGATAAACCCATCATAAGTTGAAAATATTGGAAGTCAAAAATGCATTTATACGTAGTGGCAGTTTTTCGCTGTGGAGTTGGGCGGTGAAGGAATAATTATGCGAAACACATGGTGTTTAGAGAGAAGGGGAGAGACCAAGTCTGAAGGAGAAAATGGCCTCCCCAGCTGAGGTCCTTCCTGCGTTTATTACCAAGGATATGTGCAGAAGGTCAGGGAGCACACAGGAATGGGGAAACTCAAGCAAGCATAACGCTTTGCAGACAAGAAACAAGAAGTGCAGATATAGCTAATAACTCTTAGAACAAAGAATTTGGCTGGAGGACAAAGGTCGGGGTCGTTTGCTAATTTCTTTAAAGACATCCTTACACGTCAGCTGTTTTCAGCTGACCTTTGCACACATCGAACAAGCGGCGTTGGGCAGGCGTTTTCACCAGGCCCTTCTTTCACCTTTCTTCTAGGCCCAGCCCCCACATTTCTACACCAATAAACTCAAAAAATCATAAATAAAACCATTGTAAGTTGAGGGCTGTCTGTATACATTGAACACGATCACCAAAAGCAAAGTAACTACCACATCCACAACTTCACATAATTACCATTTCTTGGTAGTGAGAACACTGAAGAGCTATTCCCTTAGGAAATTGCGAAGATGTATTATGACATTATTAACTGTAGTCACCATGGACCCTGTGACCAACATCTCCTGAGTACCCCCATCCAACAGCCCCTCGCTGTCACTAATCTGCTCTGTACTTCTATGAGTTTGCCTTATTGCACGTATAACTGAGACCATGTGACATTTGTCTTTCAGTATCTGGTTTCTTTCACTTAGCATAATGTCCTCCATGTTCATCCATGTTGTCACAAATGGCAAAATCTCCATCTCTTTAATTTCTGTCTGCATAATATTCATATATATATATATTGTAATAAATATGGGGGGCACATATCTCTTTGAGATATTTTGAGATACTGATTTCATTTCCTTTTGATATATACCCAGAAGTAGGATTGCTGAATCATATAGTAGCTCTATTTGTAATTTTTAAGAAATGATCACACAGTTTTCAATAATGGCTGTACCAATTTAGCTTCCTACAAATAGTGTACATATACAAGGGTTCCATTTTCTCCACCCCCTTGACAACACTTGTTATGTATTATCTTTTTTATAATAGCCTTCATAACAGGTGTAAGCTGATATCTCATTGAGTCCCTGATGTTTAGTGATGTTGAACATCGTTTCATATACTTTTTGGCTATTTGTATGTCTTCCTTGGGAAAATATCTTCTATATTGTCTTTACCCATTTTTAAAATTGGGTTACTTGACTTTTTGCTATTGAGTTGTATGAGATCCTTCTATATTTTGGATATTAAATTTTGTATCCAAATATACAGTTTACAAATATTTTCTCTGATTGTGTAAGTTGCCTTTACATTTTGTCACTTCCTTTGCTGTGGAAAGTTTTGTGATTTGATGTAGACCTATTTGTTAATTTTTGCTTTTGTTGCTGTACTTTTGATGTCATATCCAAAATATCATTGTCAAGATAAATGTCAAAGAGCTATTTCCCCTATATTGTCTTCTGGGAATTTTACAATTTCAGGTCTTACAGTTAAGTCTTTAATCCATTTTGATTTAATTGTTGTGTATGGTGTAAGATAAGAGTCCAATTTTATTTTTCCAAATGTGGATATCTAATTTTCCCAATGCCACTATTGAACAGACTATTCTCTCCCCATCATGCATTCTTGCTTGGCACCTTTGTCAAGATTAATTGACCATATGTGCATACGTTTATTTCTGGGCTCTCTATTCTATTTCATTAATATACATGTAAGTCTTTATGACAGTACTGCACTTTTGTGATTCCTATAATTTTTAATATGGTTTGAAATAAGGGAGTGTGAAGCCTTCCGCTTTGTTCTTCTTATAAATATTGCTTTGGCTATTTGATGTATTTTGTGGATACATAAAACTTTTAGCATTTATTTTTATTTCTGTGAAAAATGTCATTGGAATTTTAATAGGGATTGCACTGAATTAGACATTTGCTTAGTGTAATATGGATATTTTAAGAATATTCATTATTTCAGTCCACAAATATATCTTTCCACTTATTTATCTCTTCTTAGTGAACAGATCTTTCACTTTCTTGGCTATATTTATTCCTACATATTTTATTCTATTTGATGCTATTGTAAATGGTATTCTTTTCTTAATTTCATTTTTGGATGATTCCTTGTTAGTGTATAGAAACAGCACAGACTTATGTATATTGATTTTATATCCTGCAACTTTCTTGAATTCTTTAATTAGTTCTGGCAGTATTTTGGTGGAGTCTTTAGAGTTTTTTACATATATGATTGTATAATCTTCAAACAAAGAAAATTTAACTTTCTATGATTTGGAAAGCTTTTATTTCTTTTTTTGCTTAATTTCTCTGGCTAGAACTTCCAATAAGATGCTGAATAGAAGCAGTGAGAGTGAGCTCTCTTGTCTTTTTCCTGATCATAGAAGAAAATCTTTCAGTTTTTCACCACTGAGTATAATGTTAGCTGTAGGATTTATTATGTAGTGGTACCTTCCTTCTATAACCAATTTGTTGAGCATTTAATCTTAAGGATGTTGAATTTTATCTGATGCCTTTTCTGCATCTGTTAAGATAATCATATATTTTTACCATTTATTCTGTTAGTGTGGTGTATGATTTGTGTATCTTAACCCATCTTTCCATCTCAGGGATAAATCCCGCTTGATTACAGCGAAGAATCTTTTTAATGCACTGTTGAATTTGGTTTGCCAGTGTTTTGTTGAGGATTTTTGAATCTATGTTCATCAGAAATATTGGCCTATAACACTCCTTTTTTTTTGTAGTGTCCTTATCTGGCTTTGGTTTAAGAGTAATGTTGGCCTCACAAAGTGAATTTGGAAGTGTTTCTTCAGCTTTTAATTTTTGGAAGAATTTGAGAAAAATTTGTGCTGGTTCTTCAAGTGCTTAGATAATCTCAACAATTATTGTGGAAGAATTTTATGAAAAAAAATTTAAATCAGGGTTGGCTTCTAACTATTTGAATAATGCATGTGGCCTATCATGTTTCTGTATAAAAATCTTCAACATTTTAACAACATAAATTCTTCCAAATATATTTTTAAATTATATTCTAATCAAAATTTTAGTTAGATCCTCTGAACCTGACCAAATGGTTTAAAAAATCAGCTTAAAGGAAAAACTGTTAAAAATTTGAACATTTTGAATGGGAACATCCAAGAAGACAAGAATTGTTCCACTTAAAAAGTATGGAGCAACATCAATAAAACAAGGTATTTTAAAGGAATGCAGTGAGAGAACAATGAAAAGTAAGTGAGAATATGGAAACTTAATCTCATCTACACTGGCTCCTGGTATAAAGACTCTGGCCTTTCCTTCTTGTGCAATCCCATCATCTCCTTCACACACTGCTGGTCTCAACCAGTGATTTCAGGACTGGGCTCCCCCCGAACTCCTCATTTCCGTAGCCACTGGCCTTGCACCATCTCCACGTGGAGGTCTACTGGGCCACGCAAGTCCCAACTGTAGTTCCAATTTTCCTCTGCAGCGTTCCCAGTTCTATTATTCCTGTGTACACAGACAGCAACGCAACCTCACCTTCTCCATTGCCGTTCCCCTGCCTGACACCACGTGCCTCACCAGGACTAGCTCAGACCCCTTCCTGCATTCTTGCTTCCCTAATTTACTCCCCATCAGGCCTTCTCAATGATGCTTGTCCATCTGTCCTGTCTGGCCTTCCCCGCTGTCAGTCCACTCTCAGGTAGGATTTACAGAGAAGCGAGGGAGCCAGAGCTTCGGGGCCCGTGTCTGCGCAGTTCTGTGGGTGCTGGCAGCTGCTGGGACACGCGGCGGTCGGGGCGAGGCGGGAAAGCAGCTGCGGGTGGGACGAGAGTGTGTGAGCACGCCCGGGAAACTTCCTGAGGACCGCATAGAAGACAGGGTCCTTTCTTTCTCTAAATGCGCATTCACTCTTGCGAGTGCCGTGCGTGAGCCTCTGTACTGCCTCCCTTAAACGTGCCCGTGACCGCCTCCGGCCCTTCCGCGACCCTCGCCATTTCACAGCCTCAGTCCCTTGGCTCCACCTCTAACTTCATTTTCTGTGTTTTTCCAGCTTTCTCACCTCAACCTGGGGCCGCAGTTCTTTTTGCTGCTGTTCGAACGTGGCGAGGGAGTTTCTATCTCAGAGCCTGTGTTCTTCGCGTTCCCTACGCTTAAACGCCTCTGTGCACCTGTTTGGTGACCGGCTCCGTTGCACTCAGGGGTCTGCTAACATTTTACCTCCTAAATAAAGGGCTCTTAGCCATCCTGTGCAAAGTAGAGTCCCTCGTCCTTCTTATACCCTTACCCTGCCTTTGTTTGTCTTCACTGCAGGTTTTGGTACCCGACACCTCATTACATATTTATGAGTTTATTGCCTTTGTGTGCACTGGCCTGTGCGCTCTGGGCGGACGGCGCCTTTGTCTCCGCGGCCACAAACCTGGAAGAGCGGCTGGCACGTAAGTGCTATTGAATAGGTATTTTTGGAGTGAATGAAGCAAGGAAAGAAAGAACAATAAAAGAAATTAGCTGGACAGAAAAAATTAGCCGGGCATGGTGGCGCATGCCTGTAGTCCCAGCTACTCGGGAGGCTGAGGCAGTAGGTTTGCTTGAGCCCAGGAGTTTGAGGTTACTGTGAGCTAGGCTGACGCCACGGCACTCACTCTAGCCCAGGCAACAGAGCGAGACTCTTTCTCAAAAAAAAAAAAAAAAAAAAAAAAGAAAGAAAGAAAAGATCATTTACCATTTAAAGTTAGTCTCTATTTGAAAGTAATCATGTTAGCAATCCATTGCATATCACACCCCAAATAAATTACTGCTGTATTAGAACTTAAATGTACAAAGGTCCTTATGCTCATTTATTAAAAAATGTAAAGGTAGATATTTTAAATAATCCCCAAATGCGTGAAGACTTTCTAAACACAAAAGCACTGAAAAGAAGTCATTAAAGTTAGTATATTAAACCAAATACTCTTAAAAATTTTGATGGGACAAAATATCAAAATCAAAACTGAAATAAAAATATTGTAGTCCATACCACTCACAAAGTTACTATTTTAATATATAAACACTTTTATATTTATAAAAAGAGCTTTCAATAGAAAAATTTATAAAGGTTATAAACACATTTCACAAAACAGCAGTTACATGAATAAACACATGAAAAAAATCATATAAACATATTAGCAATAAAGAAAAGCAAGTTAAATGATAATAAATCTATCAAATTGACTATGAAGGAAGAGCACACACAATACTAGTGTAGGTGCAGTTTGATGTTATAACAACTTGAAAATGCTTTTGGAAAAGTAATTTAGTGTGGTATATTAAGAAGTTTGAAACACTGTATATCCTATGGTAAATTATCTTAGGGAAAACTTACATTCAGAGAGTGTTTTCTACAGAAGCATTTTTATTTAATCAAAATTTATAATTTAAAATTTGAATACAACGACTATTTACCATTGGGGATAATTGCAAATTGTGGTATAATTAATTTGATAGATACTTTGACACTGTCAGTCATATACAAACACTACATATTTCAAAGTGAAGAGATTCAGTGCAGGAGATTGGTTACAGAGGGGGCCAAGGGCAGTAAGGCTGGGGAAGCAGGGAAGGGAGTTGTCAGGCAAGGACCAGTGTCCTCCCCACTGGGACCCACACGCTCCTAACCGCTGAGCTGATGGAGACTCTGCACCCCAGGTTTCCTGAGGGGGCCCCGCCCGCCCTGCTGCTGAGCAGCACGTGGCCCCTTGGATCCACCCTGGCTGCGGGAACTGCACTGGGGCGCTGGAGCCTGCCGCCCGCGTGGTCCCTGTGGCCTATGGCTGCTGCCGCTGCCAGAGAGTATGGCCAGGGACAGGAAGAAAGACCCCGTGTCCCCCCAGAACACACACCGTCAGAGCCTGGTAAGAAACCAGGAAGCGCAGGAGTCAGGACAAAGCATCCGCAGGCTGAGGCCCTGCAGGTCGGAGGAGGCCCCAGCCCTCACGTGTGGGCCGGGGGAAGGCTGTCACAGAAACACTTTCATGAGTGGGAAAATGATCATTTTTCCAGAGAACGCACATACACAAAGGTTTAGAAGAATTTGGCTGTAAGATCCAAGCAGGTGGGTTTCCTTTCGTCTTCCCTGCTGTATTCCAACTGCCTCGTACGTTGTGTACACTCAAGAAACACTTGTCGTTTGAAGGAAAGACATAAGCTCTGAAGCGTGATTTTTTGACTGGGTGATTACATTGGGGTTGGTTTTAAAATTTTCATTCAACGAGTTTGTGTTTTTAGATTCATCTATAGTTTGCATGTCAGTGTTTAAAATAAAAACAAACACTTTAAAATTAAATGCAACACTAAAGCAACACAGCTTGCGAGTGAGTGACAGAAGACAAAAAAAGGGTTCAATCAGTCCCGAATGAAAAGTGAGTGAGAGGAAGATGTGAAGGAGATGACCTCAATTGTAGTGTAGGTCAGGTACTGACTGATGGTGGTGTCCTTGATGTATCAACCGAATTCTGAGTTTCAGACTCTATACCTGTGAAAGATAAGAAGGAAAATAACAATATCTCATAAAATTTACTTGAAATTAAATGAGGATATATATACACACATATATGGAATATATTTTGTAAAGTGAATAAGGCTAAGGCTATATATTTCATAGATAAGACTTTAATGATGATGAGACTATTATTAATATTGGTTGTGATTTTGAGTTTAACAATAGGAGATTTAAAAGGCCATTTGAAGACAACCAGAAAAGTGCAACAGAGATATCTACTGGCTCCCTTAGCCCTCTTAATTGCATTCTTCTTCAAAGTCCCAGAGGTGATTTATCAACAGGAAACTTCCATCCACTCCCCTAATGGACATAGTAAAACCAGGGATGATGTCACTTTCCTGCTTGTCCTTGTGCTCTTAACCTGGCCACACGCCATTAGTCCTTTCATCTGATGGTGAGTCCAGCAGACACACAGCCAGTGCTGCAGAAGCAAAGGGGTAAGCGCTGCTCTTGACAGCATTTCCTCTCTTTCCCCATCATCTGTTTTTACGGAGAAAAGAAAATGTGCTTTGTCTCTTATGACTTTTATATAACACTTATTTACTGCAACATTTTAGAAAATAAGTTTTTTATTTCCAATTATTTATGGACAAAAGAGTATATATTTCTTCCATATTTTTGGATTTTCCTATGATGATGCATTTGTTTTCCCACGACTGAAAATTTATAGTGGAAATATAGTCATTTTTTTGTCCTTGGAGTTGGGATGATTACTGAGGGTCACAAACACTAGAAACAAATGTCCCAGTCTTATCTGTGTTTTCCTGATGAAACTGACAGTGGGTGGCCTACACCCAAATTGTAGACTGCAAAGAGAGGACGATGCCCCTAAAAGAACTGAAGCAGAGTTACATGCTCTGGGTCCTACGCTTAGGCTGAGACTTGAGTCATCTCTCAGGTTAGTTATGTGATGTTAGGCAGATACCCTGACAGCCTGAATTGCTTAATCTATAAAAAGAGAATATAAGATGAGAAAGTATCTCATACGCCCTTGGGGAAGACAAAATGCAGTAAAGCATTAGAACAATTCCTGAGACGCTGTCCGCTTCAAATAAAGGTTTGATATTACTGTACCCTTACTTTTAATAATTTCCCAAGTTAACCATGCACTCAGCTGTTTGTGTGAAATTCAAGCAACTGGATAGAAAAGAATAAGAATGAACAGAGAGGTCAATCACCATGCGTGGTACACAGTGCTTCCTTACCTGTCTGGTGTCTTGGGTAAGCTGTTCTGAGTGGCTTGATGACAGTGACCATCACCAGAGTGCAGCAGAGATTTGTCCAGCAACAGCCCCTTCACTTGCCATCCCGCTCTCTCTCAATTTCTTGAGCAAACAGCTTCCGGGTCGTCACATGTGCTGGTCACCACTCTGGTCCCTGCTTTACTTTGGTGACAAATATAGACTGGGTCAGCAGTTGTGTTTTGCAGTTTATTGGACTGTCTTTAAATTTTGCTTAGAGCTTCGCCACCATTTGCCAGTGGGGCTAGTATTGGATCTAAGGAATACAGACGTGTGCAGAATATACACATTATTAACATATACATGCATATGGTTACACATTGTGTCTCCGATGTGCTGGATCCTTACATTCAGGCATCACATTCATTTGCAGTGGTGTCTACTGTGTCAGGACCCCAGAACCTTGGAACTGTTAATGAGTTAAATATCTTAGCTAGTTTTTGGAATCACTACAAAAGTACAAAATGTATTTGAAACTTCTAAACTCTTTCTGAAATATCCCTACATTATAACCACTGCTAAAGTCTTCCCAGAAAGAGGAGCTATTATTTTCTTATTGTTGGCAAGAGCTATCAAAATTTAACAGTTAACATGTCAGAAATTGAAAAGTTGAAAAGGTTTAATCTCTTTAAGGAAAAATGTGGAAGAAGCTCTTAGGTCCTCAGAAACGCCAGATGCATTTTGTGTCTATTGCTCTTTCTTATTATTTGTTTTGCAGCTATTTAGAAATTCTACTCTAAATCGTATTTTATAACATTTTTTTTTTCTGAATAAGTGACTGTGGCATCCTAAGTGCAACCAAGTTCAACTTGTCCTAGACCCGTCTTCAGAGTTTAGCCAGAGGCAGGTTGTGAACAGCGAGGCAGAGGAGGAGACAGTGAGTTGGAGTCAGAGACATCTCAGTGTTGTTCAGTTTTCCCTTGTGTGACTCAGTTCCATGAAAATTGACTGTGGCAGGCAATGGAGCACATGATGGCTGCAGAAACAACTAATGCCTTGTCCGGTACACAGCAGTGACCCTCTGACTCCCAGCTCTTCCACCCTGAAACTCAGTGCGGACGGTCGGGGCTCTGAGGAGATGAACCGGGAGGACCGTGGACTAGACAGAATGGAAATGGGATCTCCACAAAGTTCTGCTCTTCCAGGGCTAAATAAGAAACATATCATATATTTATTTATATTTATATATTCATATATATATTTCTATAAATATAAATTTAAAGTTTATAACATTTATATAAAATAAGTCTATATACACACAAAACATTTTATCAACTCCAAATTCTTTTTTTGAAGTAGGTTGCATGTTTTACTTATTTTTTTTTTTTTTTGGGGGACAGAGTCTCGATTTGTTGCCCGGGCTAGAGTGAGTGCCGTGGCATCAGCCTAGCTCACAGCAACCTCAAACTCCTGGGCCCAAGCGATCCTACTGCCTCAGCCTCCCGAGTAGCTGGGACTATAGGCATGTGCCACCATGCCCGGCTAATTTTTTCTGTACATATATTTTTAGTTGGCCAGATAATTTCTTTCTATTTTTAGTAGAGATGGGGTCTCACTCTTGCTCAGGCTGGTCTCAAACTCCTGAGCTCAAACAACCCACACGCCTCGGCCTCCCAAGTGCTAGGATTACAGGCGTGAGCCACCACGCCTGGCCTTATTTATTTATTATTTTGCAGATAGATCTCTTTCCATTTTATTTTGAAAATCAAAATTTTAAGTATATGACTAAGTACTGAAACTGTAGAACTAAAGTAAAACATCTCATATCATAAGACAAAATAGTAACAGCTATCTCTGAGGTAGGTTCTGCAGAGTAACTGGTATAGACATTAACTCTTTAAGCGTATATGTGTTTATTCCCCCATAACTGGTAGTGTTCTAAGCACTTTCATTACATTACCTCATCTGATCCTCACCACGCCTGTGCTCAGAAATTATTCTTAACCTCTTTTTATGTAGAGTAGACAGAGAAACAGCAGATAGAGGGAAGCTGGAGCCACGGCTGCAGTCTGGCAGCGGCACCGGCTCCCTGCCCTGTGCCCCTCGGGTCTCTAAGGGGTCAGTCTTGCGTGAAGACCCTGCCCTGCTCCTGAGAATGTGCCCTGCTCCGCATAACCACAGAGCCTCACGGCAGGGCCCGATTTTATGGGCAGATGGGGTTCAAGTGTTTGGTATAGATTTTGTTTCCAAATTATGCTTTAGTTACTTTCTAAATCTTTCTTATATGGGACATACCTGTGAATGTCTTTAAGATCCCAGTTATATCCTTAAACCAGAGAAGTTAATTCAATTCAGACTTCTATAACAAAAACTCTAGAAGTAAGGAATTTCATTTCTCTTTTTTTCAATGATTCACTTTTTGTGTTAGCATAGGACAGCAATTCTGCAAATTTCCAGTACTTGTTGACAAATGACACTATCTATCTTAAGGAAAGTTTATGACCTAGAACTGTGGCAACCTGGTTATAAGTTAGCAATTCTCTTGATCCACAGTTGTGAATTCTTAGTCTGTTTTGTAAATGTGTTAAATTATAGGTTGTTTATAATCCTCAAGTCTCCAGGCCCACGGGACTTCTTCCACTCAGCACAGTCAGGCTGGTGCATACACACACGTGAAGACTCACTAAACGTTCATTCCAGAGAGTTGCATGACATTAATTCTAAATCTCTTCTTGGTGGCCTAGGTGAAACCTCATGGACAATATCACTTGGATGACCAACCACACTGGAGTACCATATTTTATCCTGCTGGGACTCTTCGGTCAATCCAAACATCCAGCTCTACTTTGTGTGGTCATTTTCATAGTTTTCCTGATGGCCTTGTCTGGAAATGCTGTCCTGATCCTTCTAATACACTCTGACCCCCACCTCCGGACCCCCATGTACTTTTTCATTAGTCAGCTGTCTCTCATGGACATGGTGTACATTTCTACCACTGTGCCCAAGATGCTCATGGATCAGGTCATGGGTGTGAATAAGATCTCAGCCCCTGAATGTGGGATGCAGATGTTCCTTTATTTGACACTGGTAGGTTCAGAATTTTTTCTTCTAGCTTCCATGGCCTATGACCGCTACATTGCCATCTGCCATCCACTCCGTTACCCTGTCCTCATGAACCACAGGGTGTGTCTCTTCCTGGCATCTGGCTGCTGGTTCCTGGGATCAGTAGATGGCTTCATGCTCACTCCAATCACCATGACCTTCCCCTACTGCAGGTCCCGGGAGATTCACCATTTCTTCTGCGAAGTCCCTGCTGTAACGATGCTTTCCTGCTCAGACACCTCACTCTACAAAACGCTCATGTACCTGTGCTGTGTCCTCATGCTCCTTGTTCCTGTGACAGTCATTTCAAGCTCCTATTCATTCATTCTCCTCACCATCCACAGGATGCGCTCAGCAGAGGGCCGGAAGAAGGCCTTTGCCACCTGTTCCTCCCACATGACCGTGGTTATCCTCTTCTATGGGGCCGCCATCTACACCTACATGCTCCCCAGCTCCTACCACACTCCTGAGAAGGACATGATGGTGTCTGTCTTTTATACCATCCTAACTCCTGTGCTAAACCCTTTAATCTATAGCTTTAGGAATAAGGATGTCATGGGGGCTCTGAAAAAAATGTTGAATGTGGGACTTATCTTTCAAGAAACTATAAAGTAGGAAACATGGTACTAACGATTTTGTTTCCTTCTCTCTGTATGTCAGATGTTTAGGATTTTATGCCAATGTTATTTCTCAGACTCTTTCATCATGATGTCTCATTTCATATTCATCCCTTTTTGAGAAGTTGATTCACTGTACTGGAAAAGCCTTTCATTTTTATACTCCTGTCCACTCAAAATTCTCATATGATTGTATTTTATTGATGTTACATTTCTGGAAGTTGATAAGTGCTCTCTATTCTGTAGAAGAGTGTGCATAATAAAATGTGTAGAGGGATAATGTCATAAGGTGTTCAACTGACGAGAGAGTGAGAGCAAGAGAGAGAGAGGAGCAGTGAGGCAAAGGAGTCCAAAGTTAACAACGGGTGAGGCTAGGTAAAAGCTGTGTAGGTGTTCATTGTACTATTCTTTCTTAATATTACTTTCTGTAAATATGGAATTACCCACGAATGAAGAATTAAATAGCAGACTTTTCTCCATGCCCCTGCAAACATTTTTTTTTCCTTTCTGGGTGGTGTCAGTGTGACGCAAGATCTTAGAAATCATGCTCATTTCAATGTGCCCAGTCAGTACTGAGAAATCCAGTTATCTGCCCACTTCATTGAGGGGTACCATTTTCTGCATGGTCCAAGCTTGAAGGCATCTAGTGGGTGGTATGTCTCTAAAATAATTAGTACCATGTGTATATTGAAGCTCTAAGACCACATAAGGGACTGTGGGGGTTTAACTTGGGGTTAAAATATTAACCCCAAGTAGAAGGAAGATTTAGGGAAGGTTGCCTGCTCAAGGTGGTATCTGAGCTGACATTTGAGGTATACAAACAGAGAAGGGTATCAACATTCATTTCTTCATTTATTTAACAAACATATTATACCATATTAAAATTTTAAAAAAACTAAATAAGATTAAATTCTGAATAACACATGGCTACTATCCACCAGTAGTTTGAACTGTAGGTGTTGTTCTATGTGCAAACAGATGTAGTAAGATACATAACTTGTTTTGATACTCATGTGCAGAGAACGGCTCCTAAAGACACATCAGTTCTACCTGTGATATCTGAGTTCAAAGGAGCTGAGAGGAGACTCGGGAGCCCAGTGTTGCATGGTGACTAGAAGTCACCTCAGAGGAGTTTGGGATGCTGGAGCAAGGGGAACATGCTCAGGGCCGTGATGCAGAGAAAAGGCACAGTGTGAGCACAGATCAAAGGGGTGATCAGTTAGAAGAGATAAATGTCCCAGTGGTCCTCCTTTCCCGCTAAATTTTTAGCCTTATATCTTAACCTTCTGTGACCTAGGGTTTTACAAACAGTAATGAAATGATCAGATTTGGATTTGAGAAATGTGACTTCTATGCTAATCAATCAGAGATGTGCAAGACTGAAGACCAAATTACCAGGTGAATGAGGATGGTGAACTAAATGATGCTGATCTATGTGGAACAGACCATTCCTTAACAACAGGACAGACCAGGGAGGATATTTGGCAAAAAGTAGGGTCCTGTTTAATGTGTTACATAAAACCACAAATGTGTTATATGCATGCCTATAATTTTCTAATGGCTATGTACAACTTGTGAATAATGAAAAGTACTGATTCTTTTTTCATCTTGACATGCTCAATTATTTTATGATCCTGCAGTGTTTTGGAAAATGGTATGAGAAAACCAGTTTCCTATATTTTTTCTGAAGTCAAACAGATTGGACATAAAATGCTTACTCTTACTTTGGAAGAATTAAAGAGCATATTGTCCACTCTCAATTTTCTGGCCATAATGATAAACATATTTGATGATTCTATTTAAAACACTCAAATTATCAAGGAAACAAATAAACAACCTCATTATAAAGTGGGCAAAACACATGAACAGAAGTTTTCAAAAGAAGACAGACAAATGACCAAAAAATATATGAAAAAATGCTCAATATCACTAATCATCAGGGAAATGCAAATTAAAACCACAATGAGAAACCACCTTACTCTATTAGAATGGCCATTATCAAAAAATCAAAAACAATAGATAGTGGCATGGATACAGAGAGATAGGAATGCTTATATGCTGATGGGACTGCAAATTAGTACAACCTCTATGGAAAACAGTATGGAGATTCCTTAAAGAAATAAACATATACTTACTGTTAAATCCAGCAATCCCACTACTGGGTATCGACCCAAAGGGAAGAAGTCATTTTATCAAAAAGACACCTGCACTTGCATGTTTATCACAGCACCATTCACAATTGCAAAGATGTGACATCAACCTAAGTGCCTATCCATTCATTAGTACATAAAGACAATGTGGTGTATATATATACCATGAAGTACTACTCAGCTATGAAAAGGAATGAAATAATATCTTTTGCAGCAACTTGGATGGAACTGGAGGCCATTATCCAAAGTGAAGTATCTCAGGAATGGAAAAACAAATGCCACATATACTGTGTAATAATTGGGAGCTAAACAATGGTGCACATGGGAACAAAGAGCTATAAAGGACATTGGACACCAAGAAGAGGGGAGGCTGGGAGCAGGGGGGTAAAGACATACCTATTGGGTACAATGAACACTATTCTGGTTATGAGCCCTAACAACCCTGACCTAAGCCTTATATAAAGGTACCCATGTAACAAAAACCTTTGTAACCCTTTAATATTGAGAAATTAAAAAATATGTATGTATGCACTGGAGTCCCACAGAAAACACCCTAGAAATGGGGGAACAAAATAAAATTCCTTCCAAGATAATATTTTGTGATCAAAGTTGTTGTTATCAGCTTAAAATATTCTATTATAAATATAAAATGTTTTTTGAAAATCTCATGATAATCACTTAAAAAAAACCTGTAGTAAACAAAAAATTTAAAAAAACCCAAAGGATAGACACATTCTGCTACAGAAAATCACTTAACTGTAAAGGTAGACACCAAGACAAGAAACAAGGAACAAAGGAGCTACCTTGAAGGAAAATGAATTCAATTGTCCAATAGAAAGACATAGAGCGGCTGAATGGATGAAAAAAAAAAAAAAAACAAGAAACAACTATAAACTGCCTACAAGAGACACTCCATCTGCACACGTGCAAAGGCACACACAGACTGAAAGTGAAGGGGTGGAAAAAGCTGTTCCATGTAACGGAATCCAGAAAAGAGCAGGAGTAGTTACTTATATCAGATAAAATAGACTTTAGGTAAAAGACTATAGAAAGAGACAAAGAAAATCATTATATAATTATTACTTTATAATTATATAATGATATAGAGGTCAATTCAGCAAGAGGATATACTAATTACAAATATATATGCACCAAACAGCAGATCACTTAAGTATATAAAAATAAAGCAAATTTTAATAGATCTAAAGGTAGAGATAGATAGCAACACAGTAATACCATAAAAATTTAACATCCCACGTTCGGCAATGGACGTGGCAGAAAATCAAACATGAAACGTCAGATTCCAACTGCATTCTAGACCAATGGACTTAACAGACACATGCAGAATATTCCATCGACCGCTGCAGAATACACATCCTACTCAACTGCATGTGCAACACTCTCTAGGATAGACCATATATTCAACCAAAAAACACGTCGTAAAAAGTTAATATCAAAATAATATCAAGCATGTTTCCTGAACACAGTAGAATAAAACTAGAAATTAATGGGAGAAGAAACCCCAGAAACTTTACAAATACATGGAAAGTAAAGAACATGTTCTGGAACAACAGATGGGTCAGCAAAGAAATTAAAAGGGGAATGAAAAAATGTATGAAGACAAATGAAAATGGAAGCTCAACATATCAAAATCTATAGGACACAATAAAAGCAGTTCAAAGAGGGAAGGTTATAGCAGAGAATGCTTACATCATTAAAAAAGAAAGACCTCAAATAAAAAGCTAACATTGCACCGGAAGTCACTAAAAAAACAAGAATGAACTAAACTCAAAATTAGTAGCAAAATTAACAATGATTAGAGCAGAAATAAACAAAATAGGGAATAAAATACAATACAAAATATCAACTAAACTAAGAGTTGTTTTGTGCAAAGATAAACAAAATTGATAAACTTTGATTAAGAGGGAAGGCACAACAAATAAAATCAGAGATGAATAAGGAAAATTATAACTGCTGCCACAGAAATACAAAAGATTATGAGACCATAATGAATAATTAATTATATGCCAACAAAGTGGATCACCTAAAAAAAATGGATAAATTCCCTGATACATGCAACCTACCATGATTAAATTATGAAGAAATAGAAAATCTGAACAGACTAATATTGAGTAACACAATTGAAGTAGTAATAAAAAGTCTCCCATTAGAGTGGAAAGCCTAGTTGGTGCTCACAGTATGGGTGGACAAAGATTTCTCATGCAGAGATTAGGATATATAAAAGTAAAAAAAGTTCATTTTATCTTCTTGGAAGTGTGAACTAAAATAAAATCTTAAGGCTCCCCCCACCGGCTGACTGAATGGACCCCCTATTGGCCAAGGGAATATCCTGAAACTAAATTGCCTGGCAGGAGGAGGGAGGTCAGACATGGCTCATCATGCCCCCTCCCTTCTTGGGGACATCCTTTGTAACCCATTAACAGGCCTAAGGGTACGCAAGACAAACCTGCAGGGCCTCAATTTACACAACAGATATATGTCCAGTGGCTTGTCTCTGATTAACACCTCCTTATGTTAAAATATTCCAAGCCTTTAGACGAAGCTTCATGTCTTTAACCAATTATAAGCCAAAGAATCTTTAACCCCACTTATAACCTGTAAGCCCCCGCTTCAAGATGACCCGCCTTTTCAGTCCAAACCAATGTATGCCTCTCACATATTGACTTATGACTTTACCTGTAACCCCTGTCTCCCTGAAATGTATAAAACCAAACTGTAACCCAGCCACAGTGAGTCCACTTGCTCAATACCTATATGATGAGTGCAATGTGCACTGTCTGGGGAATGGGCACGCTTGAAGTTCTGACTTGGGGGGATGGGGGTGGGGGCGGGGATGGGTGTATACCTACAGGAGGAGTGCGATGTGCACTGTTTGGGGAATGGACACGCTTGAGGCTCGGACTCGGGGGATTGGGAGGGACATGGGCAATATATCTATGCAGAACTTTTGTACCCCCATAATAAGCTGAAATAAAAAAAAAAAAAAAAAAAAAAGACTTCTTGAGCGTAGCTCCAGTTCATGGTCCTCAAATTTGGCTCAGAGTAAATCTCTTTAAAATTATTTTACAGAGTTTGGCTTTTTTTTTTTCCGTTGACATGACAAATCCACAGATAACATAATACTTAACAAATAAATGGGTTTTTTTTTGAGATTTAATCTTGGTTTTATTTTGGTTTAATAAGAATTATAACTTTTCTTCTCATTGGTAGTAATGAGAAGCTAAGAAAAAGTACTATTCTTTTTTTTTCTTTCCTCTTTGCCTGTCTTTTTTTTTATTATTTATTATAGCTTATTATGGGGGTACAACCGTTCTGGTTAAGTATATTGCCCATGCCCCTACCAACCCCCTGAGACTGAGCCTCAAGGGTGTCCATTCCCCCAACAGTGCACATCGCACTCATCATGTAGGTAAACACCCGTCCCCTCCCCCACCCTCAACACCCCGAGTCAGATCTTCAAGTATGTCCATTCCACTGACAGTTCGCTTCGCTCTCATCATGTA
>CM052445.1:66991935-67016633 GCA_028533085.1 Varecia variegata | reverse complement strand
TAATAAAAACAAAATGGGAGGTATTAATTTGCCAGACTTCAAGCTATACTACAAGGCTGTGGTTATTAAAACTGCCTGGTATTGGCACAAGTGCAGGGACACGGACCAGTGGAACAGAACAGAAATATTAGCTTTAAAATGTGTTTTAAATCTGTTAGATCTTTTATGTATATTACACAGATTTCCTAAAACAACAACTAATTAAGTGTTCACCACTTAATGGGTAGCCATCATTGCATGCGTGAGGTAAAACTTGGTTGTTTTTATCTTCATCATTATGAAAACTCATTTCAAAAATAATTTTCTCCTTTGTGGACATTATTTAGAATTTTTCAACCACTCCTTACTATTTTTAGTTATATAATGGCACATACAATTTATTTCAGACTCATAAAGAATAGTGTCTTAAATATTTCTTTCTTTTGTCCCTATTGTGTTTCTAGTAACTAGCACAGGGATGGGCACAAAACTGGCACTTAATCAACATTTGTGAGTGAATAAATAAACCAATGACTATCAAAATTTTTAGCATATATCATCAATAAACACATTTCTTAATTATGTTAATATGAGATCAATTTAAGACAGTCAACTGAAAACAGTTAAAGTGGTAGCTCATTTCATTTACTAGAAATACAAGAAACATTTTTTTCATTCTCTAGGTCTTTGCAACGTTTTGGGACTGGCAACTAATTACCTGCAAGGATGGAGGCCTTAGGGACCTCACAGGAAGCTCAGTTTCCTCTGTGCTCCTTATGTTCTTTTCATCAATGGGGAAAAAAAGTGGTTGCACCTTCTCTTCCCACCTCCCAATGTCCACACAGCACCGTGTATTTAACTAGAGAGTCACTCGAGTGGGGGATCCTGAGATAAGTCCTCCAGGTAAGGGAAGTCTCCAGGGGGCTGCCTGCCAGGCTTACCTTCGCCCAACGTTGCCACTGACCTGCTTTCTAACCCAGGTAAGTTTCTCTCATTCTGAGATAGGAAGGCTAGAAAATGAATATGCAAAATACCAAACAAACATAAACTGTGAAGGTATAACGTCCCTGCAGTTGAAGAGGACTCATGCTAAATTCTGTGGAGCTTCATCAAACAGGATGTATTTTAAGATACACAAGTTTTCATTGTGCTCCATTCATCTTCAAGGATCCTGTGCTACAAATTTGCCATAGAATTTTCATGTTAAAACACACACATACACACACAAACTTAACTGTTTGTGTCAGAAATGGTACCACACACTATTTCAATTCATATCACAGCTGTGAATTTTGCGAATTTCTCATGCTGAAAGGCATACAGAGGTAGTGGATTTTGGGGGGGGAGGAAGCATTGTTTTAAAATAAACCATGGGGTTTAATTATTCCACGTTTGCACAATACATATGCTAATTGAATCAGAGTCAGCCTTAATGATACTACGGCCTATTTAGAGAAAAACCTACATATTAATATACCTATTAAATATGTCTTAATGACATTGCTGAGTCTAGCGCCATAATCGAATGAAAGTAGAAGAGAGGGAGAGAAAGAGAGGTGTTTCCCCTCAACAGACTGGTGGACTTGGGGCCACAGCCGCAGCACCAACGCTGTGGCTCTTTGCCGTGACAGTAGCAGAGGTCTTGGAAAATACAAGCAGCAGAATTTCCATTGTGTTTAGTAAACTGAGAAAGAATTCTTCAGCAAAATATTCCGAATATTTAGTAACAAATTAGTGATCCAGTTTAGACCATGTTTCACCTTAATATTGATTAAAGCTTTAGATGTGGAAAATGAACCTGTAAATCAGCTAGACAAACGTAAAGGTGATGATTTCCTAAACTACAAACAGAGGTGATGGATAAAACACCGTGGAAAAATGGATCAGTGTTTGAAAAAAGAAAAAGAAATCTTTAGGGAGAAGAAGAGATAAGTCATATTAAAGTATTTGAATTGGGAAATGTATATGGGCCGTATGACAAAGCAAAGACTAAAGGTCAGTAATATCCAACAGTCTCTTACATACCGATCAGAAGAAGACATATCAACAAATAGCACAAACAAACATTTTGGTGAAGAAGAATTTGAACGTGAACGGAAAATGCAAACTAACACATTAGTGATAAAATGCAAATTACACCCCCGGCAGGTCGCACTCCTGCCGAACTGCGGGAGGGAAGCGAAGGGTCCTCAGCGGTGTTGAGAGTGAAGCGAAAGCCCCGCCCAGCCTCCGCGGGCGGCAACCTCGGTGTATAAATCAGAAAAGACTCTTTTTTAAAAATAAAAAATGTAAAATAGAATCAAGGTGTTCTTTATTACATATATTTATTTAAGTGTTGTTTCAGATTAGCAAAATTTTGAAGATGCCTACATTTAAAATAAGAGAGAAATCGTTACATAAATTCTGTTACTAGGGCAAAATATGATGAAGTTTTAAATTATATTCAAAAGAGTGATATTTCTCTAAGTATTAAAAGACATGCAAATATATACACAATTATGATATTTAGGGAACTATAAAGCTATGTACAGCATAAATTCTATTCCATATTTGGTATCTTTTCTATGTCTATATACATTATTTATTAAAAATGTATATGTTAAAAATAAGAAACAAGCTTTTTACAGCAAATATACTTGATGATGGGATTAGAGATGCCTTTCTTTCTCCTTTTAGTTTTCTCACATATATCTTACCTACCGTGCTCATAAATGTTACTGTGAAAAAAATCTTTTAAAAACATAATCCAATGTAATTTTAATAAAAAATATGCAACATCATCAATCTGAATTTCTTTTTTCTTTACATCAGGGAATACTGAACCCATGATACCATTTCAGAAACATAAGCCAGGTGGACAACTTGGACACTCAGGTGCAAATGCCGCAGCCCCCTGCACTGTTGCGCCCTGAGCCGGGGCAGGTGAGTCCGTGAGATAAACGCCGTGGAACCCAGAGGACTGCGGAAGGGACAGTCCCACGGGGCAGAGGGGACGTTCCGTGGTTACTTCGGGGCGCTATGCAGAGAGAAAACGCGGTGTCACTTAGGAAGCCTGATACAGAGAACTAAGATAGAATATCTAACCATGCCATCAGTCTAGAAACCTGGTAACGAAAAGTGGTTCAGACCAAGTGTCTGATCTCGTCCCGCGTGAGCCGCGCTCCTTTTCCCTCACCCCGCGGGTCTTCCCGGAGCGAACCCGTGTCCCCAGCACAAGCCTTTCTCTTTCAATTGCTCCTTCTTCAAAGGACCCTTCATTCTTGCACCCCCTATTTTTATCCTGAATGATTAATATAATGCTCTGGTGTGTTTTCCTTTGTAGAACTTAGCAGCTGAAAGACTCAAACCCTATTTATTTGCTGGCTTGTGCGCTTGCCGCCCCTCACCTGCAGCCCGCGTGGCTGCGGAAGCGGGGACCCCATCTCTCGCTCGCGCGCGTCCCGCGCCACAGCGGTGTCGGCACGTGGCAGGTCCCCACACACGCATGCGGATTTGCTGCTGAAGACAGGTGGTCCCCCGTAGGGCTCCCCAGGTTTTTACATTGTTTTTCCACTTTCAGAATCTAATGTTCACAATCACCAACTCAGAGTCCTTTTATCTAACATTATTTTTTATGTCCCATGACTTGCATAGTCTTGATTTCTTTTAAAATATTCTACAGTTTCTGGAAGACAGAAAATTAATATTCCAGAAAAATGTTCCCCAAATCCAGTGCTCTAGGTTGGTATCATTTAGCTAATGTATCTGTGTCACCTTCTCTCCCTGCCCATCACACCAACTATAAAATAATCACGGACTTCATGATTCTGTCACTGTGGTTCATTTCTATTTTTTTAGTTGTGGTTTTTGGTTGCCAGTTATTTATTATGTCTGTTGATTATTGAGGATATTTGTGGGGCAAGAATTAGACAGCATTATAGTGCTTTCTATTCCACAGTTTTATAAGTGCCGGGAGTTAAGTGCCGGGAGTTCTGTGCCAGAAGCCAGCAGGCACTATTAAGCTGTTATCCTATTTAATCTGAACTTCTTTCCTCTGAGGTGGGAGTTACACTGATTTCTCAGATAAGAATACTGATTTAGATTTTTAAGTTTTTTACTTTAAGTTAATTTACTTAAAGTGAATAAACCAGGTATTGTATTGTTTAGAAACTGGTGTGTCTCCTATACCAATATACTTCTCCAGACACTTGGAGAATAATATTATGTAAAAAGTCATGTTTTTTAGATTCTACATTACTGGCTGAGCAGAAGAGCTTTATTCCTGGGATAATCTGCATTTCATGTGTTCCTATTAATATCACCAAATAATGCTCTGCTAAGTTTGGATACTGCATATTTGAAGGTTAATCTTTGTGTTTAACATTTAATTCCAAGTTTTTAAAGAGTTACTATATACATGCCTGAATGTGTTATAGTGTGGAGTGCGAGAAATGACCACCTAGGGACCAAACTGAGTCAAGTTATGAGTCTTTATTAGCTGGCCAGCGACCACCCCTGCCCTGTTAAGATACAGGTACAGAGAACGGTGCTGAGCTGAAAAAGCAGGGAGGTTTTATACCATCCTAAGTCATAGCTACATGAATTTAGGCATGGGGGTTGAAACAACATTACATCATCTTCTCCATAGCTGTGGGGTCCGGAACCAGCCTCAGACCACCCGTTTCAATTACAATCTTTAAGCGAGCAGGTTTACAGAAGCAGATAGCATCAATTAAGGAACATTTTTTTTAGGCGTTAAGCAAGCACAATAAATTTTAACTACAGGCAGCAGGAAAGTTTAAACAATCAGTTACAAGTTAATTGCTTTGATTTATCTCTGCAGGGTGTTTTTTCCCAATTACAGACATAGCTCACCTAGCGAGCAAGCATAGGTTTTTAAGTGGGCCTTTACAAATGGACAATCTGGAAGACATATGCGCATGATCTAACGTGATTGTGTGAGGGTATCCATGGAGATGTTGTGACTACAAACTTTAAAGATGAATTCCAAGTTTGGCATCTTTGTTGGAAACCACATGGACCTATGGAAGGGAGATTGTATGCCATCGGCAGAATGTAAGGGAATACATCCACAGCTCTTAGAAAACTAATAATGCTTGCCTTCTCTAAATAAGTGGCAGTAGAGTCTTCATGCAAATGAATTCAGAAAATCTTTGTTATGATTACATTCAAACGCCAATGACAAAAGCAGCAGCAATGACCAACGAGAGTTTCCCAGTAGGCTTGATCCTTCTTGGCTTCTCCGAATGAGCCCAGCTAGAAATGGTTCTCTTCTGGACCATAATCATCTTTTACACCATGATAATCCTCAGCAACTCCATCATCATCTTGCTCTCCTGCATGGACCCCCACCTCTACACCCCCATGTACTTCTTTCTCAGCAACCTTTCCTTCTTGGAGCTCTGCTTCACCACAACGACTGTGCCACAGATGCTGTCAGACTTGTGGGGGCCAGACAAGAGCATCAGCTACACAGGCTGTGTCATCCAACTCTGCATATTCGTCTGTCTCGGTGCCACAGAATGCATCTTGCTGGTGGTGATGGCCTTTGACTGCTACGTTGCTGTCTGCCAGCCCTGCGCTATGCCGTCATCATGAATCCTCCACTCTGTCGGAAGCTGGCACTTGTGGCCTGGGGGTCTGGCCTGATGGAGTCTCTGATCCAATCTCCTGTCACATTCCAACTGCCCTTCTGCTCTCACGACCTCTTGGAGGATTTTGTGTGTGAGGTTCCTTCCCTCATACAACTCGCCTGTGCAGACACCTCCTCCAACGAATGGCAGATGACCCTCTTTGCTGCCATCTTTACCATGTTGTCCGTGGGGTTGATCCTGACGTCTTACAGCTGCATAGCTCACGCTGTGGGGAAAATGAAGTCAGAGGAGGGGAGGTGAAGAGCCACTGCCACCTGCTCCTCCCACCTCCTCATGGTCTGCATGTTTTATGGGACAGTGGCAGTGGTGTACACAGACCCTAAGAAAAACTTTGCTTCAAAACATGGCAAGTTCTTCACTTTCATCTACACTATAGTCACACCATTGTTGAACCCTCTCATCTATACTTTGAGGAAAAAAGATGTACAAGATTCTTTCAAAAGAATGCTGGCCGGGCGCAGTGGCTCATGCCTGTAATCCTAGCACTCTGGGAGGCCGAGGCAGGCGGATTGTTTGAGCTCAGGAGTTCGAGACCACCCTGAGCAAGAGCGAGACCCCGTCTCTACTAAAAATAGAAAGAAATTATATGGACAGCTAAAAATATATATAGAAAAATCAGCCGGGCATGGTGGTGCATGCCTGTAGTCCCAGCTACTCGGGAGGCTGAGGCAGGAGGATTGCTTGAGCCCAGGAGTTTGAGGTTGCTGTGAGCTAGGTGATGCCATGGCACTCTAGCCCGGGCAACAGCGTGAGACTCTGTCTAAAAAAAATAAAAAAATAAAAAAAATAATAAAAAAAGAATGCTGAGGAAAGGGATTAGCATACAAAAAAGGTAGACAATCAATCATTTGAACAAGAAAGAAAGCTGAAAATTATGACATGCACTCATGCTCCAATAAAGAGTCTTTGAAATATAAATAAAAAGTTTAGTACAAAGATGACTTATTCTTTATTCTCATGATTATCCATGTCTTTTGTTAAAAAATGCAAACTTAGCATCATTTTTTAACAAATAATAACAGTTAAAATTATATTTGGCTAGTGAAAAATACTAGCTTCTTGGTTTACTTTTGAAGAATATAAATTATCATTTATTAAGCACTATAACCTCCATGAGATAAACTTTCTAGAATTAGCAAACAGGTGACTCATAAATTATCTACTATTTCAGTTTTAAAATAAAAAATAGATGTAACTTTGTATTATGGATTCTCTTATACAAGCCTAAAGGTAGGGAAATTTCCCTGTATTTTCCTTAGGTGTTTATTATATGTTTGGACTTTCTTTTTTAATTTGTCTATGAGAATGGCACCTTGACTACAAAGAACTGATTATATCTACATTTTTTGGAGCTGTATTCTTTTCTTTGAAATTTTCAGAAGATGTAGTCACCAGGGAGGTCTCTCTGAGATATTAGAATTCAGAAAAGGTGCAGATACTCTCATTCCTTGAGACAGATCTTAATATTTGGTCAAAATTTAATTTAATCTCCATGTGATTACAAATATGTTAAATATGCAGACAAATCTGTTTTTCTGCTTACATAAAAAGTACATTTTAAATATAATACAAAATAAATATATTTTAAAAACTAAACGCCTTGTGGGTTCTCTGTCTTATTTTCTTTATGGCAGTATAGTATGAATAGAATCACAATTCTGCTTAAATCCAAATTAGTTGTTTTTGCAAATGGATCAGATATTAAAGGGTGCTCCCAGCTATTTAGCACAATAAATTGAGTTGGAAATTTCCACTGAGGTTTACTAAATCAGTTCTAGGCCCTTGTTCTGTTACAAATACCAAAGATACCACAGAGTTACAGGAAATAGGAAGATATATCCATTCTCTAATTTGTCGCAGAGTCACTGGGGTGGTTGTCAGTTATCCTTACTGACAGTTGGTGAAGGCAGAGTTCTAATGTCTGTGTGGGGATGAGCAAGACGGGTCCTGAGGAGTGAGGCCCCCCAGGGAAGACAAAGGCACTGGGTGTGTAGAGAAACAATATGGCACCTGCCAACCAGCCCGGTTCTGTGGGACAGGAGATGCCCCAAGGGAGGCAGGAGCCTGGTGCCCTGTCCGCAAGAGGCTCTCTGCTGGCTGGTGGCAGTAGTCTCTGGGCTGGTATGGGCAGGTCTCTCCAGCAGCTCAGGAGCCACCAGCAGTCTGGGATGCAAGGGCGGGGAAATTTAACCACTCTACTTACTCTTGCCACTGGTCTCCAAGCCTCTCAGGGCTTAGTCCCTGCCAATGCCTTTCTCCTAACTGCTCTGCTCCACAACCTCTTCACGTGGAGCCTCCTGTAGGTTCAGGCACCCTTCCTTCCAACCCTCATCCGATCTGCTTTTCGGTCTGCTTTTTTCTCTTTCATCTAAAATTTCTCCTTCTTGCAGAGACGCTCTGGCTGGTGGTGTTTCTCATCCACCATCTTGTCTGACCATCTGACTACTCCTAAAACTCATGTTGAAATTTAGTTTCCAGTTCAGTGGTAGTACAAGGAGAGACTGTTTTTATTATTATTATTATTATTATTTCAGCATATTGTGGGGGTACAAAAGTTTAGGTTACGTTATTTCCTTTGCCCCCGCACCCCCTGAGTCAGAGCTTCAAACGTGTCCATCCCCCAGACAGTGCGCATCGCACTCATTATGTATGTATACACCCATACCCTCCTTCCCCCCACATCCGTCTGACACCCAATTAATGTTATTCCTGAATGTGCTCTTAGGAGATGATCAGTGAAACCAATTTGATGGTGAGTACATGTGGTGCTTATTTTTCCATTCTTGGGATACTTCACTTAGTAGAATGGGTTCCAACTCTATCCATGAGAACATAAGAGATTCTATATCCCCATTATTTCTTATAGCTGAGTAATACTCCATGGCATACATATACCACATTTTATTAATCCACTCATGTAACGATGGGCACTTGGGTTGTTTCCACATCTTTGCAATTGTGAATTGTACTGCTATAAACATTCGGGTGCAGATGTCTTTTTTATAAAATGCCTTTTGTTCTTCTGGGTAGATGCCCAATAATGGGATTGCTGCATCAAATGGTAGGTCTACTTGTATCTGTTTAAGGTATCTCCATATTGCTCTCCACAGAGGTTGCACAAGTTTGCAGTCCCACCAGCAGTGTATGAGTGTTCCTCTCTCTCTGCATCCACGCTAACATTTATTGTTATGGGACTTTTTGATAAAGGCCATTCTCACTGAAGTTAAGTGATATCTCGTTGTGGTTTTGATTTGCATTTCCCTGATGATTAGAGATATTGAGCATTTTTTCGTATGTTTGTTGGCCATTCTTCTGTCTTATTTTGAAAAATTTCTGTTCATGTCCTTTGCCTACTTTTTGATAGGGTTGTTTGATTTTTTTCTTGCTGATTTTCCTGAGTTCTACAGAGATTCTGGTTATCAGTCCTTTATCGGATGTGTAGCATGCGAAAATTTTTTCCCATTCTGCAGGTTGTCTATGTACTCTTGTGACAGTTTCTTTGGCTGTGCAGGGGCTTTTTAATTTAATCAGACCCCATTTATTTATTTTTGTTTTTGCTGTGATTGCCTTTGGGGTCTTCCTCATAAATTCTTTGCCTAGGCCAATGTCTGTAAGAGTCTTTCCCACATTTTCCTCTAGAATTCTAATAGATTCACACCTAAGATTTAAGTCTGTTATCTACCGTGATTTGATTTTTGTGAGAGGTGAAAGGTGTGGGTCCTGTTTCAGTCTTCTGCATGTGGCTATCCAGGTTTCCCAGCACCATTTATTCAATAAGGATTCTTTTCCCCAGAGTATGTTTTTGTCTACTTTGACAAAGATTAGATGGCTATATGAGGATGGTTTTATATCTGGATTCTCAGTTCTGTTCCACTGGTCTGTGTCCCTGTTCTTGTGCCAATACGAAGCTGTTTTAATAACTACAGCCTTGTAGTATAGTTTCAAGTCTGGTAAATTAATACCTCCCATTTTGTTTTTATTGCTTAAAATTGCTTTTGCTACACGGGGTCTGCTTTGGTTCCATACAAAGCGCAAAATTATTTTTTCAATGTCTGTGAAAAATGATGTTGGTAATTTAATTAAGATGCATGGTATAATTTCTATTTTTTAAAAATTTTTTAAGACATGCTTTGTGTCCTGGGATATGATCAATCTTAGAGAATGTTCCATGAACTGATGAGAAGAATGTATATTCAGTGAAGTTTGGATAGAATATCCTGTAAATGTCAGTGAGGCCCATTTGTTCTAGTGTTCTGTTCTGGTCCATATTTCTTTGTGTATTTTCTGTTTGGAGGATCTGTCCTGTGCTGTCAGTGGGGTGTTGAAGTCTCCAGCTATTATGATGTTGCTGTTTATCATTTGGTTTAGATCAAGTAGGGTTTGCTTTATGAATCTGGGTGCACCTAAGTTGGGTGCATACATATTAAGTATAGTTATGTCTTCTAGTTGAACTATACCCTTCACCATTATATAGTGACCATCTTTGTCTTTCATAAGTTTTGTTGACTTAAAAGCTAAGTTATCTGAAATGAAAACCACCATGCCAGCCTTCTTTTGGCTTCCATTTGCTTGAAATATTGATTTCCATCCCTTTACTTTCAGTCTGAATGCATCTTTGCAGGTTACACGAGTTTCCTGGCGACAGCAGATACTTGGCTTGTATTTTTTTATCCATTGGACCAGCCTATGTCTCTTCAGTGGGGAGTTCAAGCCATTCACATTTATTGAGAGAACTGACAGGTGGTGCAGACTTGTGTGCATCCTGTTGGGTTAAACTTCATTGCTATGTTTTCTCTCTTGAGCCATTGTGGTATCTGGCCGTTGATCTTTAGGTTTTGATTAGTCTTACATTCCTGAGCGTTTCTTGTGCTTGTCCATGTGCAACTCTGTTTTGAGTACTCTTGGAGGGCTGGTCTTGTCTAGGTGAATTCCCTCAGTACTTATTTATCTGAGAATGTCTTAATTTCTCCTTCGTATAAAAAACTTAGCTTTGCTGGGTACAAGATTCTAGGCTGGGCATTATTCTGTTTCAGAAGAGTGAGTATGGGGCCCCAGTCTCTTCTTGCTTGTAAGGTTTCAGTTGAGAAATCTGGTGTTATTCGGATGGGCTTTCCTTTGTATGTTACTTGTTTCTTTCACCGTACAGCTCAAAGAAGGGCCTCTGTAGTGGATATTTTGGTCAGCCTGATGACTATATGACATGGTGTCTTCCTATTTGCAATGAATCTGCCAGGGTCCTTTGGGCTTTTTGTACCTGTATATCTAGATTTTTAGCAAGGCCTAGGAATTTTTTCACAATTATATCTTCAAATAGCTTATCCAACCCTTGCGTATTATCTTCTTCACCCTCAGGAATGCCCATAACTTTCACATTAGGCTTCTTTACATAATCCCACATTTCTAGCAAACTCTGGTCTTTTCTCTTATTTCTTTGGTCTATCTCCATGACTGACTTATTTAATTGGAAGGTGTTATCTTCCATCTCTGAGATTCTTTCTTCTGTTTGATCTCCCCTGCTCTTGAGGCTTTCCACTGTGTTTTTTAGTTCCCTGAATAAATTCTTCATTTCCAGGAGTTCGGTTTGATTTTTCTTTAATATTTTGGTTTCTTTAGTGAATTTTTCTTCCAAGTCCTGGATTTTTATTTTTTTTTGTGGTTTGTTTGTGTTGGTTATTGATTTTTTCTTGCATATCGTTGAGTTTTCTGATGAGCCATGTTTGAAATTCTTCTTCTGTCATTTTGGTGTGCTGAGTTTGGTTAATGTCTATTGCTAGAGAAGTGGTGTTTCTCTTTGGGGGTGTGCTTTCCATTTGACTCTTCATACTGCCAGAGTTCTTTCGCTGATTCCTTCCCATCTGGATCAGCTGCTGCTTCTTGCCTTTTGATTTTTGTTTGGATGATGATGCACCCTGTTTAGTCTCTAAGCCACTAGGTGGTGTTTGTGGGTGAGAATTGACCACACCCTACATGATGAGTCAGTAGATGCAGTAAAAGGGTGTGCAGAGTGACCTCCCTGTCAGTAGGTGGCACTTGCTGGGAGGGGCAGGCTGCAGTGTTGTATTTGGTTCCTGTAACTGGCTCTCGTTCCTCTGGAGAGACACTCTAGTGTCTCGTGTGGTAGGTGGGGCCCTGGGACTTCCAGGTGTGTCCTTATTCTGCACCTCAGTGGGGGCAGTTCGGGGAGTGAGTCTGGGCAGAGCTGGGTTGGGTGAGCCTGCCCTCAAGCTCCACAAATGCTGTTAGCAGGGACAAAGGTCTGTTCTTTGCCTCTGGGAAAAGCTGCCAGGGAGGGGCTGGAATGGTTCCTCTCAGCAGAAAAGTCTGCATGTGGGGTTGGGGCTGTCTGAGACCTACAGTCTAGAGCAGATCTTGCTCCTTTCCACCCTCCCCTATTCTGCAGTTTCTCCTGGGCCTCTGTCCATAGGCAGGACCTCAAGCCAGTGGATCTACCCTGGCTGTCATGCAGGCCAGGAGGTTCCTTGCCCAGGATCGCAGCCTGGGCTGGGTGCACGGCCTTCCTGTGGGAGGAGGGTTGCCCCTCAGGCACGCTGGTCTGCCCCTGAAGGCACACACATTCAGTAGGGTCATTCACAAATAACCGTTTTGTACCCCAGGGCAATGCAATTGAGGCCTGGGTGTATGGGATCTGGCCTGCAGGCCTGTCCCCTGGGCCCTGGAGATCAATCCCTGACCCTTCCAGGGAGAGGAGTGCTGGACTCAAGTCACCCACGGGGTGTCCAAGCTGGATTGGTGTGTCTCCTCCTTGGGATTTTCCCTGCTCTCCTGGAGTCACCAGGCAAGCAGCACCTGGGAGGGCTGGTGGGTAGGGAGCTCACAATCTGAGTACCCCTCAGTCTGCTGTAGGTCCCCAAAAGGAGAGGTCCCGTTATCTTCAGATGCCTCTGGGTGGTGGCTAAATTGTCTCTCTCGGCAGTGGCCGGTAGGGAAAGGAGGAGAGGAGAATGAAGCAATATGGCGCCAGCCGATCAGCTCGGGTCTGCAGACCGGGAGGTGCCCCGAGGGAGATGGGAGCCTGGTGCCCTGTCCACGAGAGGCTCATGGCTCACTGGTGGTGGCCATCTCTGGGCTGGTGTGGGAAGGTCTCTCCGCTCAGGAGCCCACCCGCAGTCTGAAACACAAGGGAGGGGAAATGTAGCTGCTCCATGTACCCTTGTTGCCAGTCTCCAAACCTCTCGGGGGCCTTTCTCCTTCCAATTCTCCCACAACTTCTTCATGCGGAGTCTCCTGTAGTTTTAGGCACTCTTCCTTCCGACCCTCATCTGATCTATGTTCATCTGCCTGATTATTTTTTTCACTTTCTTCTAAAATCTGTCTTTCTTGCAGAGACACTCTGGCTGGTGGTTTTTCTCGTCCACCATCTTGATTCCTGGGCATCGGTAAATCCAAGGAGAGACTGTTAAGGAGGTGAGGAGGCCATGAGCTTTGTACCTTCATGAATGGATTAATGTTGACGTAACAGGAGTGGTTTTGTTATCCAGAACATGCACTGTTATAAAAGCAAGTTTGGTGGTTTCCTGTTCCCTCAGTCTCACCCTCTTTTGCCTTCCACCATCACATGTGGCAGCATGAAGTCCTGGTCAGATGCCAGCACCATGTTCTTGGACTTACCAAGCTCTACAACTGTGAGCCAAATACATATCAGGTCATAAAACTTACCCAGTCTGTGGTTCTGTTTCAGCAAAATAAAACAGACTAAGATGAAAAATTTTTACTGAGAGGTTGGGCTGTTGCTATGACAAATACTTGAAAATGTGAAAGTCGCTTTGGGGTCATTTGAATGAGCGGTAATAAGAGAGGCTAGAAGAATTTAGAGGATCAGGATAGAAAATGCCTAAATTACTATAAATGAAGCATTAAGGGCAATGCTGGCGAAGGCTCAGGAAAAGGCAAGAAAGGTAAGAAAATTCTGAAACTGCTTAGAGATTATTTAAGTGATTGTGATCAGAATGTTGGCAGAAATATGGATGCTAAAGGCCATTCTGATGAGGTCTCAGACAGAAATTAGAAACAAGGCACTGGAAACTGAAGTGAAGGTGATCTTGTTATAAAGTACCCCAAATTTGGCTCAATTGTATGCGTGCCTGAGGGCTTCATGGAAGGTACAATTTAAATATACAACTTTTATGTACCCATAATAATTAAAAATAAAAAAACAAATTAAAAGAGCAATTAACTAGGATATCTAGCAGAAGAAATTTCTAAGCACATATTGAAGGAGCTGCATGACTACTTTTAACTGCATACAGTAAGATTTGAGAGGAAATAAATGACTTAAAGACAGAATTTATACATAAAAGAGAATCAGAACAGAAATACAGATAGATATTGGCATAGATGTGGTGAAAAGGGAACTCTTATACATTCTTGGAGGGAATATAAATTAGTACAACCTCTATTGAAATCAGTATATAGAGTTTTCTAAAAGAACTAAAAGTAGGACTGTTCTCTGATCCAGCAATGACACTTCTAGGTATCTACCCAAAGGAAAAGGAGTTATTATATAAAAAGGACACCCATGTTTGCATGTTTATCATAGCACAATTCATAATCACAAAGATACGGCATCATCTAAGTGACCATCAACTGATGAGTGGATTAAGAAAATAATCCATGGTACATGGATTATTTCCATGTACATATTCCATGGTACATATACCATGGAATACTAAGCCATAAAAAGAGTGAAATAATGTCTTTTGCCACAACTTGGATGGAACTGGAGGCCATTATACTACGTGAAGTAACTCAGAAATGGAAAACAAAATACTACATTTTCTCTTATAAATGGGATCTAAGCTATGGCTACACATAGTCTTACGGAGTGGTATAATGGACACTGGGGACTTGTAAGAGGGGAGGATGGGTGGGGGTTGAGGGATGAAAAATGCCTGTTGGGCACAATGTACCCTATTTGGGTGACGGATACACTAAAAGCCCAGACTTCACCACTATACTCCACTTGCAAAAAACTCCACTTGTAACCCCTAAATTGCTTGAAATAAAAAAAAATAATAAATATTGATGTACCAAACCTCAGAGTTCCTAAATATTTAAAGCAAACTTTTACAAATTGAAAGGGATATCTAGTAACACAATAATAGTAGGAGATTTTAATGCCCCCATTTTTACTACTGAATTTAACAATAACCATTAATTGATGGAACAACCAGATGATGTGAACATTGTAGACAATTGGACCTAACGGATATATACAAAACACTCCACCCAATAATGGCAGTAGATTCATTTTTATTAAATGCACATGGAACATTCTCCAAGAGAGACCATATGGTTATTTTACTAAACAAGGCTTGAATTTAAAAACATGGAAATAATATAAAGTGTCTTTCCTAATCACAATAGAATTAAACTAGAAGTCAATAAGAGAAGAAAAACTAGAAAATCCATAAATGTGTGAAAATTAAACAACACACTTAAATAACTTAAGGGTAAAAGAATTCACAAGGAAAATTACTAAATAACTGGAGACAAAATAAAAAGAAAGCACACCATACCAAAAACCATGGGATGCAGTAAAAGCAATGTGAATGAGAATGAGAAAACTATGTAACTAGAAAAGCATACTTTAAAAAGGCAAAAAATTCAAATAAAAAGCCTAAATCTACATCTACAAAAGAACAAACCAAACCTGAAGATAGCAGAAGGAAGAGAATCATAATAGAGCAGAGAAAAATAAAATACAGTAGAGAAAATAGAAAAATAATCCATAAAATGAGTTTTTTAAAGATCAACAAAATTGACAAAACCTTAGCTCAATTAATTCAGAAAATAAGATTGAAGATCACATTGAAACAAAAATTAAAAAGAAAATATTATAACCAATGCTACAGAAATAAAAATAACTGTAAGAGAATACCATGAAAAAGGGCATGCCAATAAATTGGATAACCTAGAAGAAATAGGTAACTTTCTAGATATACAACTTGCCAAGACTGAATCATAAAATAATAGAAAATATGAATAGATTAATAGTAGGTAAAGAGATTGAATCTGAAAAACTCAAAATTAAACAAACAAAAACTCTCAAAAAAGAAAATCCCAAACCATATCTCTTCATAGAGAATTCTACTAAACATTTACAGAAATATTAACAACTATCCTAAAAATTTTCCAAAATGCTGGAGTTGGGAGACTTCCCAAGCTCAATCTATAAATCCATAATAAATGGAGCAATTAATCCATTTACTTTCAAGGTTAATATGGACATGTGAGGCTTTGTTCTTATCTATTGTTAATTGATTCTTGTTGTTTTATAAATTCTTTCCTTTTCTCTGTCTTTTTGTCTCGTTTAGTCATGTTGTCATTGACTAATAATTCCTTTGTATCGTTTGTGTGATTGTTTTATCAGGCCTTTGAGTTTTATATTTTCCTGTGCTTTCATAATGAATATTGACCTATCATTTCCATGTTTAAGACATCTTTGAGCATTTTCCATAGGGCCAATCCAGTGGTGACAAACTTTCTCAGTGTTTGCTTGTCTGGGAATTACTTTATTTCTCCTTCACTTATAAAACTTATTCTGACATGATATAAAATTCTTTTCTGCAATTTTTCTCTTTCCGCACATTGAAAGTACCATCCCATTCTCTTTTGGCCTGCAGGGTTTCTGCCAGGAAATCCACTGTTACCCTGATAGAGAGGTTCCTTTATAGGTGACTAGATGCTTCTCTCTTGCTAATTGTAACATTTTTTATTTCACTTCAACTTTAGTCATTCTGATTATAATGTGCCATGTTCTTTTTGCGTATATTTTCCTGGGGATCATTGTGCCTCCTGTTTCTGAATGTTTGATTATCTTTCTAGTCCTGGCATGTTTTCTAAATTTTTTGATCTCTCTTTCTCATCAGGAATACGAAGAATTCATAACTTTGGTTGTTTTATGTAGTCCCATACGTCTCAAAGGCTTTGCTTATTGTTTTTTCTTCTTTTTCCTTATTTTTGTCAACTGGATTATTTCAAAAGACCTATCTTCAAGCTCTGAGATATTTTTCTTCTGCTTGGTCTCGTCTATTCTTGAAGATTTTGAATGCATTTTTTATTTCCTTCAATGATTTTTTTGGCTTTAGAATTTCTTAGTTTTTTTTTTTTTTAATGACACCTATCTCCTTGGTGGAATTATTTATCTGGCATTACAGGTAACATTTTTGATTGGCATCCATTGCTGGATACATGTGGTCCTTTAGTGGTGTCAGTTTTTCTTTCTTTTTCATGTTTCCTGTGTCCTTTCACTGGTATCTGTATATCCAGTGAAGAATTTGCTTGTTCTGATTTGTTGAAATTGTTTCCAAAGGGGAGAATTTTTCCCTAAAGATGTATATATGTTGTTAATTGAGCAGGACACTTTGGCTTTGATTTTACGTGCCTGCAGTAGTGTGATATTTGTATGATTTCTTAGGCAGTACACAGGGTCCGTGGTATCTGTAATCTCCTTGGTTGCTTAGGGAACAGTTACTAGTTGAGGCTCTTGTGGAGTTTTCTGGGTACTCAAAAGCCAGGAAAGTCCGCCAGTCTTTGGGCCCCAGTGGTGGAAACAGTGGGCTGAGTATAGCTGATTTTAGGCCCCAGACTCTAAAATTGCAGCTTACACTGACAGCAGTGCTGGTGCATAATGGGGACAAATTTTGGGGCCTTCATGTGGCTTGCTCAGAAGCTAGTAGTTGACAGAGGGCCAGTGTGTGAGTGTGTTCTCAGGTCCCTGAGCAGCTGGTGTGATGCGGGAGGTGGCAGTAGCCATGGCAAAGCCACCCACTCAGACACAGTTGGTCCAAGTTGATGTTGCCAGTAGCTGCAGGGGCTTGGACAGGCCAGTCCCCAGTTCCACCACTGTCTGCACCAGGGGGGTGGGTATTGTCCTATGTGTACTTAGGAGACTTTGGTCTCGCCTGTCCCTGTCCAGACAGGTGGCAGCAGCAGACACATCACCTTAAACTTGGCCCATGGGTGGGGCATGGCTCAGCACCACCACCACAGTTAAGGACCTCCCACAGCTAATGCCACTTTGACTTAATCCTTGCTGACCCTGACCTCAGTGGGATGTGAGCATGTGGTGGAGAACGCCGAATTGAACCAGAATTAATAGGAAATTGAAAGAGTGTGAGTGATGATAGTGCATGTCCACAATATTTCAAGACGTTTAATTGTAGATTTGAGCTGGGAAACTGGACGACAGGGGTAGGATGAAATGAGATCAAAAGATGACTTTTTTAACTGATGAGAGGAATGGTACGTGCTTTATATTCTGTGGGAAACAGTGCAGTGAAAAGAGAGAAAATGGTGATACTTGAAATTTAAAAGGGAGAACAGTCTGACAGTGACCTTGTGTAGGTGACGGAGTGTGGTCTGCTGTGCCCAGGGAAAGGCGACCTTGCCTGCGGCTGGCACAGGCCTCCAGCCTGGAGGGGGCCCATGGGGACCTGTGGAAATGTGCAGGTGAGCAGATGTGAATGGTGCGGACAGGGGAGGCTCCTTCTCAATACTACAATATCGTCACTGAAACAGGAATCAGGTCGTCCTCCGCCGAGACGGACGTGGGGAGAGAGTCATTTGAAGATCAGAAAAACTGAAAGGGCACTAAAAGACCATTGAGAGAGAGAAATATCTATATGTCTTACATACACATACAGCAGAAGGTGGTCAGGAATCAAAGAAGTGGGACTTAAGTAGACATCAGGCTGCGGGGAGATCTCACTGAGGACAGGGAAGAGCAGGTGACAATCGTGAGGATGGGCCCCGGGCTCAAGGTGAATACGAGAGAGGTCAGATCTAAGGGAAGGTAAGAGAAGAAACAAAAGCACAAAGAAGAATAGCAGCTGCTCATAGGGTCAATGATTTGGAATTTCATTAAACAAGCATAGAAAAAGTCTTCTGAATAGGATTGAATTTTAAAAATGCAAATTAAAATTATGTTAAGTAACAGTACATTGCAGGTCAGTTGTTAGAACTCTGTATTAGATGATTTGTGCGAAAACGGCACTGCCGTACATTGGTGAGAAGAGCAGAACTTTTTCAAACGTATAAACATTTTCCCCAAGCATTTTCATAAATTTATCCTGAAGATAAGCTCACATACATGCAGCCTGATATGCGTACAATGTTATTGGTTTGTAAGAGCATCAAATATCCATCAACAGGGGACAGGTAAAATATTATTGTTTAGCCTTACAATGGCTCTAGGCAGACAGAAAAAAAAGAATGAGCATAATCTTTACATAGTAATGTTTTAAATAATAAATAAAAATAAAAGTGTGGGTGTACAAGTATGCAAAGCCGATATTTGTGGTAAAGTGCATAGGTGATAAATATACAGAAAAGTGTGTAACTTGTGAACAGCTTGATTAATTTTCATAATGTGAACACACCTGAGTAACCTGTGGCATCTTCTCTTCAGCAGTGGCTGCAACACATAGATTGTTAGAAACCAAGGAAGATACGTATCTCTCTACTGTGACACTAAATTGATATGTTACTGCTTGTGACCTTCTGTCTGTGACAATACACTATATTGTTGTCTTGAGCATGAGACAGTTTATTCAAATAAAGACTGTGGATCGGTTCTGCAGTTTAATCATTCCTTGGTACAATATTTAACCGGCAGCCATTTTTTAAATGTGGGACCAGGTTTTGGGGACCTAATTTTCCTACCTTGTAGCAGAATCTTCCTACTGGTATCTGTTCTGGACCAAAGACTGTCACGGGCCTGTAATATCTGCAGAATTGTCCCCAGCACCATGAGAAATTTCTCTGACTCTTAATGGTTTTCTCATTCCAATAATTGATCTTTTCCTTTTATGCCCTGAAGATCAAAGACTTAAAATTGGGATAATGGTCCCAAAAAATGACAGGCAGAGAAAAAGAAAGCTGGAGAGACAATACAGAGTGTAAGGTGGATGGTGGAGGAGGGGTAGGAGACCAGCCTGACCTTGGCTGAGTGCCGGGGCCAAACCACAGGGCTGGCTGCAGCGGGGTGACAACAGGAACTGCCAAACCACAGGGCTAGCTGCAGCAGGGTGACAACAGGAACTGCCAAACCACAGGGCTGGCTGCAGCAGGGTGACAACAGGAACTGCCAGCAACAACAGAAGATCACTTGACTGTCTGCTACAGTAGTGGAAAATTGCACCCTCATCTAAAAGCAAGCCCCCTCCGTTTATGCCTCTCACCACATATAAAAACCCTTGCCTCAATCCCAGAGGACTGTGACTTTCCGAGCCTCTTTACTTTCTCCCGGGGTTGGGAACCTCACCCAGGCCCCTCCCTTAGGATCCGTTACCCTTACCCTGGAGCACTCCAATAAAGCCTCTTTAGTTAACCCTTTCAACTCTACTCTTCTTTCTTTCTCTGGTGCCAACCATCCAAAAACCTTACATTTGGTGCCGAAACCCAGGAGGGGTGTCTTGGTCAGGCCAGGCCATTCTGGCCCGTGGCTTCGCCGGCCCCTCCGATGGACTCTACGCCTAAATCGGGACTTCAGCCAACTGCCGGAGGGTCCCTCTTCAGTTTCCCATCAACAGTGAGTCCTCCCTGTGTTTGCCTGACTCAGACTACTTTCTGGAGACCTCTGTTCTGCCCAGGATCCTGGATCCCCCCAAAATCATGGGACCATATCAGAGGCACTCCCCTATCCGAGGATTGAGGAATTTGGGGATGCCTAATTCCTCTCTTCCTTTACCAGTCCATGGCAGTGAAATCCGAGTGGAGACGTCCCTCTGTTTACACTTGCCATGCAACCTAGGACTCGTTCCAGGAATGTTTCCTTAGTTTCGGGGATCCTGGATCCCTTCTTCTTTTTCCGGTCTGAGTCTGACATCATGGGCAGCTAAATTTCCAAGATTCCTCATGAGACTCCCCTAGGGTGTCTCCTGGCCAATCTGAAGAATCTGGGTTTAAACATTTGGCCAAAGCAACTAGTCTTTTACTACAACATGGCCTGGCTGATGTATGAATTGGACAATGACTCCCGTTGACCCGAGAACGGGACCTTTACTTTAAAATCCTCCAAGATTTAAACAATTTCTGTCACAGAAACAGTAAATGTTCAGAAATCCCTTACGTTCAGGCTCTCTTTTCACTTCCCTCCCACCCTTCTCTCTGGTCAACATGACATCCAGCACAGGTTCTTCTTGCGCGGGACCTGAACCTTTTGTCTCCACTTCTTCTTCCTCCAATCTCCCATCAGGGCCTCCTTCAGAGGCTCCCTCTTCCTTCTCCAACTCCCCTGAGTCTCTCAGCTCTCCCCCTGTTCGGCCACCTCCATATCCTGGACCCCCAACCCACCATCTCACCCTTCCATGCCACCCACTCACTCACCACTAACATCTCCTGTCAGCTGGCACACTCGCTCTCACACAAACCCCTTGGACCGGCCCCTCCTCTGTCTGTTGCAGGAGGTGGCAGGTACCGAAGGGGTTGTATGTATACATGTTCCCTTCTTTCTTTCCAACCTCTCCCAGGTCAAAAAGTGCCTGGGCTCCTTTTCGTGTATCCTTCAACATACACCAAGGAGTTCCACTACCTAACACAGGCTTGTGATCTCATTTGGCATGACATTTTTGTCATCCTCTCCTCTACCCTGACAGTAGATGAAAAAGAACGTGTCTGGAGGGCAGCCCAGGCACATGCTGATCAGGTCCATCTTACGGACTGCTCTATGCCAGTGGGGGCTGAGGCTGTCCCTCACAGAGAGCCGGACTGGGAGTACCAACCTGACACCCCAGCTGGCCAGGAGGGCAGGAAGTGGCGAGACCACATGTTACAGTGTGTTCTTGCCGGCGGGGCTGCTCACCATGCTGTTCACTATGAAAAACTAAGAGAGATTACTCAGAGGCCTGATGAAAACCCAGCAGCTTCCTTAAGCCTCCTCACAGATGCTCTGGTCCAATATACGTGCCTAGATCCAGCTTCCCCCGCAGGGACTACTGTCCTTACAACCCATTTTATTACTCAATCGTCCTCTGATATCAGGAAAAAATCTCAAAAAGCTAGAGGAAGGCCCTCAGACCCCCGTCCAGGACCTGGTAAATATGACATTTAAAGTCTTTAATTCCTGAGATGAGCAGACAGAGGCCCAAAAGGAGGCCTGTGTTCGCCAAAAGGCATATCTGCAAGCCCAAGCCTTGGGTACAGCCCTGAGGCCGGCGGGGCCCACGCAGCCATCGACCTTGTCCAAGGCGACCAGCCATACTTCACCAGGCACCTGCTTCAAGTGCAGTAAGGAAGGCCACTGGGCCAAGCGGTGCCCACAGCCACGTCCACCCCCCCCCCTTGTCCAGCCTGTGGTCAAGAGGGACACTGGAAGAGAGACTGCCCCTTGGGACAGAAGTCCAGAGGGTCAGTCCTTCCACCCCCAGACTTGCCGTTGACGGTCTTGGGTTTGGCTGCCGAAGATTGAAGAAGTCCTGACTTGGTGACCCCGATCACCCTTGCCGAGCCCAGCGTAACAATCAAGGTAGCAGGTAAGCCAGTGTCCTTCCTAGTTGATGTGGGGGCTACCTACTCTGTCCTGCCTTCCTTTCCAGGTCCCACTTATCCTTCCCAGGTATCGGTCACATGTATTGACGGCCAACCTCACCAACCCCCTACCACTGGTCCAGTCACCTGTCTTATAGATGACCGTCCCATCACCCATTCCTTCCTTATCATGCCTTCCTGTCCCACTCCACTACTGGAAAGGGACTTACTAACCAAACTGGGTACCACCCTCCACTTTTCCTCCACACCCTCTGCCCTTCTTCTCCTCTTTCTCTCTCCATACCTTTCATCTCCACCCACAGCCTCTCCCACTTCACCAGGTCCCGCATACCCTCACCCACCAGATCTGGTAAATCCTCAGGTCTGGGACACCTTCACCCCAGTAGTGGCCACACACCATACCCCCACCCTCATTCGACTTAAAGATCCTCCATCTTTCCCTTCCTGGCCACAGTTCCCTATCTCACCGACCCACCGCAGAGGTCTGAAGCCCATCATTGAACGTCTGCTGCACGAGGGACTCTTAATCCCCACTGACTCTCCCTATGACACACTAATTCTCCCAGTAAAAAAGCCAAATGGCTTCTATTGCCTAGTTTAGAACCTACGACTCATTAACAAGGCAGTCATCCCCACACACCCTGTAGTGCCTAATCCCTACACTTTACTTTCTCACATTCCACCCTCCACCACCCACTTTTCTGTCCTGGATCTCAAGGATGCCTTCTTTACCATTCCTTTATACCCAGCCACCTACAATCTCTTTGCCTTTACGTGGGAAGACCCTGACACAAACATATCTCGACAACTCACCTAGACTGTCCTGCCCAGGGGTTGAGGGACAGCCCCCACCTCTTTGGTCAGGCTCTTGCCCAAGATCTTCTCCAATGTCCCTTAAAACCAAGCTCTGTCCTCCAGTATATAGATAACTTATTACTCTACAGCCCCTCATGCCCTAATAATTATACACAGACTGCCTCCCTCCTCAACTTTCTTGCCTCAAAGCGATAATGGGTGTTGCCAGCTAAAGTTCAGTTATCTAAACACACTGTTACCTTCCTCAAACTGTCTCTCACTCCCTCCTCCCATCATCTGACTGTTGATCGCCAATGGGCCCTCTGCGATCTCCAGCTTCCCACTACTACTGAACAAATTCTCTTCTTCCTAGGCTTCATTAGTTTCTTCTGATACTGGATTCCCAAACTTTTCCTTCCTTGCCAAACCCCTCTATGAGGCTGCGTGTGATGCCTCCGCTGGCCCTCTATTAAACCCTCAGGCTGTCTGCCACGTGTTCCTAAAACTTCGTGACACTCTCTTACAAACACCTCCTCTAAAACTCCCTCATCCTAGAAAACCCTTTTCTCTCTACACGGATAAGCGCCAGGGCCTGGCCCTCGGCATCCTCACCCAACCTATGGGACCTACTCCCATTTCCACCCCAATGGCCTACTTATCCAAATAGCTGGACACCATGGTCCGTGGCTGGCCGCCCTGTCTCCATGCCTTAGCTGCGGCCACTACTCTCACCAGCGAGACTCTTAAACTCTCCCTGGGTCAGGACCTACATGTCTTCTCTACCTACCATTTACAGGACCTTCTAACTCACCGCTCTTTAGCCCTCCTTACTCCATCTAGACTACAGGAATTCCATCTCCTGTTTATAAAAAATCCCACCATTATTTTATCTCAGTCCCCGACTCTAAACCCTGCCACTCTACTCCCTACTCCCTGTATAACCCTCTACTCACACTCCTGCTCGGAAATGGTTAAAGCCTCCACTACCCCTAGACCCGATCTGTCAGATAAGCCACTTCCTACAGAGGACTTAACTTTCTTTGTTAATGACAGCTCGGTCACAGACAACTTCTCTGTGCCCACACAGACAGATATCTGCCTCAGCCACTGGAGACCAACTCTAATATCTCTAACACTGATATACAGCTTGGTGACTCAGTACTTCTTACACTGACTCATGGCCAGGTCACTACTAACATTTTATAGGCTGAACAGGCCCTGGCTAAACATCTCTCTCCTGACCCCCAGTACTCCCCTCTGATATGCTGGTTACAAATCTTACAACACACCATAAGCTTCCTAAATCAAACTTCTATAATACCTAACATCTACCAATGCTTTCTCTGTACTTCTCTCCAGTGACCATTATTGGCCGCAGTGCCTCTTAACTTCAGTACCCACTCTAACACCCCATCCACAACTTCCTCATCCTCAAACCGCACCTCACCCCTCAAGCATATCCCCCTGTGGGAGCCAGAGCCTGATAATCAACAATTGCCGAACCGCATCTGCTTTATAACCTCTTACACTATCCCTCCACCTACACCAACATGGAAATGCTATACTAATCACTGTGTCTCCTCACTGACCTTTTCTTTCCTCAGGACAGTTCTTTTATTTTTTATTTTTTATTTTTTTTATTTCAGCTTATTATGGGGGTACAAAAGTTCTGCATAGATATATTGCCCATGTCCCTCCCAATCCCCCGAGTCCGAGCCTCAAGCGTGTCCATTCCCCAAACAGTGCACATCGCACTCCTCC
>CM052445.1:66971008-66991435 GCA_028533085.1 Varecia variegata | reverse complement strand
GGACCCACACCTTTGACCTCTCACAAAAATTAAATCACGGTGGTTAACAGACTTAAACCTTAGGAAAGAAACTATTAGAATCCTCGAAGAAAATGTAGGAAAGACTCTTAAAGACATTGGCCTAGGCAAAGAATTTTTGAAGAAGACACCTAAGGCAATCACAGCAACAACAAAAATAAATAAATGGGACCTGATTAAATTAAAAAGCTTCTGCACAGCCAAAAAAACAATCACGAGAATTAACAGATAACCCACAGAATGGGAAAAAATTTTCACATACTACACATCAGATAAAGGACTGATAACAAGAATCTATTTAGAACTTAGGAAAATCAGTAAGAAAAAAATCAAACAACCCTATCAAAAATTCAAAGAGTTAATGAATCCTTGCATTCATTCAGTCTTCTGTGCCTTAGCTAGGATGTATAATTACAATAGACAGCAGATACTGGTAAAAGCTTCTGGACAGAAAGTGCTTGACGAAGTTACAGTTCTCAAGTGTGTTTGGTGAGAGTATAAGGGCAGATGCGCTGATGAAAACCATTACAAGAAGAGTCAATTTTGTGTTAAAGTGTTCAAAGATGTCACCTTAAGCAGAAAAAAAGCTTTAATAACGTCTTCTTTGACTTATTAGGCATTTCCAGAGTCTATGTCATTAGTGTTGTAATTTTAATAGGACATCTCCATATGGTTATTGTTTGTTTCTATTTCTCTCCCTACGCATGGCTTCCTCCTCTTCTTGATGCTTTTCATAATGTGCAAAGTCATCAAAGATTGAGGTGGTATGCTTGAAAGTAGCAATTATTTTAAGCACTTGCTTAGCTTTTTCTAGGGGTACCTCTTGAGTGTCCCTTGAATTGGTAACTGGTTTGTTGTCATTATTTTCTAAGCGAATATGCCGTAATTGGTTATTGGGAACATCTTTGACAAAGATCCATTTAACTTCAAATTTGCCCTTCCACTTACCTGAGACCAGACACCAGCATATGCATTATAGTCCACAACAGACTTCAGTTCAGCCACTTCACAAAAATGTCCACTGCCATTCACACTGAAGAGTAAACAGAGTGGGCCGTTCCCATTCAGGGAATGGTAAGCTGCATCCAAACGCTTATTACCATGCTCGGTACTATACCAGATAGAGTACTTAATGGAACTATGTATGTCATCCTCAGAGTAGCTTTTAATTATAAACACACGTCCATTCTTCAGGTTCCAATCAAAGTCTTTGGGATTATAGTTGTTTATGGTCTTTAGCTTTTCCAGCACTGGATGCACTTCTACACTAGAAGGTGAAGCGCTGACAGGTACAACACCTAAACCAAAGTTTTCACTGCCTGCTCCATTGTTCTGGTTGAAGCCTGATCCCCTGTTCCAAGGAGCTACCCAGTGATTCTGCAGCTGCTGCTCTTGAGGCTGCACTTGGTGAGGCTGGGCCTGTGGCTGAGGTCCTTGTTGCTGCTGTGGTTGTGGTGGCTGAAGCTGCTGTTGAGGCAGTTGGCTTTGCACCAATGGTGGTGGTTGAATTAATGGCGGAGGCTGCTGGATTATAGTTTGAGGAGGCAGAACTGGTTGGGTTGGTGGAGCCTTTACCACTGACCCCTTTTCATCCCAAGTTCCAATATTCATATTGTGTTTTATAGGAGGTGGTGGCACAGCAGAACCCCCAATTCCCACATTGTCCTTGGGTTTAAGTTTCGGTTGAGGTTTGGCAGGCTTTCTGGCAATGGCAGCCCAGGAGGTTGGTTTAGGTGCTGCACTGCTAACTGGGAGCACATTATTAGTTGCAATGCTAGTCATACCACTGCTGCTCAAGGCTGTACCTACAGTTTTTGTCACTGCAGCTGTCAGGTCACCACCAGTTTTCAGTCCAGTCATGCCTTGCTCAATACTGCTAATGCCGGGCACCTTACTCAAAGTATCATTGCCAAATCCAACCTGTCCATCAGTAATAGCTCTCCCAAGAGAATTAGGTGGATATCCATAACTGCTACTATAAGCAGAACTTTGTGTTGATTGTCCCTGAGATCCACTTGTCCCCCATGTAGAGAAATCAGCATTACCAGGAAAAAAGTTAAATCCATGTTGACCAAGAAATGGAGGGGTATTTCTATATTTCTTTATCTAGTTTTTTGTTGATTGAGACAAGTAGTCAGGAGTTGAAGCACAAACTGTCCCTTAGGCTAATTGCTTTTAGCCCCAGGTGTCTGTCAGGCAGGCACTCTTTGATCAGTGCCCACCCTGTGGCCCCATACTGAGCTTTGTCGTACAGAAGTGTCAGGTGTAAGCCAACAGGTCTGAGACAGCGTTTCCATGAAAAGTGCTACTGATCAGTGAGATGCCCTCCTGAGGCAAGGCAGATTTTGATATGTGAACTAACACGTTCACATATTCCTTCAGGACAAAGCCCTGCAAAACTCCTGAAATCTTTTATGTCTCTATAGGGCAACATAAAGATAGGAAAAAAAATTGAAATATACAAAAACTATTCCATATTTGTATTTCCAAAAACATTTTACCAAAATTCCAGTAGGTTCCTGAGCCTTTGCAGAGCAATTGATTTTCGATTATTGTATGGCCTCTGATCATTGGTAAAGGAAAATTTAGAAAAGTAAATTATTTTCCTAAATATAAGTTGGAATCAATATGAGACCAGCATATTATATGGACACAATAGTATATAATTTATATTAGTAGTTTAATTATTGGAAAGTAGTAAATACAATAGTTGAAATTAGTAATGCAATTAACACCACAATGTTTTCTATAATTTTATATACAGATGTCTATGACAAAGTTTCTAAGAGATATTTAATATTATTCTAACTTAGTGAAAAGGAAACAGGAGCATATAACAGAAATAATAAATGGCACGTCAGGCCTTATATTGATACTTTGTGTCATGACTGCCAATGCACCATCTTTTCTAATATTCGAATGTTCCGGTGTTCTAATATTCTAATATCCTATCATATGATATTATTTAAATAACATTAGAGCCCTGTCCCCAACAGGGAAGTAGCCTCAGCCATTATATATCCATTTCAAAAATGTGAATAGAACATTTTTCTTATGTAAAAATAAATCCAAATACATTATTTTTATCCCTTCTATTTTTTATGCACTGAAATAGCTATAAGTAACTTATTTTACGCCTATGTAAAAATATTTTCCTTGCCTTTGCTAATTACCTTAAAATTGTGCAATCTAGGTTTCAGTATTATGACAGGAGGAAAGAGCAAGTATGAAAAATTCTGGTGATGGTTTCCTAGTGAATAAAAAAACAAGCCTTGAACCTGTACTATGTGCTACGTGGAAGGAAAGAGAGACACATGAACTTGCTTTGACTGTCTCTGCCCATTGGCACCTGAAATGTGTCAGGATTTTTCCAGGATTACACAGAATCTAATCTTAATTACAAGCTCTTCAGGTGAATATTATCACCTTGTCAATTTACAGATGACAAAACTGAGATTCAGAGATGTTAAGTGAACTTCCCTAGATCCCCAGTAGTTAAGGTGTACACACACACACACATGCACATGTGCATATCTATATATAAAGATTACATATATATGACTAAATACATATATATACACATGCACACATATATATTACACATACATAAATAAATATAAATTTATATAAATGTTTTTTAAATGCATGGTCTAGTTGTCTCTCAAATATTTTAAAGTGAAAAATCTGAAATAAGGGTGACTCACTTTTTAATTGCCCAAAAGAAAAAGAAAAGAAAGAAAGAAAAAAAATAAAGTTATTAAAATAAAACTCTATATAGGTGTGAAATGGTTCAAAAAGTATGTAAAACATTTTTAAGCACACATATGATTATTTTAATGTTTAAAATTTACTCTTTCCTATGCTTCTATTTAAACTTAAAAATAAGATACTGAAAAATGCCACATTTTATTGATTCATGTATTTATAGAATGTATAGGTTATTTTCAAATATAGTCTTATTATCACAAGGATGAATAACTGACTTGCAGAGGTTTGATGACCAACAGTGACCCAGGGATAGACTTGGGAACCAAGGAGGATGTCCTCTCAAGTCTAGATAATGCAGTTTTCCACTGAAGCACAGATTTTTCTTCCTATACTCTCCTCAGCTCCTTAGAAAAGGTCATCCTCAGCTCCTTAAACGAAGCTGGTCATACGTAAATCTGCATGTTCATGATAAGAATTATCTAACATTGCCATCAGTTATCTAAAATATCAGTCAATGACACAAAGGAATGTCCTACAGAGTCTAGACAGGATAGTTCTCCACAGTATCCTTGCATGGAGTCCTAGAGAACATTCCCTCTCCTTCTCCTTTCCACAACAGCTTTTACTAAAGGAGAGACACTGAGTATATCATGGTTTATATTATTTTACTCATATAGGAGTAATTAATCTTATTTAATATTAAATTAATGCTTATTTTCAATTGTTGAGAAGGGCATAAAGTTGAAGAACCATAATTTTTCCATGGTATAAAGAAGTCTAGAATATACAGTGAATATTTGCTTGTGTGTATATGTGTTTCTAAATTATATACTTCCATGAGATTCCAAAGTGGTGCATCAGCATTAATAGAGAGTTAGATAGCTAAGTAAGTAGATAGATATGGGTAGACAGAAACTGATCATAAAAAATATAGCCCTCGAATGTTGTTTTGGAATGAGGATGGGCTTATTCTGCTTCATTGTACAAGTTCACTGGAGAGAATTTAGATTTAAAACTGGAATTACTTCTAGCTCTTACTGGATATGTAAACCTTTGTTGGTGAATTTAACTCTCTGACCCTATATTTTATAATTAGGGCAGAGGTAAGGACACATAGGTTATTGCAAGCTATTAACATCTATGAGATAATAGATGGTGAACACCTATTACATGACTGGGCATAGACATTACTGAAGTGTAGTTACAGATTTCAGCATCCTCATCATTATCATTGTTACCCCATCAATATAGTTGCTATCACTTGTCATCCACCATGATTGTACAATAATATAGTTTCCAAGCTGTTTCCACACACTATGCCCATTTGATTCTCACAAAAATTCTACCTGGTTCTAATGTAAATATTACTATTATTTCCCTGGAAGTTTACCTGTGCACAGGAAGTAAAAAATAAATACATTGTAAAAGTTAACAGCATAAAGCACTACAATTTGTCACAAATTGGGTGTGAAAACAAAATCTGGATAACTGTAACACAGCCACTAATCATCTGATTACCTGCATCGTTTCCAGAAGATGTCCTTGAATTGTAAAAAACACATCATTGCTCCACAGACTGGTAGATTTAACGATTCTTATATTGCCCTTACTTTAAGGTCCATTTGATATTTTCATATAAAAATAGCACTAGTAGTTTCCAGGTATTTAAATAGAAAGAGTGGATTCATGTAACGTAAGATAAACAGCAGGAAGCAGCAGTAAGGTTATAAGGGGCATCATATAATCACTCACGGCAAAATGAACAAAAGCAAGCAAACAAACAAAAAACAGCCAAGTAGGAAATAGGGAATGCTGCCTTCTGCAATCCTCATTGTGAATTTTTATTCTTGAGTATCATGTGAGCCCATCAAAAGCATACTCTATTTTGTAGCCCTATCTCTTTTATTGACCATAATCTCCCTTTCCATCCAGAGAACACACTTATGAATTAGCTCCAGAACCACTTTCTGTTGTCTGTATTTCATACTCCAGGATTCTCCTCAACAGTGTTGTGAAAATACAGTAACTTGCCCTCAATTTCATTTCCAATCTATCTCGGAAACAAAGTTCTCTTAGGCGCTAGACAAAGAGTCCTTCCTTCAGTGTGATCAATAAAAGTAAAAAATATATATAATTAGAATGAGTACCTTTTGTCTTTGGATTTTCAAAAACTTACTGCCTTGGTTAGCTTATTGCAATCCTATGGTCACCATCTGAACAAAGTCATTTTTCTGAGTAAACTTCCTGAATATTTTTTAAACATATGGATCTATCCACCACTCGTACCTACACTTGAGAGTTGAGAGACCTTCTTGGAGACACAGCAGCAACCATGATACCAGCCTTTTTTATCTGGACAGTGAGTTTAATGCTTGTTTTGCTGGTATTCACTTGGGGAATGTCCTCTGAGACTTGGACAGTCTAGGCTAAATTAATACCATAGGATGGCCTAAGGCCAAAGTTGATGAATGAGTTCTGATAATGTATTATATGTTTCAAGATGGCTCAAGAATGGAAAAATAAGCGCCACATGTACTCACCAGCAAATTGGTTTCCCTGATCATCACCTAAGTGCACATTTGGGATTAACACCAATTGGGTTTTGGACTGAGGTGGGGGGTCGGGGGAGGGGATGGGTGTATACCTACATGATGAGTGCATTGCGCACTGTCTGGAGAATGGACACGCTTGAATGTTCTGACTTGGGAGGATGGAGGGTGGGGGGAGGGGATGTGGATATAACTACATGATGAGTGCAATGCGCACTGTCTGGGGACACACTTGAAGCTCTAACTTGGGGGGATGGGCGGAACATGCGCAATATATATAACATGAACTTTTGTACCCCCATGATAAGCTGAAATAAACAAAAAATAAAATAAAATAAAATAAAATCCCTCAAACATAAAAAAAAAAAAACGTGTCAAGGGTCAATTCAGTGGGGAAAGAAATAAACATATTTATTCAGATTATCCCAATATTATCGTGTCTCTAATATTTTATTAAATGCTGTATTTATATGTTGCTATTCTATACATGCACAGTAATATGTCTGAATGTATTATTTTTTAAAAATGTATTTCCCCTATAGCAATTTGAGTTCAAATTCATACATAAATTTCCTTCCCAGCTCAGTTTATATTGGCAGTAAGATTTAGTACATTACTATGGAATGAGGTTAATTTAATAAAAACACTAAATGAAGTATCCCAAGAATGGAAAAATAAGCACCACATGTACTCACCATCAAATTGGTTTCACTGATCATCACCTAAGAGCACATTTAGGAACAACATTGATCCGGTGTCGGGCAGATGTGAGTGGGGGAGGGGATGGGTGTATACATACATAATGAGTGCGATGTGCTCTGTCTAGGGGATGGGCACGTTTGAAGCTCTGACTTGGTGCGGGGGTGGGGCAAGGGCAATATATGTAACCTAAACTTTTGTACCACCACAATATGCTGAAATAAGAATAAAAAATAAAATAAAATAATAAAAAAATAGAAATTACTAAAATTTCATATATCTCAACATTATCTGTAATATATTTTTAGGTATTATATATGTTCAAACTGTTTTCTTTCTTTTGGAAATGCCCATTAAATTATGAAATAATTTTAACTCATTAAATTTATAACAAAAATGATGCTATCACTGACTTTGGTGGAATGATATTTAAAAAATATTCAGTAATTAAATTTTTATTGCATTTAGTATCCTCAATGTTCTCAAATTTCTTATGGTTTTCAGGAAATGAATTAATTATATCTTCTACTTAGGAATAAATAACATTGGTCCATATTAAATTTTTTTAGAGTTTAAAAAATATTTGAATTTAAAAAGAATATATTTATTGTTTATTTGGCACATTGTAATTGTACATATCTATAGGTTACAATTTTATATTTTGTTACATATATATATATATATATATATATATGTTGTATGATGATTCAGTCAGGTTAATTAGTGTATGTTCCTGGCAAACACAACTACCTAGAATTCTAATCCCACAGATGTTTGAACATTCAAAAAGCTGAATCATTTCTTGGGTGAGTTTAAAAACTCCTTTGAATATAAAAGCAGGTGCTGCATCTAGTACACTCAGGGGACTGAGAAAACAAAGGAATTTTTATCTGAGGAATGGAGCCCCCTTTACATTTTCAGGCCCAGAGAGGCAAGAAAATGAGAAGGTAGCTGCATTCCACCCATCCCATCCCTTGAGCTAAATCTTATAATTTATATTTCAAAGATACCTGCTATATGGACTCTAGACTGAGTGTTGCCACTAATGCTATAAATTAACCTAACAGTGCCATTTGCTGGACAACAGCACTCATATCCTATAGTTCAACAATGTATAGCCAATGACTAATAATTGTTATTTCTGTTAACCAATGATAATCACTCACAAATAGCCTTTGCAATCACTCCCTCTCCTGATTGTCTTTTTTCCTTCAAACACTTAAGACATTTCCTTTGTTCTCTGGAGCACTTCGCAAGGCAACTTAGAAGTGTTTCCAGGCTATTGTCCTCAACCTTGGCCCCCCAAAACTCTTTATCTATATTAATTTTGCCTCAGTCTCTTTCTTTAGATAGATAGCTCAGTTTTTACATCCTGTTTAGAAGACAAAACTCACTTGTGCTGAAAGAGGAAGTAAAAATCTTTCTTTGATGTGGGAAGACAGGCTTGGAGAGAATTTATATAGGAAAGAAAGAATTTTCAGGTCACACCTCAAAACTACCCACTGTGAAACCAAGGAAGCCTGGGGTGTGGATCTCGGGGCAGCATCATCTTCAGGGGACCATGTGACTAAGCTCAGGGTAACCACAGTAGGGTACACAGGCCAGGTGGCTCTGTGCTCAGATAGAGAAGTACTGAGGGAGTCCCAAGAGCTCCTGCCCAACCCCAGGAAGCCCAGTGAAGGAAGGGATCCTGAACTACCCCTGTTCTCCCAAGAAATGCTATGAAGGAAAATATGAGTAGGAATTGAGAAACACCTCAGACTTCTCCAGAAGAAGCCACAAAACCAAGCATAGAGTGGGCCACAACTTGGTTTATCCTGAAGGAAGAGATGAGAGTAAGGAATGTAAACTGAGCTGTTTATTTTTTATTTTTAAATTTCTGTGCTCAGCCAATCTGAATTATTCATTAAATCACACAGATCTTTAAATGAATAATCATATGTACTAATTTTGAAAAAGAAGTCCCATTATATGTCCCAAAGATACAAGAATCAGGTGATAAACATTTATGTCTAAATATTTTGTAAAGGAGCTAAGGACAGTGGTACACACCTGTAATTTCAACCACTGGGAGGCTGACACAGGAGGATTTCTTGACATCAGAGGCTCAAGATAAGTTTGGGAAGCACAGCAAGTCCCCATATCAAAAAAATTTAAAGGATCTATGAACTAATAAAAGAAAATTATCCCCGTACATATGGAATAAGATATGGATCAGTTTCTGTCCTTTCCACATAGATATTTTCTTAGATATGTTTTACTAAGGAGTTAAGATATTTGATAAAGAAAAGCTTCCATTTTTCCACAAATTATGGTCCAGATTGTGTGAAATCACAATCAAATTCTACCCTCCCCCTTTTGTTTTTGGTGAACACTTTGCAGCCTGATTCTAATTATTATGTGGAAATGCCATGGGCTAAGAACAAGTAAAACCTGCTTTTAGGTGCATATAGAACAGGTACCCAATAGGCAAGACTGGGCATACGAAGAAGAAAAGAACAAGCCAGTATTGGTTGACAGATAATGGTGCATGAAGTGATAGTAAAAAAGAGATAATCACAATGCTCTGTGATGACATTTCATTATTCGGAATATTGGGACATATGAGAGTAGAGTGAAAGGGTGCAGTTGAACGTGTGAATTTAGGGATGCTTTTTATGTAGATGACACCTGATGTTAACCTTGAGAAGAGTGAGAAATATGATTTATGCAGCCAAAGAACTTCATGAGGATAGGGCATAGTGTACTGAACATGCAAGCACCTGCATACCTCATGTAAGGAAGGGCTGGTTTTTTTCACAACTTGTTCAAACAATATGTGCAAATTGTACGTATTTAAGATGTACAACATGATATTTGATATACAAAGAAACAGTGAAATGATTACTACAGTCAAGCAAATTTATCGATAGATCAATGTCCATATTTACCACTTTTTTAAATAGCAATAGCACTTAAAATCCATTCTATTAGTGGATTTTCAGTATACAATACAATATTATTAACCATAGTCCTCATAGGATCTCTAGAATTATCCATCCTATATAACTTCAAGTTTGTTCCATTCTACCTACTTCTCTCCATTTCCTCCCCATCCCTGCTCCTGATAAATACCTTTCTACTCTGTGTTTCCATGTGTTGCACTATTTTTTTTTGTTGTTGAACATATAAGTGAGGTCATGTTGTATTTTTCTTTTTTTGTCTGAAAGCTGGTGTGGATCAAAAGAGAGAAAGAAGAGAAACAGAGACTTTGCTGGGAGGCTCCAATTACAGTAACATAGTCATCTCCAGGTTCCACCAGCTGGTGAGAACAAATGAGAATCATGGTTGTAATCATCCTCAGGAAACCTCCATGCCAAAAAATCTGAAATATGTAGGATCTCTTAGATGCCAAAGAGAGTGAGAGACATTCATTCCATCATTGCTGGCACATTGTGCTCATTAATGAAGAGATGGCCTTTCTACACAGCTCTGGGTCATACTCCATCAGTAGTCCCCAGAGGTGCCAATGCTTGTCCACTAATTTTGCAAACTTTTTCATGACAGGGTCTATCTCTGTGTTTCTGTCTCTCTTGTGCTTCCATTCAGTTTCTGCCCAAATATGGGCATAGGATTTCGGGGGGCCTAACTGAGGAACAGAGACAAAATAATTTCTACTCTTCTCATCTTTCATGTCTATTTCCCCAACTGTGATGTCAGGAAGCAAACAAACAAATAAACCTTCTCACATGCTGTATAACTTCTTCATAATGGCCCATAGATAAATACATCAATAAATGAGGGGCTATGGGATTCTTGGTTCAGTAGAAAATCGAGAATCCATTTACCATTCTTCATCTATCTGAACTCTCTTTTAACATGCCTTCAAGACCAATGTTTTTTCAATATCTGTGATAGAACAAAAATGCTTATTTCCCTGCCTGAAATGTATACCTATGGGCAAGGAATATGAGTAGATTATCCATTATATTCTTTGATCCTAGACTGTAACTTGAGGATGACTCACTCAAAGAAGCACAGGAAGTGTACAATCTCTGAGGAAATATGGACACAACAGAAATACATTCACCAAGATTCCAAAAGGCCCATCATATGGCTCTGGGTCTGTTACTGGCACCCAGAAGGGGCAACAGTTGTGACTTCACAGAACTCATTGTCAGGCAATATTGGAGTTGCTTGTGGTTACAAAGTTTCAGACCTGATTCACTTCCACTTTTGAAGATTCTTCAAGCTTTTCACATTTTTAAGTATTCTATTCTCTGTTTAAATTGGACTGAATTTATTTTTGTGTTTCCAGTTAAAAATCCTGACTGATAATTTCATATTTCAAATTTTAGTTTCATTCAGTTGAAAAGTCTAGTAAAGAGAGGAAGAGGACGGATGGATATAATGATGGCGGATGAGAAAAACCACCAGGCAGAGTGTCTCTGTAAGAAAGACAGATTTTAGAAGAAAGTAAGAAAAGTAAACAAGCAGACAAACACGGATTGGATGACGGTCAGAAGGAAGGGTACCTGAAAATACAGGAGACTCCATGGGAAGAAGTTGCGGAGGAGAACTGGAAAGAGAAAGGCCCCAGAGAGGCTTGAAGACTGGCAACAAGGGCAGGTGGAGTGGTTTAATATACCCTCCCTTGCATTTTGGACTGCTGATGGGATCCTGATCAGTTGGAGAGACCTGCCAACACCACTCCAGAGATGGCTGCTACCAGTGAGTCATGAACCTCTTGTGGATAGGGCACCAGGCTCCTATCTCCATTGGGGAACCTCCTGGCCTGCAAACCCAAGCTTATCAGCAGGCCCCATATTGCTTCATTCTCCCCTTCCCCTTTCCTACCCATGGCTGCTGAGAGAGACAATTTAGCCACCATCCAGAGGCATCTGCAGGGAATGGGTCCTTTCCTTTTGGGGTGCTACTGTGGTTGGAGGGGTACTCAGACTGTGATCTCCCTAACCACAAGCCCTCCCAGGTGCTACTTGCCTGGTGACTCCAGGAGAGTGGGACAAATCCTGAGGCAGAGAGACATCGATCCAGTTTGGGCACCCTGTGTATGACTTGAGACCAGCACTCTTCTCCCTGGCAGGGTCAGGGATTGATCTTCAGGGCCCAGTGGACAGGCCTGCAGACAAGATTCCATACACTAAGGTCTCAATCACATTGCCCTGGGGCAAAGTAGAGATAACTGTGAATGAGCCTACTGAGGTGTGTGCCTTCAGGGGCAGATCAGTGTGCTTCAGGGGCAACCCTCCTCCCATGGCAGGGATATACACCCACCTCAGGCTGCAGTCCTGGGCAGGGATCCTCCCGGCCGGCATCCCAGTCAGGGAAGATCCACTGACTGGAGGTCCTGCCTGGTGGCCAAGATCTTGGATAAACCGTGAAAAAGGGGAGGTGGAAAGGAGTCAGGCTTGCTTGAGATGCAGGTCTTCAACGGCCGCAACTCAACATGCAGACTTCTCAGCTGAGTGGGGACATTTAGCCCCACCCTGGCAGGTTTTCCCAGAAGCAGAGAACAGAAATTTGACCCCTTTTAATAGCATTAGTGGTGCTTGAGGGCAGGCTCACCCAACCCAACTCCACCCAGACCCACTCCCCCATGTACCCTTACTGAGGTGGAGAATAAGGACACCACTGGAAGTCCCAGGGAACCACCCACCACCTGAGGCACTAGAGTCCCACTCCAGAGGAACAAGAGCTGGTTACATGACCCCAAAACAGCACTACAACCTGCTCCTCCCAGAAAATGCCACCTACTCACAGGGAGGTCACTCTGGACACACTTTAAGTACACCTACAGACTCATCATACATGGTGTGCTCGAATCTCACCCAAAAATACCACCTACTGGCTCAGAGACTAAACAGAGTGTGTAACTATTCAAACACAAATCTAAAGGTAAGAAGCAACAGTGGATCCAGATGGGAAGGAATCAGTGAAAGAACTCTGCAAATATGAAGAATCAAAGAGAAAGCACACAGTCAAGGGGCAACACCAGCTCTCTAGCAATGGACATCAACCAAATTCAGAACACCAAAATGACAGAAGAAGAATTTGAACATGAATTGTAAGAAAACTCAATGATGGGCAAGAAGAAATGGATAACCAACACAAAGAAACCACAAAAAACAATCAGGACTTAGAAGAAAAAATCACTAAATAAATTGGAATATGAAAGGAAAATCAAACCATCTTCTGGAAATGAAGAATTTATTTAAGGAATTACATTTATGGAAATAAATTTTCCTCTCAGGACTGCTTTAGCTGTGTCCCATAGATTTTGATAAGTTGTGTCTCCATTGTCGTTTAATTCAAAGAATCTTTTGATTTCCGTCTTGATTTCTTCATTTATATAATGATCATTCAGTAGAAGGTTGTTTAGCTTCCATGACTTTGAGTAGGATTGAGGATTTCTGTTAGGGTTCCTTATTACTTTTATTCCGCTGTGATCTGAGAAGATGCATAGTATAATTTCTATTTTTTTAAATATTTTAAGGCTTGCTTTATGTCCTAGGATATTGTCAATCTTAGAAAATGTTCCATGAGCTGATGAGAAGAAAGTATATTCAGTGAATTTTGGGTAGAATTTCCTGTAGATGTCAGTCAGGCCCATTTGTTCTAGCATTCTATGTAAGTCCATTATTTCTTTGTTTATTTTCTGTTTGGAAGATCTGTCCTGTACTGTCAGCAGCGTGTTAAAGTCTCCAACTATTATATTATTGTTACCTATCATTTGGTTCAGATCAAGTAGGGTTTGCTTTATGAATCTGGGTGCACCTATGTTGGGTGCATATATATTAAGTATAGTTACGTCTTCTTGTTGAATTGTACCCTTCACCAGTATATAGTAACCATCTTTGTCTTTCATTACTTTTGTTGATTTAAAAACTAAGTTATCGGAGATTAAAACCACCACACCAGCTTCCTTTTGGCTTCCATTAGCTTGAAATATCGTTTTCCACCCTTTTATTTTCAGTCTAAATGCATCCTGGCAGGTTAGATGAGTTTCCTGAAGACAGCAGATACTTGGCTTGTATTTTTTTATCCATTGGGCCAGTCTATGTCTCTTGAGTGGGGAATTTAAGCCATTCACGTTTAATGAGAGAAGTTTTCTCTCTTGAGCCATTGTGATAACTGGGTTTTGATCTTTATCTCTTGAGCAGTTTTACATTTGTGGGTCTTTCTTTTGCTGGACCGTGTGTAAGTCTTTTTTGAGTACTTCTTGGAGAGCTGGTCTTGTCTTGGTGAATTCTCTGAGTTTTTGTTTATCTGAGAATGTCTTAATTTCTCCTTCGTATACAAAACTTAGCTTGGCTGGGTACAAGATTCTAGGCTGGGCATTATTCTCTTTCAGAAGAGTAAGAATGGGGCCCCAATCTCTTCTTGCTTGTAAGGTTTCAGTTGAGAAATCTGGCATAATTCGGATGGGCTTTCCATTGCATGTTACTTGGTTCTTTCTCCTCACAGCTCAAAGAAGAGCTTCTTTAGTGGATATTTTGGTCAGTCTGATGACTACACGATGTGGTGTCTTCCCGTTTGGTATGAATCTCCCAGGGGTTCTTTGAGCTTCTTGAACCTGTATATCTAGGGTTTTGGCAAGACCTGGGAAATTTTCCTCAATTATATCTTCAAATAGCTTATCCAACCCTTGTTTATTGTCTTCTTCACCCTCAGGGATGCCGATAACTCTCATGTTAGGCTTCTTCACATAATCCCACATTTCTTGTAGACTCTGGCCTTTTCTCTTATTTCTTTGCTCTATCTCTGTGACTGACTTATTTAATTGGAATGTGTGATCTTCAATCTCTGAGATTCTTTCTTCTGTTTGATCTACCCTGCTCTTGAGACTTTCCACTGTGTTTTGTAGCTCCCTGAATAAAGTCTTCATTTCCAGGAGTTCAGTTTGATTTTTCTTCAATAATTTTGACTTCTTTAGTCAATATTTCTTCCAAGTCATGGATTTTTTTTGTCATTTCTTTGTGATGGTTATCCATTTTTTCTTGCATAATATTCAGCTTATTTATGATCCATGTTTGAAATTCTTCCTGGTACATGTTGCTATTTTGAATCTGGTTTGTGTCAATTGGTAGAGAGCTGGTATTCCTCTTTGGGGGCAAAATTGTAGTTTGATTCTTTATACTCCCAGAGTTCTTTCGCTGAGCCTTTCCCATCTGGATCAATCATTAGCTCTCTTCTTACAGCTTTAGTCTGTATAGAGGCACGCTCTGTGTGCTGTTCTTAGGCTGTGGGCTGTGTAACAGCATAGGTGTGTTGCTTCTTTCGCCACTAGGGGTAGCCTGTTGTGTGTTGTTTAGGATCTTGCTACCTCAGCTGGGGGGCTGCTCCTGATGGGTCCAGCTCCAGAGAATTAATTTGACCTAGTACCAGTTTGAAGAGTTAAGTCACTCGGCTGTGCTAGTTGCAGATGGAAAGCGTCTCCTTCCCATCTCTTCCTCTACAGAGATGGGTTCTGCCTCTCTCCGTGGGAAAAACAGTGGTGAGGGGGAGGGGGCGGCGCCCTTGTTCACCCAGCACCCCAAAAGCTGCACCTCCTGTGGGCAAAAGACTGGCCCACTCCAACGTTTGCAAGGTCCACGCACCAGTCTGTCATGACTGGGGGAGCACTCAGTGTTCGCGCAAAGGCAGAGCTCCCTGTGGGGGGCCACGGACCAGGGGAGGGAGTCACCCAGGGAGCTGCCTTGTACCCAATCTCTCCACAGCAGCTAGGCTGTGGACCCCAACAATGGTGGCTTCCCGCCCGCAGATCGCTGGTGCTGGGGGTGAATGTTCAGGGTCTGGCAGGCGCCAGAGGAGCCAGGGATTGAGGGAGTCCAGCTGCCCGCAGTCTCCAGGCTAGAAATCTGCCACGTAAGTGAGACTTTACTGCGTCTCCTAGCTGCCTTTTGCTGCAGCCTAGAGCGAACCCCACCAGGCACAGTCCGCGCACATATGAGTATTCTTCTATATCTGCGTTCTCAGTACTGTTCCAAAGATCTATATCTCTATTCTTGTGTCAGCACGATGCTGTTTTTGTTACTATAGGCTGGTAATAAAGCTTGAAGTCTGGTAGACTGATATCTCCCAATTTGTTCTTTTTGCTTAAGATTACTTTGGCTATATGAGGACTTCTCTGGTTCCATATGAAGCATAGAATTATTTTTTTCTAGATATGTAAAGAATGGTGATGGTGTTTTGATAGGGATTGCATTAATTTTGTAGATAACTTTAGGTAGTATAAACATTTTAACAATAATGATTCTGCCAATCCATGAGCATTGTAGAGATTTCCATCTGTTTACATCTTCTACAATTTCTGTTCTCAGTGTTTTGTAGTTCTCCCTATATAGGTCTCTCACCTCCTTTGTTAAATATATTGTTAAATATTTAATTTTCTGTGGTGCTATTATGAAAGGTGTTGTGTCTTTAATTTAATATTCAGATAGAAAGGAAGATGGCGGAGTGGTAGTGACCTCCTGGTTTCGTGCTCCCGGGGAGGAAGGAATGGATCTCCATCTGCCACGATGCGAGAGGATTGCTCCCCCACAAGAACAGCTGTGCGAATTCACGGTGAATCAGCGAGTGACATGGAATAACAAGAAAAAACAGAGGTGAACGGGAACTAAGCTCGCGAAAATCTGGAGAGTGCAGGACGGATAAAAGAGAGCGGAGCGTGGGACAGCTATACCCGCCTCACCAGCCAGTGAGGTGGACTCAGCCCCACAGGGCAGTAGCTTGCTTCCCCACTGACTTCCACACCCGCTCAATTAGGGAACTGCCTGAAGTCGGTGCAGTATCACTGCGGGAGACGTGGGGTGCGGTGGAGAGGAGTTATTTGCGGGAGGCATTTTGGACCCCAGAGGACTGCAGGCGGGCTACGCCTGCATGCTTTGCACTGGGCCACACGAAAGGCAGCTAGGAGACGTGGTTCAGTCTCGCTTAATTGGCGGATTTCTATCCTGGAGACTGCAGGCAGCTGGGCTCCCTCAATTCCCGGCTACTCTGGTGCCCACCGGACCCTGAATATTCACCCGCAGCATTGGCGATCTGCGGGCAGGCAGCCGCCTTTGTCCGGGTGCACAGCCTAGCCACTGCAGTATCACCGTGGGAGACGCGGGGGCTCTTGAACCCTAGAGATTTGTGCGCGGGCTCCGCCTGCCACGGTTGCGCTGGGCCACAGCGAAAGGCAGCTAGGAGATGCGGTTCGATCTCACTTAATTGATGGATTTCTAGCCAAGACTGTGGGCAGCTGGGCTCCCTCGGTCTCCAGCTCCTCCGGTGCCCACCAGACCCTGAACATTCACCACCAGTGCCAGTGAGCTGCGGGCAGGCAGCCGCTATTGTCCAGGTCCACAGCCTAGCCACTGCGGAGCGACTGGGTGCTGGGCGGCTCCCTGGGTGGCTCCCTAACCTGGTCCGTGGACCCCCACTGGGAGCTGCACCTTTGCATGAACACTGATTGCTTCCCTAGTGGTGACAGAGGGGTGTGTGGACCACACGGTCATAGGAGCGGGCCAGGCATGTGCCCGCGGGAGCTGCAGCAGCGGGGCGCTGGGAGAGTGAGGGCTCCACCCCCTGCCCCCTAGCCACTGTCTGTCGTGCGGAGAGAGGCAGAACCCATCTCCGGAGAGGAAGAGACAAGAAAAAGACACTTTCCGTCTGCAACCAGCACAACCCAGTGACTTAACTCCTCAAACTGGTATTAGGTCAAATTAATTCTCCGGGGCTGGACCCATCAGGAGCAGCCCCCCAGCTGAGGTAGTAAAATCCTAAACAACACACAACAGGCTCCCCCTAGTGGCGAAGGAAGCTACACATATAAGCCACTGCACAGCCTAAAACCAGCGCACACGGTGTGCCTCTATCCAGAATAAAGCTGAAAGAAGAGATCTAACAATTGATCCAGATGGGAAGGGCTCAGCGAAAGAACTCTGGGAGTATAAAGAATCAAACTGAAATGTTGCCTCCAAAGAGGAGTACCAGCTCTCTGCCAATTGACACAAACCAGATTCAAAATAGCAACATGTCCCAGGAAGAATTTCAAACATGGATCATAAATATGCTGAAAATTATGAAAGAAAAAATGGATAACCATCACAAAGAAACCACAAAAAAAATCCAGGACTTGGAAGAAAGATTCCCTAAAGAAATTGAATTATTGAAGAAAAATCAAACTGTAATACTGGAAATGAAGAATTTATTCAGGGAGCTACAAAACACAGTGGAAAGTCTCAAGAGCAGGGTAGATCAAACAGAAGAAAGAATCTCAGATATCGAAGATCACACATTCCAATTAAATAAGTCAGTCACAGAGATAGAGCAAAGAAATAAAAGAAAAGGCCAGAGTCTACAAGAAATGAGGGATTATGTGAAGAAGCCTAATGTGAGAGTTATTGGCATCCCTGAGGGTGAAGAAGACAATAAGCAAGGGTTGGATAAGCTATTTGAAGATATAATTGAGGAAAATTTCCCAGGCCTTGCCAAAACCCTAGATATACAGGTTCAAGAAGCTCAAAGAACCTCTGGGAGATTCATACCAAACAGGAAGACACCATGTCATGTAGTCATCAGACTGACCAAAACATCCACTACAGAGGCCTTTCTTCGAGCTGTAAGGAGAAAGAAAGAAGTAACATATTTTGGAAAACTCATCCGAATTGCACCAGATTTCTCAACTGAATCCTTACAAGCAAGAAGAGATTGGGGCCGCATTCTTACTCTTCTGAAACAGAATAATGCCCAGCCTAGAATCTTGTACCCAGCCAAGCTAAGTTTTGTATACGAAGGAAGGAGAAATTAAGACATTCTCAGATAAACAAAAACTCAGAGAATTCACCAAGACAAGACCAGCTCTCCAAGAAGTTCTCAAAACAGAGTTACACACAGTCCAGCAAAAGAAAGACCCACAAATGTAAAACTACTCAAGAGATAAAGATCAAAACCCAGTAATCACAATGGCTCAAGAGAGAAAAATTCTCTCATTAAATGGGAATGGCTTGAATTCCCCATTCAAGAGACATAGACTGGCCCAATGGATAAAAAAAACACAAGCCAAGTATCTGCTGTCTTCAGGAAATTCATCTAACCTGCAAGGATGCATTTAGACTGAAAATAAAGGATGGAAAACAATATTTCAAGCTAATGGAAGCCAAAAGGAAGTTCGTGTGGTGGTTTTAATCTCTGATAACTTAGTTTTTAAATCCACAAAAGTACTGAAAGACAAAGATGGTTATTATATACTTGTGAAGGGTACAATTCAACAAGAAGACGTAACTATACTTAATATATATGCACCCAACATAGGTGCTCCCAGATTCATAAAGCAAACCCTACTTGATCTGAACCAAATGATAGATAACAATACTATAATAGCCGGAGACTTTAACACACCGCTAACAGCACAGGATAGATCCTCCAAACAGAAAATAGACAAAGAAACAATGGAATTAAATAGAATGCTAGAACAAATGGGCCTGACTGACATCTACAGGAAATTCTACCCAAAATTCACTGAATATACTTTCTTCTCATCAGCTCATGGGACATTCTCTAAGATTGACCATATCCTAGGACATAAAGCATGTCTTAAAAAATTAAAAAAAATAGAAATTATACTATGCATCTTCTCAGAGCACAGCAGAATAAAAGTAACAATGAACCCTAATAGAAATCCTCATTCCTACTCAAATTCATGGAAGGTAAACAACCTTCTACTGAATGATCATTATATAAATGAAGAAATCAAGATGGAAATCAAAAGATTCTTTGAATTAAATGACAATGGAGACACAACTTATCAAAATCTATGGGACACAGCTAAAGCAGTCCTGAGAGGAAAATTTATTTCCATAAATGCCTATATCAAAAGACAGAAAACTTACAAATAGACAACCTAATGAATAGACTCAAAGAGCTGGAGAAAGAAGAACAGACTGACCCCAAACCCAGCATAAGGAGAGAAATTATTAAGATCAAATCAGAACTAAATGAAAAGGAGAGCAAAAATGCCATAAGGGAGATTAATAAAGCAAAAAGATTGTTCTTTGAAAAGATAAACAAAATAGACACACCTCTGGCTAGACTACCCAAGATCAGAAAAGAAAGAGCTCTAATAACCTCCATCAGAAACATGAAAGGAGAAATCACGACTGATGCCACAGAGATATATGATATCATCTATGAATTATATAAAAATCTTTATGCACACAAACTGGAAAATGTGGAGGAAATGGACAAATTTTTAGAAACCCACAGCCTTCCCAGACTCAACCAGGAAGAAATAGAATGCCTGAATAGACCAATATCTAGATCTGAAATTGAAACAGCAATAAAAAACCTTCCCAAAAAGAAAAGCCCTGGTGCAGATGGGTTCACACCCGAATTTTACCACACCTACAAAGAAGAACTGGTGCCCATCTTACATAAATTATTCTCCAATATAGAGAAGGATGGAATTCTC
>CM052445.1:66953438-66969462 GCA_028533085.1 Varecia variegata | reverse complement strand
TAATTTCTATTTTTTTAAATTTTTTAAGGCATGCTTTATGACCTAGGATATGGTCAATCTTAGAGAATGTCCCATGAGCGGATGAGAAAAACGTATATTCAGTGAATTTTGGGTAGAATGTCCTGTAGATGTCAGTCAGGCCCTTTTGTTCTAGAATTCTATGTAAGTCCATTATTTCTTTGTTTATTTTCTGTTTGGAGGATCTATCCTGTATTGTCAGCGGCGTGTTAAAGTCTCCGGCTACTATAGTATTATTATCTATCATTTGGTTCTGATCAAGTAAAACATTTCTTTTACATCTTCAGTGGGATATGAATGTTTTAATGACTGACAAAATTCAGATATCATCAAAGTCAGATGTTATACTCAAAACATATGCATATAAAGAGATTCCTTCAATGTGAACAATAAAAGTAAAAAAACGTAAAAAAGTAACAACAAAAAAAGTAAAAAAGGGTAGAATGAGTACCTTTTATTGTCTCTGCATTTTGAAAAACTTACTGCCTTTTTAGCTGACTGGAATCCTATTGTCATCATCTGAAGAAAGCCATTTTTCTCAGTAAAATTCCTGAATATTTTTTGAACATATGGATATATCCACAACTCGTACCTACACTTGAGAGTTGAGAGACCTTCTTGGAGACACAGCAGTAACCATGATACCAGCCTTTTTTATCTGGACAATGAGTTTAATGCACTTGGGGAATGACCTCTGAGACTTGGACAGTCTAGGCTCAATCATTAATAACATAGGATGGCCTCAGGCCAAGATTGTTGAATGAGTTCTGATAATGTATTATATGTTTCAAGATGTGTCAAGGGTCAATTCAGTGGGGAAAGAAATAAACATATTTATTCTGATTATCCCAATATTATTGTGTCTCTAATATTTTATTAAATGCTGTATTTTATATGTTGCTATTCTATACATGCACAGTAATATGTCTGTATGTATTAATTTTTTTTAAAAAAATTTATTTCTCCTATAGCAATTTGAGTTCAAATGGATACATAAATTTCCTTCCCAGCTCAGTTTATATTGGCAATAAGATTTAGTACATTACTATGGAATGAGGTTAATTTAATAAAAAAATAAAGAGAAATTACTAAAATTTCACATATCTCAACATTATCTTTAATATATTTTTAGGTCTTATATATGTTCAAATTGTTTTCTTTCTTTTGGAAATGCCCATTAAATTATGAAATAATTTTAGCTCATTAAAATTTATAGCAAAAATGATGCTATCGCTGACTTTGGTGGAATGGTATTTAGAAAATATTCAATAATTAATTTTTTATTGCATTTAGTATCCTCAATGTTCTCAAATTTCTTATGGTTTCCAGGAAATGAATTAATTATACCTTCTATTTGGGAATAAATAATATTGGTCCATGTTAAATTTTTTAGGCTTTAAAAATATTTGAATTTAAAAAGAATGTATTTACTGTTTAATTGGCACATTGTAATTGTACATATCTATGGGGTACAATTTGATATTTTGTTACATATATATATGTATGTTGTATGATGACTCAGTCATGGTAATTAGTGTATGTTCCTGGCAAACACAATTGCCTAAAATGCTAAGCACACAGATGTTCGAACATTTGAAAAGCTGAATAATTTCTTGAGTTTAAAAACTCCTTTGACTATAACAGCAGGTGCCGCATCTAGTGTACTCAGGGGACTAAGAAAACAAAGGAATTTTTATCAGAGGAATGCAGCCCCCTTTATATTTTCAGGCCCAGAGAGGCATGAAAATGAGAAGGTAGTCGCATCCCACCCAGACCTCCCCTTGAGCTAAGTCTTATAATTCATATTTCAAAGATACCTGGTATATGGACTCTAGACTGAGTGTTGCCAACAATGGTATAAATTAGCCTAACAGTGCCATTTGCTGGACACCATCACTCATATCCCATAGGTCAACAATGTATAGCTAACATTGTTGAGACAATTGCATTCAACTTAGCATGAAAAGAACATAAAGTTCAAAGTACAGAGTTGTAGGGTATGATACTTCAGATGTAGGGCTGGAGCAGATAATGGAGAGAATTATGTACCTTACTAAGGAAAGTGATGTCATTTAAACATATTTTAGTTAGACAATTCCAGGAACAATTTCAAACCAGTCTGGATTGATTGATTCATTTTGTGTATTATATTTAAGATATACAACATGATGTTTGATATACACAGACATAGGGAAATAATTACTGCAGTCAAGCAAATTAATCTATCAACTTCCATAGTTAGCATTCTTTAATAGCAAGAGCACTTAAAATCCATTCTGTTAGCGAATTTTCAATATGTAATATTATATTATTAACCATATTCCTCATTAGGTCTCTACAATTATTCATCCTACATAACAGCAAGTTTGTGCCATTTGACCTACTTCTCTCCATTTCCTCCCCATCCCTGCTCCTGGTAAATACATTTCTACTTTCTGTTTCCATGTGTTCCACTATTTTTTTTATTGAACATATAAGTGAGGTCATGTTGTACTTTTCTTTTTGTGTCAGAAATCCAGGGCAGATTGAAAGAGAGAGAAGAGAAACAGAGACTTTGCTGGGAGGCTCCAGTTATAGTAACATAGTCATCTCCAGTTTCCCCCAACTGGTGAGAACAAATGAGAATCATGATTAAAATCATCCTTAGGAAACCTACATGCCAAAAGTTCTGAAAGATACTGGATCTCCGAGATGCCAAAGAGAGTGAGAGACATTCATTCCATCATTGCTGGCACATTGTGCTCATTAATGAAGTGAAGAGATGGCCTTTCTACACAGCTATGGGTCATACTCCATCACTAATCCCCAGAGGTGCCAATGCTTGTCCACTAATTTTGCAAACTTTTTCATGACAGGTTCTATCTCTGTCTTTCTGTCTCTCTTGTGCTTCCGTCCAGTGTCTGTCCAAATATGGGCATAAGCCTAATTTGGGAGCCTAATTGAGGAACAGAGACAAAATCATTTCTACTCTTCTCATCTTTCATGTCTATTTTCCCAACTTTCATGGCAGAAAAAAAAATGAAAAAAACCTTCTCACATATTCTATAGCTTCCTCATAATGAATCAATAAATGAGGGCCTATGGGATTCTTGGTTCAGCAGAAAGTCTAGAATCCATTTACCATTGTTCATCTATCTGAACTCTCTTTTAACATGCTTTCAAGACCAATGTTTCAATATCTGTGATAGAACAAAAATGCTTACTTCCCTGCCTGAAACATATAGCTACGGCCAAGGAATATGAGTAGATTATTCATTCAATTCTTTGATCCTAGACTGTAACTTGAGAATGAATCACTCAAAGAAGCACAGAATGTGCACAATCTCTGAGGAAACGTGGACACAATAGAAATACATTCACCTAGTTTTCCCATCGTATGGCTCTGTGAATGGCACCCAGAAGGGGCAACAGTGGTGACTTCACAGAACTCATTGTCAGGCAATATTGGAGTTGCTTGTGGTAGCAAAGTTTCAGACCCAATTCACTTCCATTTTCCTTTTTTACACATTATTATGATATTATCATACAGTTTTTTGTGACAAGAAAATTTCACTTAATTTATATTAGGGGATGAGCAAGTCATACCCACTTGCCATTCTATAAATCAAGATTTAAATCACTTAGTACTCTAAGGAACACTTGATGCTTAATTGGCATTAGTGTAAACACATCTGTGTTCATATCATCTGCTCAGCTGTGGACCTTCTAGTCTGAGAAAATGATCATGGGGGTAGGGATGGGGCACCAACTACTGTGCAGTCAAAAATCTACATATAAGATTTGAGTCACTAAAAACGTAACTACTAATATCCTATTGTTGACAGTAAGCCTTATAAATAACATAAAAACTTAACACATGCTTGCATGTTATATGTATTATAGACTGTATTCTTACAATAATGTAAGCCAGAGAAAAGAAAATGTTTGAAAAAATCATAAGGAAGAGAAAATACATTTGCTGTTTATTAAGTGAAAGTGGATCACCATAAAGGTCTTCATCCTTGTTGTCTTCACATTGAGTAGGCTGAGGAGGAGGACGAGGAAGAGGAAGGGTTAGTCTTGCTGTCATGGGGTGGCAGAGGCAGAAGAAAATCCACACAGAAGTGGATCTGTGCAGTTCAAACCCATGTTGCTTAAGGGTCAACTGCATATTAATCAGTCATAACTGTTGTGGTTTGCACAACACAGGGCTTTTACTACTTGCTCATTCTACCTTCCTTCTTCCCTGCTGTCCTTAGAGATTAAAGAGAATATCATCATCAGGCTTTTCTAGACAGCAATGGACTTTCATTCACAATATACACCTAAGCAGATAATTTTTATAGAAAATAATTATCACCCTTTTAGGCACATCCCTACATAGGTATATCTATAAAAAAAATACCGTAGCAGAGAAGTTGACTGCCTCAAATTCAATCTCTATAGATCTGTTGACCAATGAGCATAGCGAGTGGAAATGAAAGTATCCATAAGAGAATATCTTATACAAAATACCAGTAGCTACACAAGATGTAAAATTTATGTGTGTTTTGGGGAATAGCTTAAATAATTAAAGATGCATTCAATAGACTGTAATAGTATAAATGTTCATTGTCTCAGAGATGCAAGGCTGGTTCAACATATGCAAATCTATAAATGCAATTTACCACATAAGTAAAAGCCAGAACAAAGACAATATGATTCTCTCAACAGATGCAGAAAAAGTATTTGACAAAATCCAGTACACTTTTGTGATAAAAGCTCTTAATAAAATAGGGATAGATGGGACATTCCTTAAAATTATTGAGGCTATATATTATAAACCCACAGCCAATATAATATTTAATGGGGAAAATTGAAAAGGGACATTCCTTAAAATTATTGAGGCCATATATGGTAAACCTATAGCCAATATCATATTTAATGGGGAAAATTGAAAATATTCCAGCTTAGCACAGGAACCATACAAGGTTGCCCACTATCTCCACTTCTATTCAACATAGTGCTAGAGGTCCTTCCCAGAGCAATTGGACAAGAGAGGGGGATTGAGGATGTCCAAGTAGGGGTAGAAGAGGTCAAACTCTCACTCTTTGCTTATGATATACTATTATATCTAGAAAATCCCAAGGATTCAACCAAGAGACTTCTGGAATTGATGAATGAATTAAGCAAAGTCTTAGGATACAAAATTAATGCACATAAATCAGTAGTATTCATATGCACCAATAACAGTCAAACCGAAAATCAAATCAAAGACCCAACACCTTTTTTATAGCATCAAAGAAAATTAAATATTTAGGAATACATTACTGGAGGAGGTGAGAGACATATATATATATATATATATATATACATATATATGGAGAATTGTGAAACACTGAGAAAAGAAATTGTAAGAAAATGTAAACAGATGGAAATCCCTACCATGCTCATGGATTGGTAGAATCAATATTGTTGAAATGTCCATACAACCTAAAGTAATCTACAGAATTAATACAATCCCTATCAAAATACCACCATCATTATTTACAGATTTAGAAATAAATAATTCTACACTTTGTCTGAAACCAGAGAAGATTTCATATAGCCAAAGCAATCTTAAGCACAAAGAACAAATTGGGAGGCATCTGTCTGCCAGACTTCAAATTTTACTACAAGGTTATAGTAACCAAAACGGCATGGTACTGGCACAAGAACAGAGGTATAGACCTTTGGAATAGGATGGAGGTCCCCGATATAAAACCATCCTCATGTTGTCAACTAATCTTCGACAAAGCAGACAAAAATATACATTGGAGAAAAGAATCTCTATTCTATAAGTGTTGCTGGGAAAACCAGATATCCATATATGGAAGATTGAAACTGGATCCCCACCTCTCACCTCACACAAAAATCAACTCACAATGAGTAACAGACTTAAACCTAAGGCATGAAACCTTAAGAATTCTGGAACAAAATGTGGGGAAGACTCTTTTAGACATAGGCCTAGGTGAATTTATGAAGACCCCCAAAGCAATCACAGCAGCAACAAAAATAAACAAATCAGACATGATCAAATTAAAAAGCTTCTGCACAGCCAAGTGTCCTTAGAGTGAATAGACAACCTACAGAATGGGAGAAAATATTTGCTTTCTACACATCCAGTAAAGGGCTGATAGCAAGAATCTCTATAGAATGTAAGAAAATCAACAAGAAAACATCAAACAGCCCAATCAATAGGTGGGCAAAGGCCATGGACAGAAACTTTTCAAAAGAAGACAAACTAGGGGCCAACAAACATATTAAAAATTGCTCAGCATCTCTAACCATTAGGTAAATGGAAATCAAAACTGCAATGAGATATCACCTAACTCCAGTGAGAAAGGCTTTTATAAAAAGAGTCCCAAAACAACAAATGCTGGCGTGGATGTGGAGAGATTGGAACACTCTTACACTGCTGATGGGACTGCAAATTAATACAATCCCTGTGAAAAGTAATTTGGAGATACCTCAAAGAGCTAAAAATAGAAATATCATTTGATCCAGCAATCCAATGACTACGCATCTATCCAAAGGAATAAAATACATTCTATAATAAAGACATGTGCCCTCGAATGATTATAGCAGCACAATTCACAATTGCAAAGAAGTGGAAACAACCCAAGTGCCCATCAATACATGAGTGGATTAACAAAATGTGGTATATATATGTATATATTCACCATGGAATACAACTCAACTACAAAAAATAATAATGAACTAGCACCTCTTATTCTGGATAGAGCTTGCACCCATCCTTCAAAGCTAGGTATCACAAGGATGGAAACACATGTATCACATGTACTCACCACCAAATTGGTACTAACTGACCGACACTAAGGTGTTGATGTAGTAGTAATACTCACTGGGTTCCAGTACGGTTGGAGGGTGGAGGGGCAAACCCACTACTAATGGAAGCAGAGCACACTGCGTGGGGGAAAGACACTATTGTAGCCCTGGCTTGGGTAAGACAAACGCATTCCATGTAACCAAAATGTTTGTACCCCCATAATATCCTGAATTTTAAAAAAAGAAAAAATATGTATCCTTAAAGTTACTGTTAAGTGGAAATATAGTAAAATATCACCTAACATAAAAAAAGAATTATACAATCTAGTTTAAAGATAAGTGACTTTCCCTGGATCCCTTGTGAGTAATTTTGATACAAGAAGGACAAATATTTAGGTATTTACATATTAATTTTCATTTAAATATTTATCCATCTTATCATTCAAATATTTTGAAGTGAAATTCTGAAATGAGTGGTCATTTTTTAAGCATCCAAAACTAAAAGATTAAACTAGAAAAAAAGAAAGATCATTTAATAGAAATTCATCATAGTTATCAGAGGGTTAAGAATGTATGTGAAAAGTTCCTTTATTTATTTATTTATTTTAGCTCTGTGATGGGTTGGTTGATTGAAAAGTTACTTTGAGCACTTAAAATCCATTCTCTTTGTGAATTTGGCTTTGTGTTTAAAAGTTATTGATTTCAATATTTACCCTTCTTCCATTTCCTCATTCTTCTGTCTTTACCATATTCTTGATTGTTCCCTGCAACAATCCAGCATTAATCAATGGTGTAGAAGATGTGCACATCACTCCTAGATTCCTACATGAGCTCTAATTCATGTGTTTCTCCCAATCCCTAAGTGTTCCTGCCTAGCAGATTTTATTTGCACAGCATCAGCCATATTATCCCCTCAGTAAATCAGGTTGTGAATGTCCATATTAAGGGCACATACTTCATATTTCTACATCATGGTGAGGAAATCCTCCAATTGATGCCACATTTCAGAATGAATTACCTATTGTCATCACATAAATTCAACATGCATGAATTTCCTTGTATCTACATCATTTTCCTTTGCTTCCATCGATTTAAAATAAAAACTGAACAAATTGAATTTCCTCAAAGGACAATAACCCCACTATTAATATGCTGTTAATATATTCATTTAGAATGGCATAGTAGCCAATACTTTCAGCTTTGCAGCTGGGATTTTGAATAATATACATGGAAAATGTGGTAGAACTCTTAACTTCTAGTTATAGGGAGTATATGTCTTTTGATTCAATTTAATAATGAAGTAGATCTTCTGGTAGCCACATGACAATGTTGATTTTTATTGAGTTCACACATAAATGAAACAACTGACTTTTTTCCATATGGATTACTCATAATTTTTTCTCACGTTATTATAAAATTGAGTAGTTGTATTTTCTTAAACTGTGAAAGACTTAAAATATACCCCAATTAAATTGCATCTTCTTCCTTTCAGCTCATTAATAAAATCTGTTGACATTTTTGGAAAAAAAATAAAATAAAATAAAAACTGAAGAAAAGCGCCTCAGTTCAGTGATTCTTAAAATTCTGTAACATACAGATTTTTAACATATAGTTTTATTAAAAAGATGAAAAACTGATTCTCATGGGTTTGATGTGAGGTATTATTTAAGACCCTACAGTGATCCCATGTCAGATCTAGCGAGGTGTCCTCTAATGTCTACACAATATATTGTTTTCCTCCAAAGCAGAGATTTTGCTGCAACTCCATGCTTTTAATCAAAACTGATTTTGCAGAAAGATCTTGCTGATAACTAAATAAGGCTGGACCCATTGGACTTGGTCTTATTATTTGTACTGGTGCTTTGGATGTGCCAAAGAAGCTTTACATCTGCTTTGCTGGAAGTTTTATAAGCAATCTCAGACTATTTTTAAAATTGTATCAATCTCACTACTCTCCATCAGATGTCTCATAAATTTGGATCACTTTCTTTCTTCTTATTATCTCTGAAATACCTGAAGTGTTTAATCTTCCCAAAAGGGACTTCCCTTACTCACGTGTAAGTTAGTAATTCTATAAACAAGCTACCAGGTGAGTTTTTGACAGAAACACTCTACCTTCAGAGTCCTTTAAAATGGTTGGTCAGACCTGAATTTGCATGTCCATAAATACAATTCACTTTGCATTGCTATGAGTTATGTGAATTTACAGCACTGTCAAATGGCTTTCATAGAATCAGAATCAGAAGAATGTCCTCTAAAGTGTAGACAACCATAGATCTCCAGTGTCCTTGCACGGAATCCTACTGGGGGCACCTCATTCCTTCAAGTGTTTCTGCAACAGAGTCTACTGCAGAAGAGAAAAAGAGTATATAATATTTTGCATTATTTTGGTAACACAGGAATTAACAATCTTATTTATTATCTAAGGAATGTGTATTTTCAATTACTTAGAAGGGTACAGAGTTTGAGAACCAGAAATTTCTTAGGGTATAAAGATCTAGAATATGTAGTTATTTATGCACACATATGTTTCTGTGCTTTTAGATCTTATTCCTCCCACAGTGGTGAATCAACATTAATACAAAGATAAAAAATATGTAGGAAGATACATTCTCTTGGACAATATTCATGTTACCCATGTCATATCTAAACATTTTCAGGTTGCCCCAAGTTTTCTCATATCCAGAAGATTCATCACAGGTCATGATACAATGTTCCATCTCTCCCTTAATAGATACTATTTGTGATCTAAATTTCCTTTAATAACATAAATATCTTGATGTTTTGATAATTATGACCAAATAAATCCCACATTTAAAGTATCATTTCCATTCATATAAACTTTTAGTATACATTTTGTCACACAATATCATTTTTATGACCATATTTTCATGAGTATAGAATTATATAGTGTAAACTTTAGTCTTATATACCATAAATTCAGGAAAGAAATTTATAGATAATATTGGTTATTGACTGTATTTATCAGTTTTAGTACATGTGACTATCATTTCACAGTAGATTATTAGGAATCATCCTAATGCATTCCAAGATTATATAAATACAAATGTATATATAATTCATGTTTAGGTTTAAAAAGAGATTCATAGTTTTTTAAAAGTGTGAAAGTATTTAAGCAGCTGATTCATTTTTTAATTTTAAGAAGAAAACTATCATTATTATTTATCATTTACTTATCTTTTATTTTTTTTGTATTTATGTAATATTTTATTTACTGATCTCTCTGAAACATGCCAAAATTCATATGACCAATGGAACTTACTATGCTAAACATTACTGAACATGACAAATTTCTTCAAAAATTATTTTAATGTAGTGCCTTCATTTCACTCTTGATGAATCAACATGTAAACATGACATCTAGATGGTAAAATTCAGGTTACAAATATAAGATAAATATCAAATAATACCACACTTCTGGTTTACTGGGAAACCTAACATGTGTGACAGTCCTGCTTATCACCTTACTTAAGTAAAGAGATCAAAAGGCAGGTGTATTATAGCAGATATAAAGATTTAATAGTTAGAATATTCTGTGGCCCTTCTGAGAAACTACAAATGGGAAGTGTTCAGGAAACATTGCTGTAACATGGTGATTTCAGTCCATTACAGTGGTCATAATTCCATTCATGCATTCAATTAACTTCTGTTGCTTTTGATCACTGAAAACCGGATTCAAAATATCATTGCTCAACAAGCTGACGAGAGTACAAATCCTTTATATTTAAGAAGTTTAAATCTGGAAAGTTTGAGGTAAAGCAAACTTGTTCATAATTACTTTGAGATATAATTAAGACTACATTACTACACATAATCAGGTATATTCTTGTACGTAGTTCATTCCAGTTACCACATTTCATGCTTATTGGTCATCAATAGCACAAATTTTATGCTCCAAAAGAAATCCATTGAGCTAACAAAATGTTTTTGTTTAATTTTCTCTTAATGACAGATCAACTAAATTTGCTTTTCTTGATATCTCATTTTCTTTTTTTATTGATACATAATCATTGTACATATCCATGGAGTGCATGCTATATTTTGATACAAGCATGGAACATATAATAATCAAATCAGGGTAATTGGGACATGATTCACCTGAAATATTTATCATTGTTTTATGTTGGGAACATTTGAAAACTTCTAGCTATTTTGAAATATAATAAATTATTGTTAACTATAGTTGCCCTAATTTTATCAGAGAATTGTATATTTTATCCAACATCAAATAATCCACATAAAGTATCAAATAAAGATGCATTTCTTATTCACATTCCAAAAATAAAGTCCTTCTAGTTAAAAGCACTTACATTTATAGCTCTCTAAAATTAACATTAAAAAGAAAAGTATACAGAGAGAAAAGATGGCAGAGTGAAGGTAATCTGGATTCATGCTCCCAGAGAGGAAGGCATAGATCTCGATCTGCTACAATGCGAGTAGATCACTCCCCCTCAAGAACAAAGGTGTGAATCCATGGAGAATCAGTGTGGGACACAAAAAGCAAGAAAAATAGAAGGTGAACGGGAGATAAGATCTTGAAAATCTGGAGAGTGAAAGACAAACAATAGAGAGTAGAGTGTGGGACAGCTGCGCCCGCCTCACCAGGGAGTGAGGTGGGATCAGTCCCACAGGAGAACATCTTGCTTCCCCACTGACCTCCACACCCACTGGGACAGGGATCTGCCTGAAGCTGGTGCAAAATCACCATAGTAGATGTAGGACTCTGTGGAGAGGAGACATTAGCAAGAAGCATCTTGAACTCCTGAGCTCTGTGCCAGGACTGTGCTTGGCGGGGGAGGGACTGGTCTGGGCTACCGCTGGAGGCAGTTAGGAGACAGTTAAACTGATTCTACCACTCAGCGGGTCCAGATTGACGGAGGTGAAAACTAATTAGGGGATTCTAACCTGGAAACCACTGTGGGCTATTAGGCCCACTCAGGTGTAGCAGAAAGAATGAGAGCTCCTGCCGAACTCTCGGGGTGAGATTGTGGGAGGGCGACATAAATGAGACAAGAGGACATCTTGATGACACAGCCCTTGGATCTGGTACCTGCTAACACTTGAACATTCACCCCCAGTGCTGGTGATCTGCAGGTGGGCAGTTGCCATTTTCAGGGTCCAAGCCTAGCCGCTGTGGTGCGATAGGGTGACAGGCAGCTCCCTGCCCTAGCCCGTGGACTCTCGCTGGGAGTCCTCCCTTGCGCTACCTATGGCCAAGGGTCCCGTTTTGATGTGTGAGCTTTGAGTGCTCCCCCAGTGATGAGAGATTAGAGCGTGGACCTTGCAGATATTGGGGTGGGGTAGACCATCGCCCATGGGATCTGCAGCAGGTGGGGTGCTGCGCAAACAGTGGCACCACACCCTGCCCCTAGCCAGCGTCTTTCATGTGGAAACAGGTGGATGCCACCTCTGGAGAGGGAGAGACAGGTGGAAGACATTTTCTCTCTGCAACTGGTGTGAATCTTGGCTGCAGATCAAAAGTTGTCAGCCCAGTGACTTAACTCATCAAAACGGTTTTAGGTCAAACAATACTCTGGGGCTGGAACCACCAGGAACAGCCTCCCAATTGTGGTAGAAGAATCCTGAACAACACATACATTGCTCCCTCTAGTGACAAAGGAAGCAACACAACTAGGCAGTTATGCAGCCTAGGAACAGAGCACAAGGTGTGTTACTATGCAGACAAAAACTGAAAGGAGAGAAGCAACAATTGATCCAAATGGGAAAGACGCAGCGAAACAACTCTGAGAGTACAAAGAATCAAACGGAAAACACGCCCACAAAGAGAAACACCAGCTCTCTAGCAATGGACAGAAACCTAATTCGGAACACTAAAATATCACAGGAAGAATTTCAAACATGGATTGTAAGAAAGCTGAATGATATGCAAGAAAAAATAGATAACCAACACAAAGAAATCACAAAAAAATATCCAGGACTTAGAAGAAAAATTCACTAAAGAAATCGAAATATTGAAGAAAAACCAAACCAAACTCCTGGAAATGAAGAATTTATTCAGGGAGCTACAAAAAAAAAAAGTGGAAAGCCTCAAGAGAAGGGTAGATAAAACAGAAAAAAGAATCTCAGAGATCAAAGATAACATTTTCCAATTAAATAAGTCAGTCACAGAGATAGAGCAAAGAAATAAGAGAAAAGACCAGAGTATGCAAGAAATGTAGGATTATCTGAAGAAGCCTAACATGAGAGTTATCGGCATTCCTGAGGGTGAAGAAGATAATACACAAGGATTGGTAAAGCTATTTGAAGATACAATTGAGGAAAATTTCCCAGGCCTTGCTAAAACTCTAGATATACAGGTTCAAGAAGCTCAAAGGACCACTGGGAGATTCATTGCAAATAGAAAGACACCAAGTCACACAGTCATCAGACTGACCAACATATCCACTAAAGAGGCCCTTCTTTGAGCTGTAAGGAGAAATAAACAAGTAACATAAAAAGGAAAGCCCATCTGAATAACACCAGATTTCTCAACTGAAACCTTACTAGCAAGAAGAGACTGGGGCCCCATTCTCACACTTCTGAAACAGAATAATGCCCAGCCTAGAATCTTGTACCCAGCCAAGCTAAGTTTTGTATACGAAGGAGAAATTAAGACATTCTCAGATAAACAAGGACTGAGGGAATTCACCAAGACCATCCCTCCAAGAAGTACTCAAAACAGAGTTACACATGGACCAGCACAAGAAAGACCCATGAATGTAAAACTACTCAAGAGCTAAAGACTAAAGGCCAGATACCACAATGGCTCAAGAGAGAAAACATAGCAATGAAGTTCTACCCAAAGGATGAACAGAAATCTGCTCCACTTATCAGTTCTCTCAATAAATGTGAATGGCTTGATTTCCCCACTCAAGAGACATAGGCTAGCCCAACGGATAAAAAAAAAAAAAAAAAAAAAAAAAAAAAACAAGCCAAGTATCTGCTTTCTTCAGGAAACTCATCTAACCTGGAAAGATGCATTTAGACTGAAAATAAAAGGGTGGAAATTGATATTTCAAGCAAACGGAAGCCAAAAGGCTGGTGTGGCAGTTTTAATCTCAGATAACTTAGTTTTTAAATCAACAAAAGTAATGAAAGGCAAAGATGGTCTCTATATACTGGTGAAGGGTACTATTTAACAAGAAGACATAAGTATACTTAATATATATGCACCCAACTTAGGTGCACCCAGATTCATAAAGCAAACTCTACATGATCTAAACCAAATTTTAAACAGCAACATTATAATAGCCAGAGACTTCAACACCCCACTGACAGCACATAACAGATCCTCCAAACAGAAAATAAACAAAGAAATAATGGACTTAAACAGAATGCTAGAACAAATGGGCCTCACTGACATTTACAGGATATTCTATCCCAACTCCACTGAATATATGTTCTTCTCATCAGCTCCTGGGACATTCTCTAAGATTGACCATATCCTAGGACACAAACCATGTCTTAAAAAATTTAAAAAAATACATTGACTCTGTAGATCACTTTGGGAAGTATAGACATTTTAACAATGTTGATTCTTCCAATCCATGAGCATGGTATGGTTTTCCACCTGTTTACATGCTCTGCAATTTCCTTCCTCAGTGTTTCGTAGTTCTCCTTAGAGAGGTCCTTTACCTGTTTAGTTAAATATATTCCTAGGTATTTCATTTTCTTTGTTGCTATTTTGAAGGGTATTGAGTCCTGAATTTGGTTCTCCGTTTGACTGTTATTGCATACATGAATGCCTCTGATTTGTGTGTATTGATTTTGTATCCTGAGTCTTTACTGAATTCATTGATCAATTCCAGGAATCTCTTGGCTGAAGGCTTTGGATTTCCAGATATAACATCATATCATTGGCAAAGAGTGAGAGTTTGATTTCTTCTTTCCCTATTTGGACTCCCTTGATTCTGCTCTCTTGCTGATAACTCTCGCAAGGACTTCCAATAGTCTGTTGAAAAGTGATGGGGACAGTGGGCAGCCTTGTCTGGTTCCAGTTCTAAGTGGGAATGCTTTCAATTTTTCCCCATTCAGTATGATGTTGGCTGTGGGTTTGTCATATATGACTTATATCATTTTTAGGTAGGTCCTGTCTATGCCTATTTTGTTAAGCGTTCTTGTCATAAAAGGGTGTTAAATTTTGTCAAATGCTTTTTCTGCATCTGTTGAGAGGATCATATGGTCTTTATTTTTGCTTCTATTTATGTGGTGAATTACATTTATAGCTTTGCATATTTTAAATCATCCCTGCATCACTGGGATGAAGCCCACTTGGTCGTGATGGATTATTTTTTTGATAAGCACTTGGATTTGATTTTGTAGGATTTTATTGAGAATTTTTGCATTTATATTCATAAGAGAGATTGGTCTGTAGTTTTCTTTTTTTGTTGCATCCTTTCCTGGTTTTGGTATCGTTATGTTGGCTTGGTAAAATGTGTTGGGGAGAATTCCATCCTTTTCTATATTGGAGAATAGTTTATGTAGGATAGGCACCAGTTCTTCTTTGTAGGTGTGGTACAATTCAGGTGTGAACCCATCTGGACCAGGGCTTTTCTTTTGGGGAAGGTTTTTTATTACTGTTTTGATTTCAGTTCTTGATATTGGTATATTCAGGAATTCTATATTTTTCTGGTTGAGCCTGGGAGGGCTGTGTGTTTCTAAAAATTTGTCCATTTCATCCACATTTTCCAGTTTGTGTGCATAAAGATTTTTGTAGAATTCATAGATGATATCATGTATCTCTGTGGCATCGGTTGTGATTTCTGCTTTCATGTTCCGGATGTAGGTTATTAGAGATTTTTCTTTTCTGCTCTTCATGAATCTAGCCAGTGGTGTGTCTATTTTGTTTATCTTTTCAAAGAACCAACTTTTAATTTTATTAATCTCACTTTTGGGTTTTTTTTTTCTGCTCAAAGATTCCTTCTTTAATGTTTTTTAATCAAATAATATTTTAATTTCTTTCCCCCAGACCATTCTGCAAACATTAACTGTATTCTTTCACATTTCCATATTTCAAGCCCTCCATAATGACAAATTCCAACAGTTGATTTATACGTAAAGCATTTTAGTGTCATTTTACTTTACATAAACTTATGATGGTAAGACTCTTTCCTTTGAAGGATTTTTTAATATAACACGTAGTCATCATAAATATGCAGTGTGAATTATAAAGTGTTCCTTCCAAGCACTGGATGAGACA
>CM052445.1:66932360-66952938 GCA_028533085.1 Varecia variegata | reverse complement strand
CACAATTGCTAAGATGTGGAAACAACCCAAATGTCCATCAATTCATGAATGGATCAGTAAAACGTGGTATCTGTATACCATGGAGTATTACTCAGCTATAAGAAATAATGATGATACGACATCTCTTTGGTTCTCTTGGGGAGAGTTGGAACCCATTCTATTAAGCGAAGTATCCCAAGAATGGAAAAATAAGCACCACATGTACTCACCAGAAAATTGGTTTCCCTGATCAACACCTGGGTGCACATTTCGGAATGACACCAATTGGGTATCAGACAGAGGTGGGGGGAAGGGATGGGTAAATATCTACATGATGAGTGCGATGCGCACTGTCTGGGGAATGGACATGCTTAAAGATTTGACTTGGGGGGTTGGGGGTGGGGGAGAGGATGGGTGTATACCGACATGATGAGTGCAATGTGCACTGTCTGGGGAATGGACACTCTTGAAGCTCAGACTCGCGGAGTTGGGAGGGGCATGGGCAATATATTTAACCAGAACGGTTATACCCCCTAATAAACTATAATAAATAAATAAATAAATAAATAAATAAATAAATAAATAAATAAAAAGTTGTAATCGTTGACTAGCAAAATGTTGACACAGGGTTGGACTATTTAACATACCCTGAGGTAATACTTTCCATTGATATCTCTGAGCAGGCCTAGAATTATTCAAAGCTGGGACAGTAAAGGCAAATTTCTCTTGATCGGTTGGTTATAAGGGTATGGTGAAAAAAAACAATCTTTTAAATCTATGATAATAATGTGCCAGTCTTTAGGAATCATAGCTGGTGATGGCAGCCCAGGTTGCAGAGCTCCCATGGGCTGAATGATAGAATTTATTTTTTCTTAAGTCTGTTAACATTCTCCATTTTACTGATTTTTTTTAATGACAAAGATTGGAGAATTCCAAGGACTATGAGAATCTTCAATATGTCAGCTTAAAGCTGTTCTGTGACTAGTTGTTGAAGAACACCGAGTTTTTCCTTCTTTAGCAGCCACCGCTCTGTCCAGATTGGTTCTTTTGAAAGCCAAGTTAAGGACAGGGCATAGTGGTGTTCATTATTCCCAGTGGCCGCTACCCAAAATTTTGATATCCTAGACCCTGTCAAGTGGTTTGGGCTCTCGGCTGGGTAAAAGTTGGCATGCTTTGTCCTTCTTTTCCTAACCCATTGCAAGGATTAAAATTCATGTCCATCATCGTATTTTTTACTGGGGTGGAAAGATTTGGGATGTTCAAAAATGTGCCCCATTGCTGTAACAAATCTCGCCCCCATAAATTAATTGCTATATCAGCCACATAGGGTTGAAGAGTGGCTGCTTGTTTTTCTGGTCTTTGGCAGACAAGAATTTGTTGACTTTGAAAAATATTGGTCATAGTTCCGATACCTGTTAGAACCATAGGGACTTCTTGTAATGGCCAAAATCTTTTTGCTAGAATATTCACATCGGCTCCAGTGTCTACTAATCCCATAAAGGGCTTTCCATTTAATTTTAATTCAACCTGGGGCTGTTGAATATTTACAAATGTTTGCCAAAAAACTTTTTTGCCAATACTTCTGAAACCTCTTTGACGCTGAATGTCAGAACTGCTGGTTTGAATGTAGGATAACAGTAATAATTGAGCAATACGATCTCCTGCCTGAATATGATATTTTTCATCAGAACTCATCATAACCATAATTTGATCAGTAAAATAAGAATCAGTCACCCCAAGATGTACTTTAACACCTTCAACAGTCAAGGAACTCATTCCAATAATTAACCCTACCATACTAGCAGGAAGAGGACCATAGACACCTGTTGGTATTTTACAAATTCTGGCAGAGGGAATAACATCCCATCACAGCAGGCAGGCAGATCTGTAGCCACACTTCCTTTCCTTGCTGGGGAAAGATCTTTTACTGTGAGTTTTGACAGGCTGGTTCCCAAGTGGGAAACACTTGGGGGTGTGGAACAGCCCCATTCACTGGAATCTGAGTTGGGTTGTTGCTCGTATTGTTTTTGGAAGGGCCCTGAGCTTGGCCCCTCCCCAGGTTTCCCGAATTAGTTAAGAGCTGTCCCTTTGCATGATATTTGGAATGGCACTCATTAGTCAGATGATATCCTTTACTGCATGAGAGACAGGGTTCCAGTGGGATATTTGAGCCCTTCGAGTTATTATTATTTGAATTCCAAGGGGCTTGTCTACAATCTTTTTTCATGTGCCCAGTTTTTCCACAATTAAAACATTTTGTTCCAGATTTAGAGCCAGTCGTATTAGGATCTTTCCCTGTTATGGCTTCAGCAAGCAATTCCTTTTTATATGCTTCCAAGTCCACTTCTCTAGAAATCTTAATATATTCCTCTAAGGGGGCTCCTTTTGCTTTCTCTGGTTTTAACAAATGCTGGCATTCTGAGTTAGTGTTATCAAAAGCCAACAAATGAAGAAGCACATTTCTTACAGGGGGAGCATCTATGGTCTTTTCTAAAACACCCTGCAGTCTGGCAATAAAGTCCACATAAGGCTCTGTTGGTCCTTGTTTAACTGACACACAAGAAGGAGTGACTTGACCTGGGTCAGTAATTTCTTTCCAAGCTTTTAAGTATCAATTTTGGACCTGGGCTATAAGCTCATCTTTATATCATAATTGAGCATCCAAGCCATGCCATTGACCCTGTCGTGTAATTTGAATGGCAGTTATATCTCTAGGAGGTTCTTGGCAACGATTATGTCAAGCTGTTTGTTGAGCTTCATCATTCCACCAGGACATGAATTGCAAAAATTCAGAAGGAGACAAGACAGTTCTAGCCAACATGTCCCAGTCCCAAGGGATAAATCTCTCAGACTGGGTTAAACCTTCAATAGTATCCATGGTAAATGGAGAATTAGTTCCATAGGTTGTGCAAGGTTGTTTTAAATCTTTTAAGGTTTTAAAGGGAATGAGCATATGCTCATAATGAGGCTCTTGAGCCTCTCTTCACTCTCCCTCTTCATCGAGGTCTTGAACAACAGTGACAGGAAACATGTATGCTTCCAGATCTCCCTGGCTTTTGGCTTCTCTAATACCTCCCATAATACCCATTTGATGTGTGTGAGAATGAGATCTGGTACCTCTCGGTTGCAGAGTGACAACAGCAACATTAGGCACAGGAGGAGCTGAGGGCACAAGGGGAGGTGGTGGAGATATAATAGGAGCAGGAGGTAAAAAGGACAAAGAGGAAGGAGGACATTGAGGACAGCAAAAACGGGGTTGAGGATTAGGACAGGAACAGAATCTAACCGGTTTCATCCCAGACTGGAATATGCCGGCAGTTCTCAAGAAGGCAGAGGGACAGGAATATTAAGCAGAGGAGGAGGGATGGAATCCTCCCACTCAGAATTCAAATTTTCCTCCCTCACCTGCATGGCTTCATTTCAGGGAGCAGGGGGGATATTTATAACATCAGTCTGGTCCTGTTTTGGGTCATTCAAATCGACAGTAGGTAGGTCATATATGACCTCCTGTTTCCGAGTTGGCTGTCTTTCCAAATCCTCCCCTGGCTGGACAGGTGCAGCAGCACTGTCTTGAGAATCTGAGTCAGACTGAAAAGGCTGCAGAGCCTGAGAAATGAGGGTATTCAGCTGCCAAACCGAAAGAGGAACTCACTCTCCCCTTTCATGGGCACTCTGGAGCAGCCTGATGGCCAGCTGCCACTGACGCAATCAGAGAGTACCAGAAGGAGGAAACCAGTAGCAGTGCTTAGCCACAAGATGAAACAGTTCCTCAAAAGTCTGTCGTTTGACAGTTACACCTAAACCTTGAAGAAGAGTTTGCAAAAGTTCAATATATTCAGCAAACTTAGACTGATTTTGCACCGTTCTGTTTCCCTGACTGATAAATCCCTGAAGGCGAAACTTACCAAATCCTTATGCCAGCCCGCACTCATGGCTCACAGCCTCCTTCATGTCTCTGCAACACTGAATCAGGGCTCCTATAGCTGTTCTTCAGGACCATACTCACTGCGCCAGATATTGGAGGTTCATGACACCCCTGATATAACTGGGTCAGTGGGCAGTGTGCACTGCAAGAGATGAGAGAGACAAAGACATGGACTTGAGAAATAAGGTGTAAGTGTGTGGGGAAGTCAGGGGACCACCAGCACTCAGGTGCCAAGGTGGTACTGATTGAAGTCCAGCATTCGCTTTTATTCTCTTTTCCATGCTATAGATTACAAGTATTTCATGTGAAAAGGTCATGGGTTACAATGTGTAGAAGTTTCAAGGCTCCCCAAAAAGTCACAAGATGCCTTAGCTAATTGCTCTTTTATCTATAGAAGCAGGAACTCATTACTAAGCACAACTGCACCTTAAGGTATGTACAGATAGTATCTCTGAACTGAGCAGCTGTGGTCCATTCGATTGAGGAACAAAGAGATTAGTACTTCTTACTGGGAGGTTAGCTTCCCATTAACTGAGGCATTCTACTGAGAAAGGGGAGGGAAGGAGCTCAACCTGGTGTTTTTAAGAATTGGAGCCTGGGTACCTTCTTCCGGGCTGACATGTTGCAATCTTCCTCTGCAGCCGTGGGTGGCTTTCATGTCAAGCATGAGGCCCCTCAGGCTTTAAGGTGGGAGTCTGCTTTGCTGTACTCCCAGATCACTTGGAATATCCCCCAACTAGGCAGTTAATTTCTGCCCTTATCTCCGGCTCCTGCCTAGGGAGCATTCCTTTACCTCGTCTTTCCAATGGCCTCAGAAATGGGTTCTCTAAGCCCTGGTGGTCTTTTCCCATCGGGGCATAGCCAGATGTACCAAACTGATATATTCCTGATGTGAGGCAAAATTCTAACAGTAGACTCAAACCTAGAAGCTGTAATTTTATATTCTTAACCTATATTTTCAGATATTGGAGCTAATTTTTCTCTACTTAATGATAAATGATATATACTAAATATTAGTTTATCCTATAAATATACTTGCAATATGGAAATGAAATGTGTACAGAAATTTCCATTACATAACTGTTTGTAATAGAAAACAACAAAAGTTTCCATCAATAAGGTGCCTGTCTGCATCTTCATGTAACAGAGTGTTACATAGTATTCAAAATATTTAGTATTCTATTTAATAATATAGAAAAAAATTCCCAATATATTATATAGTGGAAAAAAGCAAGCTGTACAACAGTTTTTTTTTTATTTCAGCATCTTATGGGGGTACAAAAGTTTAGGTTATGTATATTTCCCATGCACCCCCACCCCCGAGTCAGAGCTTCAAGCGTGTCCATTCCCCAGATGGTGCGCATCACACTCATTATGTGGGTATACACCCATCCCCTCCCCACCACCTCTACCCGACACACAATTAGTGTTATTCCCAAATATGCACTTAGGTGATGATCAGGGAGACCAATTTGCTGGTGAGTACATGTGGTGCTTATTTTTCCATTCTTGGGATACTTCACTTGGTAGAATGGGTTCCAACTCTATCCAGGAGAACATAAGAGATTCTATATCACCGTTATTTCTTATAGCTGAGTATTTGAGGTTACTGAGGTTTTCTTTCTCTTCCTAATTTTACTTTTTAACTTTTAAAAGATTACAGGTTTGTAGGATCCCTCAATTCTATGAATTCTCTTCAGTGTCAGTTCCATTGACTATTTAAATTGTTGCAAAATGAGCATCCACTGTTTCAAGAGAAGAGTAGACATGAAATTCATGAAGGCATTTACATCAATTGTCCTAGAATTTGGTAACTGGTTTTTGAGAGATATCAAATCATTGGAAATGCTTGGTGTCACATACTATATGGGGCAACAAGTAATGGCAACTCAAGCAGCAGCTCAAACACTTGGAGAATCTGTACCGTATAGTAGCTAGAAATCCTGAGCCTGAAGTTGCTTCCTTTTTCCAGCAGCTCAAGACTGTGCAGTCTCCAATCTCTAGAAAGCTCATAATCTTTCCTTCATGGTCCTGATGAATAAGCTACATTACTAGGCATCGATCTACTTTCACTCAGGGTCATTGTGAGAGAACCAGGCACATTTAAAGAGGAATCATCTCAATGGGAACTTCTATTTTCAGAGGAAGATAGAGAAGGTAATATTTTTACCTAGTCACATAGTCAACCATAAAAATGTAGGGATGATGTTAGCACCAAAGGGAAAATACAAAACATGAATAGGAATTTAAGAGTCTCTGCCATATTCATCTTCTTCAACACATTGAAAGCTATCCAACATGACAGATGTTCATCATGAATTGTGTGCTTGAAGATAATCCTTTAGTAATTGTGAGTTCTTCTTCTCTCAGGATGAAAAGCATCTCTTTCCTTGTCCAAAATACACAGCTCCTCTTCTTGCTATTCCTAAAACATACTCGTTCCTTCTTCTTAGGAAAAAAAAAAAAAGGAAGAAGGTCCAATACAGTTCATGTATTAGTCTCAAAATCCAGATATCCGGATAACATGCAGTAGTCTTCAAGACATCTAGTTTTAGCTCCTCAAGTTCTGGAAAACTCTAAACCAACAGAAAAGTTGTACAATTACATATTCATGCATGTTTTTAAAATGTAGATTCAACAAAATTTCAGTATAAATTCACATTCAAAAATGTGTAGAATAGAAATACAGAGCACCCACTTGTTCATAGTAATTATCAAATAACACTTCCTGGAGGAATAGGAAACTTTATTCTTTATTTTTTTTTACCATGGTGGTGTGTTAACTTCTAGTTTAGTCCATTAAGTATCTGCTGAGTCTCTTCTCTTTGAAGGTCTTCTTGCTGATTGTTCACTGTGACACTGAGCTCTACCTTCTGTGACTTTATTCTGTATCCATTATTCTCCAATCCTCACCTGAGATGGACATTGCTGAAGGTGTATTTCCTGGGATTTCCACCAGATTTTGAAAATTAATACTATTTTGAATAGGAAGTCTTTACCTCAGCATGTAATTGTTACATCAGATGTTGATCAGGATTTTAATGCATAGTTATGGCAGACCTGCTGACTACTTTGTTTGTGTTACTTGGGTGAAATGTCTCAATAGCTCTCAAAGATGTAAGTACTCTGGTTCTTATCTTACAGAGCAGAGAGCCCAACCTCAGAAAAATTTTATTTATTCAGCAAGGGGACATATCATAAAAAATAAATTAAAAAAAAAAAGCAGGCAAGGAAAAAACAATGGGAAAAAAGAAACAAAAACAGGGGCAAAAAATAGAAATTAACAAATTTGGTAAATATTAATTCTACTACATCAATAATCACTTTAAATACCTATGCTCAAAATATACCAATTAAGAGACAGAGACTGTCAGAGACTTGTTATCTAAAAATAAGACCTAACTATATGTTGTCTACAAGACACACAGTTTAAATATAAAGACACACACAAAGTGAGAGTAAAGGGAGGGAGAAAAATATAGCATTCAAACACTAATCAAAATAAATCTTTATCTACAGCTTTATCAATTTCATACCAAGCCAACTTAAGAACAAGGAAAATTATCAGGGATAAGAAGGGGATAATGATAAAGGCTCCATTCTCAGAGAACACACACCAGTCCTTAATGTGAATGCACCTGACAACAGAGTGTCAAAACACATGAGGTAAAAACTTACAGAACTGCAAAAGATAAATAGATACATCTACTAAGAAAGTTGGAGTATTCAGCATCCAATATCAGTAATTGATAGATCCAGCAGGTGGAAAAACAGTAAGGACATAACTGAATTGAACAGCACCACAACTGGATCTAATTCACATCTCTAAACTATTTCATCCAACAAGAGCAGAATACGCACAATACACATTCTTAAGACACACAGGATATACGCCATGATAGACCATACTTTGGGCCATAAAACAAACTTTACCAAATTTAAAATATCAGAAATCATATAGCATCTGCTTTCAAATAAAAAAACGAATTAAACAAGGAATCAATAACAGAAAGATTCCTGGAAAATCCTCAATACTAGAGATTAAACAACACACTATTAAATAACACAGGGATCAAAGAAGTCTCATAAAATAAAAACCCACTGCCAGTATCCTTCCTCTGGTGGTGAGTGAGAGAAAAATACTTATTTATCATAAAATATAAATGACATATACCCTGCTCCTGTGGCCAAAAACAAAGACTAAGTGAATAATACAACTGCCTTCTTTCACCATATATTTTAATTTCCCCTTATTATCTGCCAGAACTTTGGATATATAAGTTTCTTCACCTGTTACAGCATAATGATATAAAGTTTGTGAGCCCAAACTTTATTTCTGTTATAGTTGAATCATTTTTTTTTTATTGAATGAAACTGATGTGGTGTTTTCTTACTTTTCATTTACTAGGGCCAATGGACCAAGAAAAACTGAATCATCAGGATTCCAAGCATTTTGCTCCTCCCCCCCGCCCAGAGTGAAAGCAATTGACTTTACCCATGGTGATTTAGAATAATTACAACAACAAATACAGTGACCCTATGTTCAACCTTCTGCTTCAACAGCATGGGAAGCTCTAAATGACTGGGGAGTTTAAGAAACCAATCAATTAGATTCAGCTCTGTGATTTTTATAATTGAATATGTATTTCTCCTTTGAACATTAGGATTGATCAACTCATTAACCTAAGGTCTCAGACACAGAACGCAAAACATATTTTTATATGGGTTATTTTGTGTAATAATGAGAGCAGCCACTTCTAGTTCTCTTTCTAATGGAACCAGTCATGAAGAAGACAGTACTACGTATTGGGGATAGATTAATTTCAAATAGTGCACCCTGTAGAAAAACACTTTTTAGAATATTTTTCCCAGTTGGATCATAAATGAACCTACACTATGCTTTTTGACTATTGTACAGATATTTCTATACCACATATATTTCTGACTAATGGTTAATATGATAAGACCAGTGGCTTCCAAGGAAATGAATTCATTGTCCATTTTCTTTTCCATTCAAAGACCACATACTTAACAATCCCATGGGTAAGGTATTATGTATGCCTATGAATAGCAAAATGGTGGAGGTTCTTGGAGGATACTATTGTCCAGAAAAGCAAATACAGAGATTATCAAATGAAAAGCCTAAAACATGTGCCCATCTGTTGAAGAAGAAATTGTTACCCCCTATAGAGTAGAAGAGTCCAAGATAAGCAGCTTACCCCAGTGGCTGGCTCATTCTCTCAGTGGATGATATGGCATCTGAGGCTGACCTTTGGTACCCTATTGGGAGGTTGGGCATTAAATGTGCCTTGGTGAGGCCAAGTTCATGTTGCTAAGCACATGCATTGACTCTATCTAAGCCAACATAGTCACATTGTATAGAGGCCCATGAAGTAAGATAGAAGATGGCTGGAGAGAGAAGTTTGTATATTCTGGGAAGAGTAAATATCTCCACCACATTACTGGGCCCCTTTATAAAGTGATAATACCCTGAGATGAGCACTTGGACCATAGTGATATATTCACATTCTAAAATGTGCCAACTCCAAAAAGTCACAATTTCTAGTCTTATGTTTCTCAAATCCCTGACTACCCATCTAGTCATTATCTATAGTAATGATCTTGTACTTATCTGTACCCTACCTCATTTATTCCTTTCTCTCTGCTCTCTCAGACTTCCAAAAACATCCATGCTATTGTCTTTAATAGTGTCTGTCACAACAGGGGTGCCTGTACAGACAAAGTCTTTCCAGAAGGGCCTCTGCACCATGGTTAAACCAAAATGTTGTTGTCCATGAAGAAACTGTGAAGAATCTCTCCACTCATTTTAGGCACCAAGGTTTAATGGAGACCACATCACAGAGTAAATCATTTCATCCTGTATTTTTCTCATTGACCACAGCTCTTGAAACCACTTATCCATAATACCCACCACCACTCCACCTTAACAATGTGCAGCTTTGATCTCTGCAGACAGAAAGTGATGCTCAATCTCTGGTCAGAGTCTCCAAATTTTATATTAGTTTGAAGAGCATGATTAAATTTTTTCAACCATACTTTTTCTCAAAAGAATTTATGTTTATGTGCTGATGAGGATGATCTAACAGAGTGGGAAATGGAAAGAGAAGGTGATGAGAGGCGGTGAGCCCCCTGGAAAAGTAGAGAGTGTGTTTAAGCAGGAGAAAGGTCATTTAATGTACTGTCACAGGAAACAAGGCTGAATATATGGGTCCACAGTGAGGGAGGCTGATGCGTTTAGTGGAAGGAGAATTTGGATTCTGATTGACTGTGTTTTCTTAACAAATTTATTTTCTTTTCCTAGCTGAGTCTAAGAAATGTGGAATTGGGTTAGAGTTTGGAGAAGAGAAGAGGAAGCGTCTATTACTAATTTATAGACATAAAAACTACAGAGACAAATGATACATTGTGACATGATAAAGGAGCTAATCTGAGATTTGTGTTCATAAATATGAGTGAGATGTCACCATGACTTACACTTTCCTCCAGCCTTATTTCATGGCTCCCTATGGATCTTACAGTCATGGTAACAGGCTGAGAATGGGTTTTACTGGATTGGAGTTTTGTCAGGTAAATGAAAACTGTACCACACTGCAGGAGGGGGAAACATAGAAGTTATCAAAAAAGACTGAAAACAGCAATAAAAAAAAACTCTTGGTTCAAATGGAAGGTCTACTTGAATCTGTTTAAGGAATCTCCATATGATGTGCACTGTCTGGGGAATGGACACGCTTGAAGCTCAGACTCGGGGGAATGAGAGGGACATGGGCAATATATCTAACCAGAACTTTTGTACCCCCATAATAAGCTGAAATAAAAACAAAACAAAAAAAAAACTCTTGGTGATTATAACTTATCCACTCCCCTGATTTAAAGCATTGGAACTCATTTGTTTGTTCTTCATTTCAACATACTTGTATCTACTATTTATTGAGTACATTTTATCACCTTTTCCTAGGTTAAAACACCACAGGACAAAAGCAAGCATCCAAAATAAATTTAAACGCACACTTTTCTGGTTTACCCATTTGTGGATTTCATGGAATAACAAGAGTTCATAAAGTCTATTGACCTCTTTCTCTGCAACAGATGCTATGTAAACATTTGGCATATATCATCTCCTTTAATTCAGAGAAGTTCCCTTGGATTTGTTCAGTTTTAAAGATTTGGCAACAAACTAAAATCTTAAGTAATTTTCCCAACTCAGCTTACTCATCAGTGGTAGACCTGGCAGGCTAAACTCTTCTCTCGAAGTCTCAATGCTCATTTTATTCCACTATCTCTAAGCATCAACTTTTCACTGCAGAAGAGTTTACTGAATTAATGTTTTCATGTGCCAGTTATCTAATCCCCAACAAATAGAAGACAGTCTTTTGTCAGAGCATAATTTAGTTTAGTCATAATCACCAATAATTCCCTCTAGAAACTCATTAGAGAGTACAAAGGAAACTCTCCCTGGTACTAGTTCTACTATAATTTAGCTGAGCACCCATAAATGGTTCTTGTACTTCTTTAATACTTATTCTATAATTTACAAAATGAGGGAATTTCTGTAAGCCTCATACAACATCTTTTAAAGCTGTCAAATCATGATCTGGACAAATAAATTATATCTCTTATTAGTCTAATTCTAGGTAGCAGCTGAATGCAGCAGAGTTGATTGAGATGGTCGATTTGCTCTAAGTTTAGAACTGAGTAGATCTTCAAATCAGCAAAGTCAAGTGAAATGACTGAGGTTTTGCCCCATGGACTTGGCCATTAGAGATCAATTAGAGGAGGAAGAGGAGTATCTAAGGCTTGATGCTGTAAATGTCTGCATATAACAATTCATCTCTGTCTTCCAAAAGTAGAGCCTGAGGAAATTAAATGTTATATATCTTATTCTTTTCTATCACTGGAACAAGGTAATAGGAAAGGAAAATGTTTTAACTAAGCTATACATATGGAGAAAAAGCAGTATTTCACAAGAGAGGGTGAAGCTATTTTCTGACTTCAACCTAAAGAGAATGACCAGCTGTAGGAGCAGTGAGGATGAATGTTAGTAGATGTTCTCAGGAATTTCCTTCTCATGGATTTTGACAGATAAGAGATTCTCATGTTAAAGAATTTTGATTTGCTGCAGAGCCTATTGCTAAATGCCAGGACCTTACTGCATATCTTTATGGACTATGAGAGCACAGTTTGATGTTTGAACATTTTACATAATTCAGTGGGCTATTAGCAGGGAATGGTGTCATTATAAAGCTACTTCCTCTCCTCCAGTCGAAACTCGAGAACTTCATTTGAGGTGAGTCATGGTAATGTTATTGAGTAGAGTTGATTTGTGTAACTTTAAGCCAGGGAAATATTTTGGAGATTTTTTTTCCTATTATATGGAAACTCTTTCTGCTTCACAGAGAATGGATAGTTAGTTCCATAACAAAGTAGAAAAGCCATGAGTCAACTTAAAAATTTAAAAGGAGGTAATATGAACCTGTTAGAATTATGCAATATGCAGCTCTCCAGTGGTGTGAGCTTAATTAAGACATTTAATTTTGCTGAGCCTGAGGCCTTCAATGGTTAAGAGATGTTATGAGCAAAGAACACTGGCACTTACTGAGGACCTCCTATGTGCTGAACACATAGAGCTCTCTTAATTCCATCTTCACAGCTGTCCTATAAGGGTGTTGGGATTGATTTAGCTGAGGCTCTGAGAAACAATTTGCTTATTGGTCTTGGACTAATTGTCCATATGTTTTTTTTTTAAATTATACATTACTTGTAAATTTTCCAAAACGAATTCAGAACCCTGCACTTGCTATACTTATATATTAGGTCCTATAAAATGAGTTTTTGGGTTTTTCCCCTTTTAACTCTATAAATTTCAGCAATGTATTAATACTTCTTGGATGATAAAGTAAGGAAACTTTTTATCTCAGGAATGCAAGCCCCCTTTAAATTATCAGGCCCAGCGAGGCATTGAAATGTGACATCTGTCACGTCTCACTCCCCCTTGAGCTAAGTAATCACCTCTTGAAGACACTTCCCTGTGGGCTCTAGAATGACTGATACCCAGTGGCCATAAATTAACCAAACAATGCCATATGTTGCACAGTATAACTGGTGCCCTATAGGTCATCAATGTAACCACTAATCAATGTTATTTCTGTAAACCAATGAGAGTTCCAAACAAATATTTATTTTATTTTTTGTAAAGAACAGAAATTTATTTCCTCACACTTCTGGAGGCTGGGAAGTCTAAGACAAAGGCACTGATAGGTTTGGTTGTCTGGTAAGGGCACATTCTCTGCTTCCAAGGTGATGCTTTGTTGCCTTATCCTCTGCAGGGGAGAAACACTGTGTCCTCACACTGGCTTGCCCTTCCATGGTTCTCACGAGCCAGCCAAATGCTGCATGAAGCCTCTTTTATAAGGGTCTTAGTCCCATTTATGAGAAAGGAGCCTTCATGGCCTAATCACCTCTTAAAGACCCTGTCTCTTAATACTATCACTTTGGCCACACCTGAATTTTGGCAGGGATACATTACAACAATAGCAACCATAGCAGGGGCTATCTTCTCTGGCAAGTAGTTGGCATGCAGAGATTCCATGTATCAACACAGTTGGATTCAGATGCTTTGCAAAATGAGAGCCAGGGGTAAGGTTTTCTTTCTGTTGTGGAACTTGAGTGTTTGCCTGAGAAGAAATTCATTTGGATTGTGCATGGCAGTAGGCAGACCCACACAGCAGTCACCCACAGACTGGGGTGAACTTTGCTTAGAAAGCACTTTTGGGTTGGCTTCCAACACGTGGCTGATCTGGGAGAAAATGGATGCTATATCATTTCTCAAAGTCCAGCTTTTCTTCTTTCCCTCTCTGATTGACACCCTCAATCTTATCATGTCTCCCTTTCTTTTTTATCTCCCTCCTTCCTGTCTGCTCTTCTCTCCAGAATTATTGTTACCTCCCATAGCCCTGGAACTCACTCTCCTAGTCAGCACGTGGTTCTCTGTGCCTTCACAAACAGGAAGGAGATTTTAATTATATAAGAAGACAAAAGCATATGGAGCAAAGATTAATTGCCTGGGCAGTGCAGATTAAGGAAGGAAACAGGCAAATTAATTATAAAGATGAGACTGTTTACTTCCATTTCACTTTGACAGTCTGATAAGGGCTCACTGGGAAGTGAATAGCATCCAATGTGACAGAAAACCAAGACCTTTCAAAAATGTTGGTAATCACTCCCTCTCCTGATTTCTTCTAAAACAAACAAACAAACAAACAAACAAAAAACCCTAATCCTCTCCTTTGTTCTCTGCAGCAGTTCCCAAGGTAACTTGGGAGTGTTTCCAAGTTGCAGTCCTCACACTTTTCCCAAATAAATTCTCTATATTAATTTTGTCTCAGTTTTTTTTGTTTAGGTCAACAGGATAATCAAGGAAGACTGAAATCTTAGCTCTACCTGTAGCCAGAGGAACAATATTCTCCAAGTTATAATGCAATCAAGACAGTGGTCCTTCATGTAATCCTGGTGCCTTAAATAAGGTCCCTTACCGAATAAATAAAGCTGGTAGCTTTCAATGGAAATAAACCTTAAGCACCAACTTCAATTTACTATGCCTTAAAAGCCTCAAATCCCAGCTTTACTGGAAATAAATGTTCCCTTCCATTCCCTGACAATATGCCCAGTTTTCAATATCAGAAACAAAATAGTTGTCTTAATAATGACCATCAATCTTTATCATATTCTGAGCTCTAATCTATATAGCAGTGAATCAAAATGCAAACATGTATCTCCCTTCAAAATGACTGGCCCATAAATTTATAATTAACTCTACTTGTTCAGTGCCTGCTACTGGAAACACTTCCTGGGAGGCCTGCTGGTACCTTTCTTCTCCTGATTAAAACCTGGATTAAATAAAGGAATGAAGAAAGTATCCCAAGAGGCTTTTGTAATTTCCAGGGCACGTAGACTAAAGACTGATGCTTGAAATAATCTGGCCACATTTTGTCAGTATGAACAATCACACTAATTTAATTGTAAGGCAAATATTTGGTTCCTTTCAGCAGGTAGACATGTTGACAACCTACCATACAATAGTCACTATGCAGGGCAGTAGAGATAGAATGTTTGTTCAGGTGCTACTTTATTATGCCTGAATAGGTGACCAACTGTCCTGATGTACCCAGGCCTCAGTGGGTCCCCAGAATGTATGACTTTATTTTTTAAAACCAGCCAATCCCCAGCTGCTTTGATTCCCTCCTAACTCATCTCCTCCTTTTACTCCTTCTCCTTGCAACTCTCTGCTCACCTGTCTGAGTTCTAGAAACATAACTAAGATCATGCTACATGTCCTAGCTATTCTAATCCAGAACAATTCCAAGGCTTTCTTTCTTACATAAATCTCCATATGTCTTGTGCTTCAGCATTGCTAAAGTCCTCATAAGCTAAATAGATTTTCACTCCAGGGGTTTATGCTTTCTGTTCACTCTGAATAGAACATTTTCAACCAGACCTGCTCAAGCATTGCCTCCATACAGGGCTCTTATCCAGCTGTCTCTCTGTCCCTTTACTTTTCTTTGTAATACTACTCACTACACAGCATCAGGTTGTATGTTTGAGTTTGTTGGTCTATTGTCTGCATCACCCACTAAATTTTAAATACAGGTTGTAGAATCTGTGTGTTTTAATCACCAAACACATCAGTACTGAGCAGCACTGACCTTAAACAGAAACTTAGTGAATACTTTTTAAGGTAATAAATGTATCATAATGATGGTGATTGTACACTGTATTTTTATCTATTAGGTTATCAGTTCTTATAAAAAAAAGTGTTATAAGAGGCAGAGGATGCTTATGATCCCGTCAAGCATACGTGTTCTAATGTACCTATCATGTTTCAGACTCTGTATTTTCCATTCATAGGGTTTATCAATTACAGAGCTATAAAAAGACTTTCTCATTTTTCTGTGGTAAGTTTTCTTTCACAATTTTATTCATGCTTACCAAGGTTATATGAAGTAAGAGTTATTTTTAATCACTAAATTTGAATAATTGCAACGCACTATTAATTGGTGCTTTTTACTGATAAAAAATCTATAACCCAAGAAAACTACCCAAATCAATATCCTGGATGTAACATGGCAGTGTTTCCTTCAGACAGAAGAACACACAGAAAACAGGAAATCTCATACCAAGACTAGGTAAAGGAAGAGGTCAAATGTGTGTTGCAAATAAAAGAAATGCCACAGGCACAACTGATGCACATTTGGAATACTGAGTGAAGGAAAAAACAAACTTCATGAATTGAGGTGACATAAAGAGAGAAAAAAAAAAAAAAGAAGCAGCAGCAGCAGCAGCAGCTATAGGTCGGGTGCAATGGCTCATGCCTGTAATCCTAGCACTCTGAGAGAGCAAGGAAGGAGGATCACTTCAGCTCAGGAGTTAGAGACCAGCCTGAGCAAGAGTGACACCCTGTCTCTACTAAACATAGGAAAATTAGCTGAGCGTGGTGGCACATGCCTTAAGTCTAAGCTACTCGGAAGACTGAGGCAGGAGGATCACTAGAGGAGTTTCAGGTTGCTGTGAGCTAGGCTGACAGCACTGTAGCCTAGGCAACAAAGCCAGATGATTTCTCAAAAAAAATGCTATGTAAAGAGTTGAATTACAAATAAAAATTCCCAAGGAATGGCCTGGGCATAAAATGCTAGAACTTTTTCCAGAAAACGGAATTTATTCATTTGTCCTGTTTTTTATTTGTTTGTTATAAATTATTAACATTTAATATAGAATGTCTTTTCTTTTTGGGGGGTAGATGCCCAGTAATGGGATTGCTAGATCAAATGGTATCTGTACTTGTATCTGTTTAACGTATCTCCATGTTGCTTTCCACAGAGGTTTCACTAGTTTGAAGTCCCACCAGCGGTGTATGAGTGTTCCTATGTCTCTACATCCATGCCAACATTTATTGTTTTGGGGCTTTTTGATAAAGGCCATTCTCACTGGACACAAGTGATATCTCATTGTCATTTTGATTTGCATTTCCCTGATCATTAGAGATGCTGAGCATTTTTTCATATGTTTTTTGGCCATTCTTCCATCTTCTTTTGAAAAGTTTCTGTTCATGTCTTTTGCCCACTTTTTGATATGGTTAATTTTTTCTTGCTGATTTTCCTGAGTTCTAAATAGATTCTAGTTATCAGCCCTTTATCAGATGTGTAGCATGTGAAAATTTTTTCCTATTCTCTAGGTTGTCTGTTTGCTCTCATGACTGTTTCTTTGGCTGTACAGAAGCTTTTTAATTTGATCAGGTCCCAATTATTTACTTTTGTTGTTCCTATGATTGCCTTTGGGGTGTTCTTCATAAATTCTTTGCCTAGACCAATGTCTATAAGACATATTCCAACATTTTCTTTTTTTTTATTTCAGCTTATTATGGGGGTACAAAAGTTCTGATTAGATATATCCAACATTTTCTTTAAGAATTCTTATAGTTTAATGCCTTAGGTTTAAGTCTGTTATCCACCATGAGTTGATTTTCATGAGAGGTGAAAGGTGTAGATGCTGTTTCAGTCTTCTACATGTGGCTATCCAGTTTGCCCAGCACCATTTATAGAATAAGGATTCTTTTCCTCAGTGTATGTTGTTGTCTGCTTTGTCAAAGATGAGATGGCTATATAAGGATGGTTTTATATCTGGGTTCTCAGTTCTGTTCCATTGGTCTATGTCTCTATTCTTGTGCCAGTACCATGCTGTATTGGTCATTATGGCCTTGTAGTATAGCTTGAAGTCTGATAAACTGATGCCTGCCAATTGGTTCTTTTTGCTTAAGATTGCTTTTGCTATATGGGGTCTTCTCTTGTTCAATATAAAGCATAGAATTATTTTTTCTATATCTGTTAAAAAGGATGTTGGTATTTTAATAGGGATTGCATTGAATCAAGATCAGTTTGGGTAACATAGACCTTTTAACAATGTTCATTCTGTCGACCCATGAGTTGGTATTGTTTTCAACCTGTTTACATCCTCTGATATTTCCTTCCTCAGTGTTTTTTTTCTCATTTTTTTTATATCTGCATATTATGGGGGTACAAAACTTTAGGTTATGTATATTTCCCTTGCCCCCCCCAACTCTGAGTCAGAGCTTCAAGCGTGTCCATAACCTAGATGGTGCACATCGCACTCATTATGTATGTATACACCATTCCCTCCTCCCCACATCTGCCCAACACCCAATTAATGTTATTCCTAAATGTACTCTTACCCAATGATCAGTGAAACCAATTTGATGGTGAGTACATGTGGTGCTTATGTTTCCATACTTGGGATACTTCACTTAGTAGAATGGGTTCTAGCTCTATCCAGGAAAATACAAGAGGTGCTATATCACCATTGTTTCTTATAGCTGAGTGGTACTCCATAGTATACATGTACCACATTTTATGAATACACTCATGTATTGATGGGAACTTGGGTTGTTTCCACAAGTTTGCAATTGTGAATTGTGCTGCTATAAACATTCGAGTTCAGATGTCTTTTTTATAGAATGTCTTTTGTTCTTTTTGGTAGATACCCAATAATGGGATTGCTGGATCAAATGGTAGGTCTACTTGTATCTGTTCAAGGTATCTCCATATTGCTTTCCACAGAGGTTGCACTAGTTTGCAGTCCCACCAGCAGTGTATGAGTGTTCCTATCTCTCCACATTTACACCAACATTTATTGTGTTGGGATTTTTGATAAAGGTCATTCTCACTGGAGATAAGTGATATCTCATTGTGGTTTTGATTTGAATTTCCCTGATGATTAGAGATGTTGAGGATTTTTTTCATATGTTTGTTGGCCATTTTTCTGCCTTCTTTTGAAAAATTTCTATTTATGTCCTTTGCCCACTTTTTGATAGGGTTGTTTGATTTTTTCTTGCTGATTTTCCTGCGCTCTACATAGATTCTAGGTATCAGCCCTTTATTGGATGTGTTGCCTGTGAAAATTTTTTTCCCATTCTGTGGGTTGTCTGTTTGCTCTTGTGACAGTTTCTTTGGCTGTGTAGAAGCCTTTTAATTTGATCAGGTCCCATTTATTTTTGGTGTTGCTGTGACTGCCTTTGGGGTCTTCGTCATAAATTCTTTGCCTAGGCCAATGTCTATAAGAGTTTTTCCCACATTTTCTTCTAGAATTCTAATAGTTTCACACCTTAGGTTTAAGTCTGTTACCCATCATGATTTGATTTTTGTGAGGCGAGAAAGGTGTGGGTCTTGTTTCAGTCTCCCACATGTAGCTATCCAGTTTTCCTAACACCATTTATTGACTAAGGATTCTTTTTCCCAGTGTAGGTTTTTGTCTGCTTTCTCAAAGATTAGAAGGCTATATGAGGATGATTTTATATCTGGATTCTCAGTTCTGTTCCACTGGTCTGTGTCTTTGTTCTTGTGCCAATACCAAGGTGATTTAATAACCACAGCCTTGTAGCACAGTTTGAAGTCTGGCAAATTAATATCTCCCATTTTGTTCTTATTGCCTAAAATTGCTTTTGCTAAACTTGGCCTTCTCTTGTTCCATACAAAACATAAAATTAATTTTTATATATCTGTGAAAAATGATGTTGGTAATTTAAAATCTGCAGATCACTTTGGGTAGTATAGACATTTTAACAATGTTGATTCTTCTGATCCAAGAGCATGGTATGGTTTTCCACATGTTTTTGTGCTCTCCTATCTCTTTTCTCAGTTTTCATAGTTCTCCCTGTAAAGGTCTTTTATCTCCTTAGTTAAATATATTCCTAGGTACTGTATTTTCTTTGTTGATATTGTGAAGGGTACTGAGTCTTTGATTTGGTTCTCAGTTTGACTGTTATTGACATATATGAATGCCTCTGATTTGTGTGTATTGATTTTGTATCCTGAGACTTTACCGAATTCATTTATCAATTCCAGGAGTCTCTTGGTTGAATCCTTGAGCTTTTCTAGATATACTATCATATCATCAGCAAAGAGTGAGAGTTTGATCTCTTCTGCCCCCATTTGGATGCCCTTAATTCTGCTATCTTGTCTGATTGCTCTAGCAAGACCTTCCAGCACTATGTTGAATACAAGTGGAGATAGTAGGCAACCCTCTGTTTCCAGTTGTAAGTGGGAATGCTTTCAGTATTTTCCCATTCAGTATGATGTTGGCTGTGGGTTTGTCATATATAGCTTGTGTAATTTTTAGGTATGCCTGTTTTGTTAAGTGTTCTTATCATAAAAGGGTGTTGAATTTTGTTGAATGCTTTTTCTGCATCTATTGACAGGATCATATGGTCTTTGTTTTTGCTTCTATTTATGTGGTGAACTACATTTATAGATTTGCTTATATTAAACCATCCCTGAATCTTTGGGATGCTGAATCTTTGGGATGAACCCCACATGGTCATGATGGATTATTTTTTTGATAAGCACCTAAATTCCGTTTGCTAGGATTTGTTAAGAATTTTTGAATCTATATTTATAAGGGACATTGGTCTGTAGTTTTCTTTTTCTTTTTTTTTTTTCTTTTTTTTTTTTTTTTACGAAACAGAAAAACACTTAAATTTATTATTGCTATAGTCAAAACAGTTTGCCTTGGCAAATGAAAACTAAAAATAAACACACTGTAATGTGCTCATGATTCTGTCTTCTTTTTTTATTTATTTATTTATTTATT
>CM052445.1:66908313-66931860 GCA_028533085.1 Varecia variegata | reverse complement strand
AGAGTTGCTCAGATTAAGCTGTTTTGTCTCTCATGCTGGTAGACTAGGGATGAGGTCTGCACATTCTTCTTAGAAACCCAGATTCCCTAACAGCACATCCATGCAGGTAAGTAGTGGACAGGATTATAACCAGATGTCACTGTACTAGATTTACAAATCCTATGGGCAGTGCCTCCCATAGGGGTGATCTCACTTAAATTTGTATTTTCTCATGATCTTCCTTTCAGGGCTGAATAAAGTACCTTTTTATTTATGCTGACACAGCAACATTCTGATACATCCGCCTCCTTAATTCTTAGCCACCCTCTGGCTCCTTAACAGGTTGCAGAGTTCCAAATCTTCTAGCTAACCACCCTCCTCCCCCACTGTCCTCCTTCTCTAATATTCCTCTCCATTCGTGTCCGCCCTGTCTGACATCCTGTTACTGCACTGAAATATGGAAGCTGCCATCCTCTGACCATTCCTACCTGCTCTTGTTCATGACTTCTTTGGCATCGTGGCTTTGAGCTCCTAAAACCGTTTCTTCAGGACAGCAATATTTTCTTCCGTACTTGTACCCTTTCCACAGAGGTTCTCAGCTCTCTGTGGCCACACTCTTTGCCTCAGCTTTGTGGATTCACATCTCCCAGCCCCCAAACCCCAAACTCAGCCCAATTCACAACAGGAAAAAAATTCAGTCCAAACCTCAGAAGCAACAGCCCCTGACTCAGCCTTTTCCTTCCTGCTTGTGGTTTTTTTTTTTTTTAACTGTTTTCATTTAAGCAATTGCACCCTGCGTTTTTCTCCCATTTTTAAAATTGTGATAAAATACACATGACAGAAAAGTTACCATCTTAACCATTTTTAAGTGCACAATTCAGTGGTATTAAGTACACGTGTGGTGCTGTGCAACCATCTCCGGAACTCCTTACATCTGGTGCAACCGAAACTCTGTGCCCATGAAAGGATAACGCCCACCTTCTCCTCCCTCCAGGCCCTGGCAACCACCATTCTACGTTCTGTGGCATGGTGTTGACTACTCCAGGTACCTCACGCAAGTGGAAGCACACAGCATTTGTCGTTTTATAACCGACATTTCAGTTGGCATCATGCCCTCAAGGGTGATCCATGTTGTGGCATATTGTAGAATGGCCTCCTTTTCTAAGACTGAATGCAATTTCACTGTGTGTATACACCACACTCTGCTTATCCATTCCTGTGGACACTCGGTTGCTTCCACATTTTGGCTATTGGGAATAAAGCTGCTATGCACACGGTGCACAAATATCTGTTCCAGACTCGGCTTTCGATTCATTTGGGTGCGTTTGCAGAAGTGGAATTGCTGGGCCATGAGGTAGTTCTACTTTTAATATCTTGAGAAATCTCCATACCGTTTTTCGCAGGGGCTGTACTATTTTGTATTCCCACCCGCAGTGCACAGGATTCCAATTTCTCCACATCCTCACCAGCACTTGTTATTTTCTGTTTTTTCAATAGGAGCCATCCTGCTATTGATGTGTGTGAGGGGGTACACCCTGCAATTTAATTTTTCTTTCTTCCCCAGAGACTATATTGAAGTAGGGTTGAGCTAAGGTCATCTGATGCTCCCCGTGGGCACAGCCTCAGTGTCCCCTGCCTGGGGAAGGGGCGCTGGGATCCAGGGCAGCTCTGTGCTTCCATGGAAGGGATTCAGAGAGAAGGTGGGAACAGAGACAGCTCCTGCTGACTGGCGCTGCTGAGAGTGGACCAAGAGGCCCACAGGAAATTAACACAGAGAAATGAATTCTGGCCCTGGCCTGCTTTCTATGCACAGAGGACCCAAGCGGCACATACGCATTTTAACAAAGGTATATTCATGTAATCATATTATATTTAAAGAGTGATTTACTTTTTTTTGCATAATTTGACTGATTCAGGGGGAAGAACGTTTCCTGTTAATATTTTTATTCCAAAGTCCCTTCACTGTAGGCCTGGGCAGAGTAAGGGCTCAGTGTGGATTCTGTAGTAAATAAATAATACAATGTCCCATGTGAGGTTTACACTCTGGAGGAAGTGGCATAAACCCCATCTGTATTTCAGACATGAGAAATTTGAGACCTGAGTGAACATGATGAACAGATCCTGTCTGTCGTTCCAGGTCTGGTGTTGGATGACGCTGGTGGTGTGCTCTGCAGGCTGGTCACAGGCGTCTATTTACTTGCTCAGTGTCAGGTTTAGGAGCCAGATGCCAGGGATGGGGCCACAGACACAGAGCTCGTGTCCTGCTGAGGGAAAGAAGTGGCACATGGGTGAAATAACACAGAGGGGACACATATTACCGGATACAAGTACCAGGGAACAACCAGAAGGAAGACACCACGTACGAGCACGGTTGGGAGAGGTCTAGGAAAGTTCACCCAGAACTTCTGCTGGAACTCAGTCCCCAGGAGGCCTGAGATTCTCGGCCTGCCCCTGCAGTTCTGAAGGAATCGGTCAGAGGGAACAGCACGTGCAAAGTTCACGCGAGGGTGGAAGACTATGATGTCTCAGAACCACCCACAGTTTCATGTGGCTCCTACTTAGGTGGCAACTGGGGGAGGACAGAGAATGGCTGGTTTGCATGCTGCGCCGAAAAGTTTAATTTTTACGGGTAGACAATGGGTAACAGTGACAGACTTTCACAATTATCATCACTGGATGTGACGTCTAGACCCTGCTGTTCTCTTTCCCAGTGGTTGTCAGCAGGAAGCCCTATGGACCACTGTGAATTGCAGGCTCCGTCTACCCTGAGGGACGCTGTTCAGTGGCTGGGGGTGGGTGGGATGGGACAGTAAAGTTATGGGAGTTTCTGCCAACTTCTAGAGGCAGCCCAGACTCAACTGCATTTGCATGGATTCCATTGTTCTATCCGACAAATGCAAAAACATGCACCCTAAGCTTCTCTGGCCACTCCTTCAAGGAAGGCCTAAGAACGGTTCTCCAAAGGGTTTGCAGTGATATCTCAGCAGCCCTGTTCTGTCCCTATGCTATGTAAAATGCCAGAGGAGAAAGGCACAGAGGCATTATTTCCCCACATCCACAATGAGTGGCCTAGTATAGATCTGGTGTTTCATATTGTGTCATTGTTTTCAGCTGTGTCTACAATTTAAGATTAATTGTAGATGAAACTGATTAGTTTTAAAATTATCACCAAAATGCCCAATTCCATCAAGCTTCTTTGAATTACTGTATTTGGCAATGTGAACTTCTTGAATCAATTGTCTTGCAGTTGTACCACATTTTAAATAAATGAAGCCAAGTCTGAGTGAATGAGCATCTCTAGGGCCCAGGTGCTCTGCAATAGTAATTAAACTCCCTTAAACCAAGCACCAATTGCCAAATGCCCACTCATCCTCATGCCACGGGGACCCAGCTTTGGAATTGCTCTTTACCAAGAAGAAATAGTCAGGAGAAAAGCAGCTGCAAATCCATCCCACCAAAAACTGTTTGATATTAGTTAGATAATTAATTTAATAATGCATATACAGACATTTTTAAATGACTCATTTTTCTTTTGTGATTTTCATTAACCCCATACATCTGTTCTTATTCCTCCAGGTCAAACTCAACACCATGGATGAAGACAACAGGACCTTGTCTACTGACTTCACCCTCACGGGGCTCTTCACTCACAGCAAAGCCTCAGGATTCTTTTTTGGTGCCATCTGTGCCGTCTTCTTCATGGCCATGACAGCTAATGGGGTCACCATCTTCCTGGTCCATGCAGACCCTCACCCCCACACCCCCATGTACTTCCTCCTCAGCCACCTCTCCTTCATCGATGTGATGTACAGCTCCACCATCGTGCCCAAGATGCTGGCTGACTATTTTGTGGGCAAGGGACCATCTCCTTCATCGCCTGTACAGTCCAGTACTTTCTCTACATGGGCTTTGTGGGGGCTGAATTCTTCCTGCTGGGGCTCATGGCCTACGACCGCTACGTGGCCATCTGCCACCCCCTCCGCTATCCTGTCCTCATGAGCCGGCGGGTCTGCTGGATGATCCTGGCCAGCTCCTGGCTTGGTGGTGCTTTGGACAGTTTCCTCCTCACCCCCATCACCACGAGTCTCCCGTTCTGCGCCTCTCATGAGATCAATCACTTTTTCTGTGAGGCACCCACCATGCTGAGGCTGGCCTGTGGGGACAAAGGCGCCTATGAAACGGTGATGTACATGTGTTGTGTCATGATGCTGCTGACACCCTTCTCTGTGGTGATGGCGTCCTACACCCAGATTCTCATCACAGTGCAGAGGATCAAGTCGGCAGAAGGGAGGAAGAAGGCCTTCGCCACCTGCTCGTCACACGCGATCGTGGTGACTTTGTTCTATGGGGCTGCCTTGTACACGTACATGCTTCCCAGATCCTACCACATCCCGATCAAAGACAAGGTCTTCTCTGCCTTTTACACCATCCTCACCCCCCTGTTGAACCCTCTCATCTACAGTCTGAGGAACAGGGATGTGATGGGGGCCTGTGATGTGACAAGAAAAGAATTCTGACAGGCCAAAACCTCCATGTCTGTTTGGAGGTATACGGGATTCCATCAAGGATAATGTGGACAATATTGGCAGCAACTGCCAATGCCAGTTACTTTGAATGGTCTATCAAGAGGACTTCCATCAAAAATGTGAAGCCACTGTAACATTCACACACAAATAATAACAGGTTTCCATAAACACCTCTAATGTGTATTCCTTCTTTGTTTCTACTGATTCCAATTGTGATGTCATACCACTTATCTGATTACAATTCAAGTGTATTAATACCCCCAAAATCTCTGGTTAATACTGTATACTCTGTCCATCTTCAATGGCCTCATAAGAACTGGTGATTTTGACTACATTCTTTAAACTATCCATAGATAGAGTTTATGGAAGGTTTAGATATACCAACATTTGAAAGTCATTTGAAGGAGAATAAATTGTCATAAAACTTTAAAAGGGATATCTATGTATAGTCACACAGGATTTCAAAAATCCAGGTATCTCTTCTTTGAGTTACAATGAAAACACTCCTTCTTTATCTAAATTTGGAGCTGGAAAAAATTAATCATGTATTTTGCAGAAATGCCAAGAATAAACCTCTGTAGGGGAAGGATACTATGATGTTACATTTTTTAATGTGGCAAATAATTGTTACAGTGGAAGACACAGTGAAAGGTAGTTGAGAAAGAAGTACTCCATTAACTAGCAATGTCTGTAATCAATTTTCAGCTTTTTCTCCAATTCTTTAGGATTGTTAGACTTCTGAAATCTCTCTGTAGATGTTAGTAGTGGTAAAGCTATTTCTATCAGTCTTTTTCTTCCAAAGAAACAGTGGACAGCACATTTTTCCTTCTTTCAGCACCGCATTTTACAATGGACATAACAAAATGGGAAGGAAATAATCAGCTTTTCATTTGAAAAGTTAGAGCTGGAAAACCCTTTGTTAAGGACTTAATTTTTTTTAAGGAAGCTGAGACCTGGAGACGTATGTTTGGCTTAAATCATAGAACTCAGTTGTAAAAACCAGGACTATATCCCAGATACCCTGGGCCACCTCTGCATGCTGCCATCCCCAGCTTTGTGCTCTCACCAGCTGGACAAAACCCCAGCTAGGTTCAGTGATATTTCACTGCTCACAGATGCCAGAGATGATGGGTGAATGAAACATAGCCACGTCTCCACATGGCTGGGTGTTACATCAAATAAATGTTTAGCCAAATGGAACAGCCCACCTTGGAAAACTGTGGGTTGGGCTGACTGGTTAATTGAGAAGGGAGACCTGATCCTGCTTACCTGAGCAGAGTTACCAATTATAAAACAGGGTAGTTTTCCTGAGGCCTCTAACTGGAGGCTCTCATCTCCTGCAATCTTGTCAAACTGGTTAGGAAAACACCATGTGCCAGATGATAGGAATAAGCCTTTGCAACCTGGAAGATGTTGAGTACAAGAAATACAATAAATCATAAGAGAAAGAGGGAACTGACGCATGAACTGGGCATCAATTTCAGCTCCACCTAAAGACCATGTGGACTCCTGTCAATCAGATCCTACCACCAGATCCTGAGACCCAGTTTCCTCTTCTGTAAAATTTGAGTTAATACAAACTTTTTCCTTGCACGATTTTAATAATCAAGTAAAATGACAAATGCAATAAAAATGTATAAGTACTAGTCATTATTTTAGCTATTCTTAACCAGGGTGATTATATTTCATATTCATTTCCAAAATTATTTCCTATTTTTCTTTTCGTATCTATCCCTCATATACCTTGTTATCACAGCTTTAGGGATTGAAAGTAGATCTTTATAGGAAATTAGAAAAAATAATGCACTCTTTAAAAATTTAGTTAAAATAAAAATGAGCTAGGACTACACACCTATTAGAATGGCTACAATTAAAAATACTGACAATACCAAATGCTAGTGACATACAGGAACTCTCATTCATTATTGGTGTGAATGCAAACTGCTATAGCCCCTTTGGAATATGACTTGGTTGTATCTTACAAAATTAAACATGGTCTTACCATATGATCTGACAGCTGTGCTTCTGGGATTTACCCCTACTGATTTGGAAACTTACGTTTACACAAAACCAGCAAGTGGATGTTTGTTGTAGATTTTTCATAGTTACCAAAACTTAATCAAAATGTCCTTCAGAGTTGAATGGATAAACTGTGCCATATCCATACAATGGAATTATTCAGTTATAAAAAGAAATTATTTATCAAGCCATGAGATGACGTGGAGGAAACTTAAATGCATATTACAAAGAGAAAAAAGGCAATCTAAAAAGGCTACATGCTGTATGATTCCAGTTATGTGGCATTGCGGGAAAAGTAAAACAGTGGAGACAGTAAAAATATCAGTGGTTGCCAGGGGTTAGGGGGAGGGAGGGATGAAGAGGCAGAGCACAGAAGATTTTTAGGGCAGTGAAACTATTCTGTATGAACTGTAATGGGATTTACCTGACATTGTGCATTTTTGAAAATCCATACAACTGGAGAACAGAAAGAATGAAAGCTTATGGAAAGAATGGACTATAGTCAATCATAATATATCAAAATCGATTCACCAATTGTAACAAAGGTACCACACTAATCTGAAATGTTAACAATAGGGGAAAGAGAAGGGTATATGGGAACTCTTATATTATCTGTTCAATTTTCTGTAAACCTAACTTTTCTAAAATATAAAATTCAATTTAAAAAAGGTTCCCACTAATTATATAACCCTCTGATACTGGATTTATTGAGTGCAGTGAAATGAACTCACCAAAGAATTGTGGGGTTTGTAGAAGTTAGGGTTGGGGCTGGGCATGAAATGATAAAAGTTTGCTAATTTATTTGGCCTTATTTTGGGGCTTTGGTTAAATGTATTCTGAAGATGGAGGTACAGTGAGGCTATTCTTTTTTGCTAAGGAAAGTTAATTCGAAGAATATGGGCCAAAAGTTAATTTGTTCCCTGTCTTGGGATACACTAGTATTTCCTTGGCACTCTACATTCCAAGTGAGCATTTCTTTACCATCCTGCACATATAAGAAGGCACTGGCACTGATAATGGGCCGCCTGTGTATGGAAGACAAATAAACGTCTGTGTTTCCCAGTGCTCAGTACTCTCCCCATCTCCAGAACAGAACCTTTTTTTTCCAAGGAGGGTGCCGCTGCTGCAGGGGGAAGCCTTTCAAGAGTGAGTGGAATGGTTTTCTCTTTAGAGAGTGTTTTGTTATTCACTACCCATCACTGAGACTCTCACCTCAAATTCCTGAAAGTCTCAGCCTCTGATGGAACGTGAAGCCAAGGCCTCCACTTGTGAGCCATTCGGCCATGGCCCGCAGGAAAACCAGGCCGGATATCAGTGTCTGAGCCTATGGGAAAGTTCTTAGCACCTTGTGCTTCCTCTGGTTGAACCCCACTAGCCAAAGGCATAATTTGTGTTCACAGAAGAATTAGTAATGGCTAAAAGAGAGATTATTTTCTCTTTTAGCTTTATCAAGAACTCACTCTGCCATTTAAATGCCTGTGTTGCTTTGGCCTGAGTTTCTCTGTAAGTGAATGGGGGATTCTGCCCCAGGTATAGTTGTTTATTCCCTCAGAACAAAATAAATATGACAATTAAGTAGTGCACAGCCCTTTCAGCAACTTGAGGAATACTATAAGCAAATTTTCTAAAGGCTTTGGTTCCTATTTTGAGATGCATAATGTCACAAATACATGTTACCCTATTACTAAGGTTAAAAAAGTACATAGTCATTGTATAGCATTGTAGAGTAATGTCGGGCACGAATTGTTGTTCCTAAGAAGTCAACGGCTTCACAGTAGTGGACTGGAGACCAGGGAGCAGCAGGGAGCTGGTGGTCTCCCAGGACCTATCCAAAGGCCTGACAAGCAGTAGGCACTCTATAATGATGTTGAAAGGAAATGTGGAGAATTCTTTACACAGGAGGAGGATTCAAGGATGTACGGCCCTAGAGAAGATATTGTCAGATGAATGGGTTTCTATGGTGCATGCCGGTTTCAGAGATCGCTGCTGATTTTCTGGATTGCTGTGTTGAGAATTTTTCTGAGACCAAATGTAGGCTCTGTAGAAATAGTGAGGTAATCCCATTAACCAGGATGGATACAGGCAGGTTCCTGGGGATGGGTTCCAGGGCATGAGGTGCCAGGTACAAATGCCATGTATTTGAGATTACTGCTCTTGTTTCCAGAGAGATGTCCTGGCTTACACAAAGTTACCCTCTCAGTGGCAGCACTGGAACTGAATTCAGGTCTTCAAAAATGTTTGTCTATGGAAACCCATTCCTTGCTGATAAGCAACCTAGATAACTACTGGAAAAAATGAAATAGAAATGTGGTTTTTGAGATTCAGGTGCACACACACACAGCACACTATAAATACGTTTTAATTTTCTATATATTGATGCTCTGACATCTTAAAAAAAAAACCTTCTGGCTGGGGAGAGACTGCCCCTCCAGGGGCTAGCCAATTCTTAAGAATAACAAAGGACCCAGACTGGAGCATGTCTTTAATATACAAAGTAACCAATTCAGAGCCAAACCTCCTCTACCTGGCCTGTACACTCCAGAAGACAATGTTCTTGTGCCTCAATAATCCCAGTCCAAGTGCCAGGCAACCAAGGACCCTAAAGCCCAAGCCCACCAAAATTATTCAAACTAATAAATAAAATACATTATTTTTTTATTTCAGCATATTATGGGGGTACAAATGTTGAGGGTACCTGTATCGCCCTTGCCCCCCCACCCCCGAGTCAGAGCTTCAAGCATGTCCATCCCCCAGACGGTGTGCATCACACTCATTATGACAATTCATTAATTAACTTAATTTTTTCCTGAGCCTCTCCTGTCTTTCCTTTTGTGGCCACACCTGATTGACCACCTCTGAAAAAAAAAACTGCACACACACACGTTGTAAAAAATTATTGCCAAGAGATTAAAACCAGCAATCATTGCTGATAGGAAGGAAAGCTTAGATGATGCCAAACTAAATAAGGATAATTCCTGAGCGTGATGAACTGTATCTGTCCCAAACTAAGAAAAGATCTAGGTATAGTGAGGAAGTAATTTATGTATTAGTATTAAATTAAAAAAATAAGAAGGCTCATTTCCACCCATGTCGGTTGACATGCTTTTTGGAAATTCTAGGCAATATAATGCAAATTTAAAAATATCAAAGCATTACAATAAAGGAGATAAAATACTCATGCATTTGATGACTGTGTAAAGTAAACACAAAGTATTTTTATTAATATCTATTGCTGTAGAGGAGATTTTGGGTTATGTAGTATATTTTCCAAAAGCACACATATGCAAAATACATACACAAGTAAAATATTTCACATAGACATTTTGTGGCAGACATTACTGTCTCACAAGAAATCCCAAGTTTCTTATTTTAGAATATACTCTGACCCCAGCAATATACCATATAGATTAAATAAATAATAATTTGTAGAGTGTGATAATTTTTAATACTAATTTTATGTATTGAACAAATTTCTAAAGGAATAATCTTTCATTTTAGTGAAGAATAATATTGTGACCAGAATTAGTAATTTTTTTTTAGTTATTTTAAGATAGTTTTGTTGAATTAGTTACCTGAGTTCAGATTTGGGTTCCAATCACTGTGCTTCCTCATTAACACCTCCCTGATTCCTTAAAAGAATCTCACTTTGGATTTTCTATTTAATCCACTTGTTATTTTAAATGACCTAAAGTTATATTTGCATGTGGCTAGATCATACTTGTTGATTATACTTTGGTAGATTGTTATTTCACAGTTGACAGAAAATACAACATGTATGATTTCTGCTTTCATGACATTATTTACAAGTTTGGACCCTAAAACCTTATGATTCTCAATTTTTTTTCTAATAACTGAAAATAATGTATATAATCAGGTTGCTGCAAAAAACTGTTGTTGATGTGTGTCTATCTTCCTAACTAACCTTGCAAATAAAATTAACAGCATGTGTTGTGTTAATGTTTCTTGCAGACCAAAACAGTTCATTTTTTGATATTATAGTTTTAATGTCACCTATGATAGCTATAAATGTGCCAACTTATCTTTCTATTCAACAGATATTTGTGCTATATATAACTATAATATTTAAGACATATGTGGCCAGGCACGGTGGCTCATGCCTGTAATCCTAGCACTCTGGGAGGCCGAGGCAGGAGGATTGTTTGAGCTCAGGAGTTCGAAACCAGCCTGAGCAAGAGCGAGACCCCGTCTCTACTAAAAATAGAAAGAAATTATATGGACAGCTAAAAATACATATACAGAAAAATTATCCAGGCATAGTGGCACATGCCTGTAGTTCCAGCTGCTCGGGAGACTGAGGCTGGAGGATTGCTTGAGCCCAGGAGTTTGAGGTTGCTGTGAGCTAGGCTGACACCATGGCACTCTAGCCTGGGCAACAGAGTGAGACTCTGTCTCAAAAAAAAAATATGAAAGTAGCTTGGAAAATACACAATATGCTTTATGTGTTATGTAAATATTAACTACTCTGATTCCTCAAATGATCAACCACTGATACCAGTCTTCACCAACAATGTTATTTTGTATTTTTCCCATTATAGGTTTCATTTTCTGTGTTATATAAATATTGAAACAAAATAGGGACAGTAGGGTCAATCTGTCATCACTTGATAAATGCCAAAGTCAAATGGCACAATCTCCTAGTTTACTTTAGAGACAACACCTCATTTGTCTTATACAAGTGTGAGCAGTAGGTACAGAAGCTTTTTCCCCTTCCTATATAAGATGACCCTTAGAGAGGGCATTCATAGATTGCCTGAAAGCTTCATTCTTTCATGTTATTTTTTACATATCGACTGTTATGGCAATTTGGAAACAGAACGCTAACAATTATAAACAAATTCATGTAAAAATTTAAAAAATATCAAAATAGACTCAAGATGCTGCAGTATATGCTAACAGACCCATAACAAAGAGATTAAATTAATTAAAAATGTCATGCAAAGAATATCCCACATGCAGATGGTGTCATTGATACATTCTGCTAATTTTTAATCAAAAATTAATACCAACACTTTATACACACTCTCCAAAAAGGAGAAAAGAACACTTCCCAATTTAATCTATTAAGCCAGAGTTACTATTATATAATACAAAAAGCTCTCAGAAGCCTAATAGGAAAATAAAACTACCTACAATATTCCTCTTGAATATAGTCAATGAAGTCCCTACATAAATAACACTAGCAAACTGAATCCAATACAATATAAAAAGGATTATATGCCTTGATGATAGTGGGATTGTGCCACAAATATGTAGTTTGTGCCAACACCTAGAAAACTAATGTATCCATTCACACCTATACTTTCAAAGTATTCCTCATTTCCTGTGTGTGTGTGTCGTGTGTGTGTGTGTGTGTGTGTGTGCGCGCGCGTGAGCGCATGGTGTGATAAGTACATTTAACATAAATATGTTATCTTGATTATGGTGGTGTATCACAGTTGTATATACAATCCTATCAAACTGAATATATTAAACATGCAGTTCTTTTGTATATCAATTAGACCTCAAAACTTTCAAAAACAATTTAGTATACCATATCAGTGAGATAAAGGGAAATCAAGATGGGATAATCTCACTGATGCTGAAAAAGATCATTTGAGAAAATCCCTCTCATGATTAAAATCTTGAACAAACTAGGAATTAAAGAGACCTTTCACAACCTGATAAAGGGTACAGTGGGTCACACAGGGGCGGCCAGATGCACCAGGGGCTGCCAAGCACACTTTCTAGACTCAGGGGCCCTCTCCCAAGGTGGTGGCAAATGACACCCATATGCCAAAAGTTTTGCTATGGCAGCAAGAACAAACACCACAGTGGCAGGACATCCTAGTCCCTCACTCAACTGAAAAAGGAGACCCACCCGACGCTTCCCTCAACCTGGCAAGAGAAGGCAGCCAGATAGGCTCGGTCCATCAGGAATTGTACCTGATTCCTCTGACAACACAAGGAGAACACCCCCACCCCCACCTCAGCTCAGCATGACGCGAGGGGGAATAGACCTGGAGCCCTGGGGACAACTTGTGGCTATTGGAACTGCTCTTTTTCCCCACAGGGCCCGAGACTCTCCTCCCCACCTAGAGATGCTGGGACAGCCAGACAGCACCTGCAAGAGGGAACCTGGCACAACCAGAGGCCCGTTCCAGGAAGCTGTACACACACGTATATGTTACAATGTATTCTTCCCGTGTTCTCCGCCTGGAGAGGAGTGTCCAGGACCTGTAGTCAGGGTCCCCACCTGATGGACTCACAGATTTTGACAATAAGACTCACCAGACCTGAGATGTCAGAGAGGATGGAGAAACATGTGGACCTCAGAAATTCTCCTGGACAAAGCAAACCTGCCCCTGCATGCGGAGACACCTGGGGAGCAGCGCTTCCTGCGAAGTCACTCTCTGAAGCTCACCTCCCTGTGCTGGACCCCAAGGTAGGCTTTCCTGTCCTGCTCTGGGTAACTACAGAATCCAGCACAGATGGACACACACTGGCTTTGCAGAAGAGAGAATGGCTCAGAGTAGACCTGAGCAGCCAGTTTATAACACATTTACCACATTCAAATGAAAATGTATATACTTTCTGTGGCCATAATGGAAGAGAGGTTTCTCTTATTTCTTTCTTTTGTTTGTTTGTTTGTTTATTTTGTTTTTATTTCAGCTTATTATGGGGGTACAAAAGTTCTGGTTAGATATATTGCCCATGTCCCTCCCATTCCCCTGAGTCTGAGCTTCAAGCGTGTCCATTCCCCAGACAGTGCACATCGCACTCTTCATGTAGGTATACACCCATCCCCTCCCCCACTCCCATCCCCCCAAGTCGGAACTTCAAGCGTGCCCATTGCCCAGTAGTATTACAGGAGTAGAAGCCCTGGAATTCCATTTGAAATCACCCAAGAGAAAAGAATAGACCTCAGAAACTTATTACACATGCTCAGGGGAAGGAAAAAAGGCAAGTAAGAATTTTTAACATATGAAACTTAAAACTAAGTATTAATTTGTTTTCAAAATCCACTTCTTTCTTGCCTCTTTGGAAATATTTTATCTTACTTTTCAATCTCTACTGATGAAGCTGAACAGCAATCTTTTCCAGCTTACAAACCAAGGGGAGGACAAGTTTTGGCTAGAACACAGACATGCCCTCCTGTCTTATAAGTTCTCTCATACAAGAAAATAAAGAAAGCACAAAGGAAGACAAGGCCACCTCTAAGAACAGTTGAAGTACAATTAAATACCTTGATAGGCATAAATTATCAAAGTAAACCCAAGAAGAAACAGAATATGTGTATACATATATAACATTAAAGTTATTCAATTAATTAAAAATCTTCTCACCAAGAGAAGTCCAGAGCCACAGGGCTTAACTGATAAATTCTACTAAACATTTAGTAAGGAATTAATACCAACTGTTCACAAACCTTTCCAGAAAATAGAAGAACACTATTCCCAATCCATTTTATCAGACAAATAGTACACTGGTACTAAAACCAGAAAAAAGTATCACAAGTAAAAAACACTATGGATACACACGTAGAAATCCTCAAAAAATTACTAGGGCACTGAATTCAGTAAATGCTGGAACACCACGACCACAGGGGCATTATTTCACAAATGCAATATTGACTTAACATCCAAAAATTAATCAACAGAATACATAAAAATAAAGAATAATCACAAAAAGATCCCTTCTATGGACACAGAAGAGCATTTGACAAATCTAACACCCTCATAATTTAGCTCTCTGGGAACAATAAATACAAGGCAAATTCCTAGACCAGCCACAAGGAGTCTGTGGAAAGCTTACAGTCAACACTGCCACAGTGCCAGAAGTGCCGGGTGTTGCATTGTGCCATTTGAGAGCAAGACAAGAATGTCCACTCTATTTCTCATGGCACTGGAGGTATCATCCAGAGAAACTGTATAAGGAAACTAAATAAAATCCTCCAGACTAGAAAAGAAGAGGTTAGAATTGTCTCTTAAAGGAGCTGACATAAACTTGAATATAAATGTTTGTAAGGACTTCACTAAAATCAACTAGAACCAATAAGCAAGTTCAGCAAAGTCACAAAACACAAACCAATATACGAAATTCAATTGTACTTTTATACACTAGCAATGAGCAATCTGAAAATGAAATTAAGAAAATAATTTCATTCATAATAATTTCAAAAACAAAGAAATATTTAGGAGTAAATTTAACAAATCAAATGTAAGCCTTTTACACTGATTAAAAAAGACTGTGTTAAAGGAAATGAAAAACTGAATAAATAGAACTCAATGTTCATTTAGTTTATATTCTTTCATTATCCAGTGTATCAGTTTAAACCTGACAGAATGCAGTATTTTTTAGTGTTTTTCTATCAATAATGAATATAAGTTAATAGAAAACTCATGAATATAAAAATAACTAGTTCTACATTTTTCAGAATAGCCCATCCTAATGTTTCCATTGTGTATCTACTGTAATTCAAATAGACTCTGTTCCACGATTTTACAGTGGATCTTAAGATCATATCATATTTGATAAATGTATGAGACTGGTCACAAGCTCACCAAGCATGTGACCAAGCATGAGAATGTAGGCATCACAGAGCTGCAGAGGGAGAAGCAAACATTTTTGAACACACTACGAGGGACGATAGTCATAGTCACAGGAGTGATTCCCACTTTTATGGATTGACACATATATTCTTACTCAAGAGGAACTGCATCTAATTTTGAGCTTTGCTTCCTGGCACATGCTGTATGAGCCAGCAGCAAGGTCATATTCAGAACTGCTCACCACAGAGGACTTCGTCTCCCAGTTTGGCACATGCTGTATGAGCCAGCAGCCAGGTCATATTCAGAACTGCTCACCACAGAGGACTTCGTCTCCCAGCTGGTGATACAATTTTGTCTTTCATCGGCTACTCCAAAATCCTACGATGCTGCTGGATTTTAGTGAAGTGGAACCCCAAGGCCACCCATTCGCCAGCACCCAGCCAGCTGAGGTGTGCAGGGGCCACCTTGCTGCCATTCACCTCCATGCGCTAAGATGCTGCACACCGGTTGGTCAGCAGCCCCACGGGCAGATTGGGCCCGTGAGGACAGCACGCTGCAGGGGCAGATGGGGGCACCGGGGTTGCCCACTTGCCTGCCCCCTGTGCACAGCCCTCACCCAGCCTTCCCAGCAGGCACATCTGCCAGATGCTGCCAAACTTGTTCACCACACAGATGGAGTGACAGCAGTCTGAGGACACCATGCCCTCCATGACCAGGCTCCACAGCTTTGGGTGGAAGGGCAGGTGAAAGATGACAGGCCCGCTCCCACTGCCCTCTAAAGTCCAAAAGTCCTGCCCCACTGCCAGACCCACCTTGACGCCCAGGCACAATGCTCTGTACAGAGCTCCTTGGGGCTCTTCGCCAGGAGATGGAGGCAGTGGGGTTGCCGGTGGTGGAAGCAAACAGCATAGGTGGCGGCACAGCCAGCAGCTTCTTGTCCATCCACTGGGGATGAGTCCATTAAGGAGCCTCTGCTGGCAAAAGCATACGTGAAGATCATAACCAAGGCAGGAACAGATGCCCATGTGACCCAACCCCCCTTCTAAAGCCGCTCCTGTCCACTCCCTAGCCTCAGTTTCTCCTACTGGGTAGGAAGAGTTCTGGCCTTTCAAGGACCCCTGCCTAGGCTGAACAAGGATCTCAGGAGCCTGAATACCACATTTGCCCCCACCCTGGACATTCTCGCAGCTGTGTCGTGTGTTCCTTCCCCTCCCTGCCTGCCTGTCTCCCTCCAAAGGCTGCTCCTGCTGAAAGGTCCGGGGTGCTTCATCCTGGCCTGGGAGTCTTCACATCCTAAGAGCATTTACTCGGGGAGACCCCACCTGCCCAGGGAGGCACACTGGGGAAGGCCTACTGGGGCAGGTGTGTGGTGGGGGTGGCCAGGACCCAAAGGGCAGCCCAGCTGCATGGATGGGCCAGAGCGGGCCCGGGGAGTACTTTACCAGGAGGCAGAACCCAGCCACCTGCAGAGCCAGGATCCTTGGAGCCAGCTTGGGTGGCACTGGCCCACTGGAATCTAAGATCCTACGCCACCCTCTGCAGAGCTCCAGGGCCTGACAAGCACCCTCTGATGGGGATGGGGTCCCGGGGGCCCCACCTCTTCCCTATTCTAGTTTCTAGGGCTGCTGCCCTCCCCACACTCACAAAGTGGTTTTTCTTCTTCCTGGGGGCTGCTGCAGGGGCTGCCTTCCTCCTGGGACTCTTGAGGAGGCTGGGATGCCACCCTCACAGGAGGGAGGCAGCAGGGGCCCAGAACAGAGGAGGGAGGCAGCCCCTTCCCACGGTAACCTTGCTGCCATCCACCCACAAGTAGAAACCCATCTCTTGGAGAAGGACACTGAGGCATAGGTGGGAGCAGCGTGGATAGAGGGTGAGAAGAGGCACCCCCTAGAGCTTTGAGCTGCCCTTCTAGGCCTCCCGGGGTGGGGGGCAGAGATCCCTGGGGTGATGGAGAGAGCCCAGCAGGCTGTGGCAGGGGCCATTTCCCAGCACTGGGAGAACACAAGGACTCAAAGCTGCTCACTGCCATATGGTGCCTTTAGAAAGGCAACCCTCTTGGCCCGAGTCCACCAGGGACAAAACATGAAGTGGACATGGCCAGGAGAACAGGGGCAACCAGGGACACAGGGTTAGGGCACCAGAGGGTGTGACTGGGGAAGGGGACAAGGGGACTGGTGAGCCAGAAAATTTCCATCCCCTCCTGGAATCTGCTCTTCCCCCCATACACTCCTCTCCCTGGGATGGGATCTGCTCCCCTGATTTTCCCCCAGCTCTGTCTCCCTAGCTGGCTCCCGCGTACCTGCTTGCCTGCTCCACCCCGGGTGGCCCAGGGCTCAGCCCAGATGTTATCAGTCCCCAGGTTGTAACTGCCCCCCACAAAGCCCACGATGACCCTCATCTGCACGTGCACATCTCTCCGCATCTCAAACTGGGCTTCTCCAAAACCAAAAGCTCCACCTCCCCAACTGACCCCTCCATGACTGGGCAAAGTCCACCTGCCACTGTCTGAGGCCCGAACCCCCCAGGCATTGTAACCACTGCTCTCACACACACACACGATCCAACCCCCAGGAATCACTGCCACCTTCCCCTTTATGTCCCACCCTCCTCTCCTACTGGGCTGGACACTTGCCTGCTGGTGCCCTTAACCCTGGGCCCATCCGCCCCAAGGCAGCCACCTGGACCTCCTGCCTCTGTTGTACACACACCTTTGGTGTTCAGCTCACCCAGAGTCAACACCGAAGTCCCTCACAAGCCAGCCCTGGCCTCCTCACTGCCCCTGGAATTCCCAGAGCCCTGTGCCTCAGTCTGTCCATCTGTAGCATGGGTGTACTCCCAACACCCCTAGCCTGCCACCCAGAGCGCACGGTCAGGCATCCAGATCCAATTCTGTGGCCCAGCTCCTCCTCCACTCTGAGAAAATCCCAGCCCTCGGTGTGACACCTGGGAGCTCATCCCTCAGGCCTTGATCCCTCACCTACCTGTTGGGGGCAGAGCTTGGTGGGAAGCAGGCCCCACCCCACCTGCTGTCAACTGGTGTGCCTAAAATCTAGCCTAACCTGAGTTTCCAAACTAGTTCTCCTTTCTTCCGCACCTTGGAGGACAGAGCACCTGCACTTCAGGAGAGGGTGCAAGTGGGCAGTGGCCCTGTGAAGGGCCCATGTTCAAGTGCCTGCTGCTTCTCAGCTGGAGGCAGTGTCTTTCTCTCCGGGGCCTCTGACTTGCCCCAGGAGGACCCCAGGTGGTCCCCACAGGAAGCTCTGGGGCCCCTCATTGGGGCAACACCTCCTGGGGTCCCCTCCTCTCCACCAATTACCATTGAGTCCCTTGGGGCAGGGGTGCAGCAGCCACACCTCCAGAGTCCCCTTGGCCTCTCCTGGTCCCCTCAGCTGCTAGGTCCATGCAGCCACCCCCACCACGCAACCCCCCAGCTAGAGGAGGCTCCACTCCTGGCTCATTCTCTTGTAAATCACACTCAGGGCACCTGGCCCCTATCCACTTTCTCTTACCAGGCTATGCCAGCCTCCTTAGGCGGGACTGTCAGACTGGGGATGGAGGTGCTTTCGGCCCCCTTGCCCAGGCTAGCAGGGGGCCATACCCAGGGGCCGGCTCCTCTCAGCCACCTGCCAGGCTGCAGTTCCCTGCCTTGACGCCTGGTGTGGGGCGGGTGACACCAGGAGCACTGGGCCTGGCTTGGCCGGTGGGAGGTGCGGTGCCTGTACAGAGTGGGGCCAGTGCACCCTCCCCTCCCCTCCCCCGGCCACGCCACCCTCCTTGAAAACCCTCCATGTCTCACTAGACCTTGATCGCGACCCCACCCCCGTGAGACATTGTCTGCTTACTCCACCTGGCGTCGGGCGCCCAGGCCAGGGGACAGACCCCCTAAGCCCACCAGGCATGAGAACTGGATGGAGGTAGGGGTGGTGCTAGAGTGCGTCACCCCCTCATGTCAGCTGCTGGGGTGCAGAGGCCAGGCTTCAGGTGATGCACTCACAGCCACTCTCTGAAACCCACCCTTTCCCTTTGGCCAATGTTGGCCAGGAACTGAGGCGCCACTCCCAGTCCGGCTCCCCGCCACGGCCTTGCACTTGGCTGGTAGGCTGCGGCCTCAGGCACCACACCAACCGCTGGGGCCGCCATCTTTGAGCACGGGGAGCAGCACGACCTGAGCACTGGACCCACGGTGCCCCTCACACCTGGTGAGTAGTCCCACCCAGGCGCCCTTTCCTGGCCCCTCGTCCTTCTCGTGTGCCCGCTGGGTCTGGCCTTACCTGCCTGTCTCCACACAATGCACTGCTCCAAGCCCACGGGGCTCCAACGCAGCACCAGCCACGATGTCCTTGGCCACGCTGTCGCTCAGGTGCAGGACCGTGCTGCGCTGGCAGTAATGCGGGAGGGAATCAAATACCTTCAGGCTATGACCGGGTATGGTGCGGCCCAACGCGGGCTCGGCAAGCGGAGAAAGGCGCCACTCAGGAATCTGCTACAACCACAGCAACTATCCAACCGCAGCTCCGAACCTGAGACAACGGCGACCACAGCCGTCGGCAGACCTATTTATAGAAAGCTGTATTCAAATGAGGTGTACCGGAAGACACGTTCTGATTGGATGAGCGTAAGCCTGTAGACCAATTGAGCTAGAATAAAAGATTATCCAATCAGATTTGGCATATGGGGTCCTGCTTATCCAGTCAGAACTCTTCCAGGAGCCCTTATGGATAATAGAGCCCATAACTAGGCGCTCAGGTCAGCTCTGCCGCTTTTGCTTCTTCCAGGCCCGCGTGTGTCCCACCGGTGTCCGGCCGGTGCTGACGTCTGCACTTAACCCGAGTGCTGGGAGAGAGCCCACCGTGATTTCCAGAACAGGGAAGCGAGCTGGCTTGGCTTCGCAGGAAGCGCTGCTCCCCAGGTGTCTCCGCATGCAGGGGCAGGTTTGCCTTGTCCAGGAGAACTTTCTGAGGTCCACATGTTTCTCCAGCCTCTCTGACATCTCAGGCCTGGTGAGTCTTATTGTCAAAATCTGTGAGCCCATCACGTGGGGACCCTGAGTACAGGTCCTGGACACTCCTCTCCAGGCGGAGAACACGGGAAGAATACATGTAACACATACGTGTATGTACAGCTTCCTGGAACGGGCCTCTGGTTGTGCCAGGTTCCCTCTTGCAGGTGCTGTCTGGCTGTCCCAGCATCTCTAGGTGGGGAGGAGAGTCTCAGGCCCTGTGGGGAAAAAGAGCAGTTCCAATAGCCACAAGTTGTCCCCAGGGCTGTGGGTCTATTCCCCCTCGCGTCATGCTGAGCTGGGGTAGGGGTGGGGGTGGGGGCGGGGGCGTTCGCCTTGTGTTGTCAGAGGGATCAGGCACAATTCCTGGTGGACCCAGCCTATCTGGCTGCCTTCTCTTGCCAGGTTGAGGGAAGCGTCGGGTGGGTCTCCTTTTTCAGTTGAGTGAGGGACTAAGATGTCCTGCCACTGTGGTGTTTGTTCTTGCTGCCATAGCAAAACTTTTGGCATATGGGTGTCATTTGCCACCACCTTGGGAGGGGGCCCCTGAGTCTAGAAAACGTGCTTGGCAGCCCCTGGTGCATCTGGCCGCCCCTGTGTGACCTGCTGTACCGCGGTAGCCCGGTCCAGGCGCTGTGGTCCCAGATTCTTAGGCTCAGGGCAGGCCCTTGCCCACTGCCGCTCATGGGCTCAACTGGCCTGGTGCCCTAGCCCAGCCGGCTACCCCCTGCTGCTCAATCCTGAGCCACCTGCCTGGGCGCTGGTTGGAGGCTACAGGACTGGGTGAAGGAGCAGGAGGCAGCCACTAATCCCTGGACTCCCAGGAGGTATTCACTGGTTTAGGGGCCCTGCAGAAGCCTAGATGTCAGGACCCAGCTTTCCCAGCCACAGAAATCCCATGTTTCAGGTGTCCATTCCATGCTTTGTAGTGTATTTTCATAATGTGGGACCATCATCTCAGTCTGTTTTAAGCACGTTTACGTTAACCTCCCAAAACTTCCTGCTATTATGGTCACTCTCTTTTCTCGTCCTAGTGTTAGACAACTATTAATCTCCATTCTGTCTCTAAGCATTCCCCTTTTCTGGACATGTCTTATAATTGGAACTATATAGTATGTGGTCTTTGCTTCTGGTTTCTTTCTATTATTTTTTTTTTTTTTAAGGTTCATTCCTGTTGTAGCTGTTTTGTTACTTAATTCGTTTTGATTGCTGTGTTGGATTCCATTATAAAACTCTATCTCATTACTTTTCTTTATACTCAGTGGTTGATGTTAGGGCGTTTTTCCATATTTCGCTATCATGAATATTGCTGTAGTGAACCTTTGTGTGAATCTCAGTTTTCATATCTTTAGGGTATGTAACTGAGAGCAGAGCTGCTGGGTCAGTATGGTAATTCCATGCAAAACGTTTTGAGAGACTGCCAAATTGTTTTTCACATGGCTGCACTGTTTCACACTCCCACCAACAAGGTATAAGGGTCTATATTCTGCAAATCCCTGTGAGGGAGCACTTTTTTTTTTTCTGTTGTTAAATTAGAGTCATCTTACTGGGTGTCAAGTGGTATCTCCTTGAGGTGTTGATTAGCATTTCTCTGATGACTAATATTAAGCATATTTTTATATATTTCTCTGCAGTTTGTATATATTTTTGGCAATGGCAAAATGTCTATTAAAAGTATTACTTCTTTTTTATTAGCATTCCTAAATACAAAGATAAGGTATAAACTTAAACTTATGTTTAAGAACTAATGTTGTAGTATTTTACCTTATAAATGATCCAAACATTTTATGATTGTCTTTTTTAACTTAACATAATGACTTTAAGATTTTTTTTTATGGTTAGTACTTTTATTCTTTTTTTTTTCTTTTTTATTTCAGCTTATTATGGGGGTACAAAAGTTTAGGTTATGGATGGTGACTAACAGGTCAAAGTTACTTTAACTTCCTAGGTTTTTCTAAGAGTTGACATTATCATCTGTATATGTAATTAAAACTTCTAGATGAAAGGAAAATAATTCTATACAAAAATTTTTAATAAAAATATCATAAGATACAAGTATTTTGTTAAAAGAAAAAAAGTATTACCTCATTTTAAAAATTGTGATTTTTTTCTTTTTTTTTTTATTTATTATAGCTTATTATGGGGGTACAACAGTTCTGGTTAAGTATATTGCCCATGCCCCTCCCAACCCCCCAAGTCTGAGCTTCAAGAGTGTCCATTCCCCCGACAGTGCACATCGCGTAGTTTAAAAACTATTTTTGAGTTTAAAATTGGAGCACATTTTTGAAATTTTATTCCCTGTGTTTTCATCCTTTTTTGTTCTATTTTGAATGCTGCTGTTTTCTTATATTTGGGGGATGTTCATAGCTAGTGTACAGAAATACAATTAATATTTGTATCTTGATCACATAGACTGCAGCGTTGCCAAACTTATTTACTTGGAGTAGGGTTTTAGGGAACGCCTCAAGATTTCTTTTACATATGGAATTAAGTCTTGGACATCAAAAGGCAATTTTACTCTTTCCTTGGCAATCTGTAGTGCTTTTCTTCATATTTTCTTTCATGATTTTTTTAAGCTAAATCCTCCAGTACAATGTTGCCTACAAGTGCTGAAAGCACATATTTGTGTCTTGTTCTGAATCTTAGGGGGAAAATATGCTTTCCACTAGTATGATATTTACTCTGTTTTCTATAGATGTCCTTTATCAGGTTGTGGAAGGTCTCTTTAATTCCTAGTTTGTTTAGGATTTTAATCATAAGATGGTTTCACTCAAATGCTCTGTTCTTTCAGTGAGATTATCACATCTTGATCTTTTATTGATATGATATATTATATTAAATTGTTTTTTACAGCTTTAGTGACGTCTAATTGATATACAAGAAAATTGCATGTTTAATATATTCAGTTTGATCACATTGAATATCTCATCAAATTGAGGTGTGATACATCACCACCATCAAGGTAACACATCTATCCATGTTAAATGTTCTTTCCACAACACACCCACTGTGAACTAAAATAAAATCTTAAGGCTCAACCCCTGACCAGCTGACTGAATGGACCCCCTCGTGGCCAAAGAAATATCCTAAAACTAAACTGCCTGCCAGGAGGAGGGAGGTCAGACATGCCTCATCATGCCCCCCTCCCTTCTTGGGGACATCCTTTGTAACCCATAATAGGCCTAAGGGTATTCAACATAAACCTGCAGGTCCTCAATTCACACAACAAATGGATGTCCTGTGGCTTCTCTCTGATTAACAGCTCCTTATCTTAAAACATGCCGAGACTCTAGACAAAGCTTCATGCCTTTAACCAATTACAAGTCAAAGAATTTTTAAACCAACCTATAAGCACCCCCCTCTTCAAAATGGCCCACCTTTTCGGGCCAAACCAATGTATGCCTCCCACGTATTGATTTATGACTTTACCTGTAACCCCTGTCTCCCTGAAATGTATAATACCAAACTGGAACCC
>CM052445.1:66862888-66907813 GCA_028533085.1 Varecia variegata | reverse complement strand
TCTCCCCCCACCCCCACCTCTGTCCAATACACAATTGTTGTTATTCCCAAATGTGCACTTAGGTGATGATCAGGGAAACCAAGTTGCTGGTAAGTACATGTGGTGCTTATTTTTCCATTCTTGGGATGCTTCACTTAATAGAATGGGTTCCAACTCTATCCAGGGGAACCAAAGAGGTGTCGTATCACCGTTATTTCTTATAGCTGTAGATTTATATAACTCAACATTCAAGGAACTACCAAGCAGCTGGGCTGGGACCCAGGATCAAGTCTGCCTGACTGCAAAGCTCATGTACATCTATCTATATAGGCCACACTATTCATGCAGATCCCTAGGCCTTTGAGGTTCTGGAGAGTGACTCTTCTGCAATAGAAGCAGGATTCCTTTGAGAATGTTGTCCTTCTAGTAGTCTTCACCATTGGGAATAATCCCCTCCACAGAATGCTTCTGAAGTGTGCTGGAAGGACCTGGAATAATTTGAGGAATTGGCTGAGCAATGAGTTTAGAAAATTAAGGCCTAACAACATAGTACTCATTTCTCATCTTAGGAGAAATTTGAAAACACATATAATTTACTTGATATGTGTGCAAATGTTTTCATCCGTTTCTGGTATTTGTAGGCTATTCATGGTTTTCATCAAAGACTAAACCAAACTCCTGTGCCTGAAACAACCTCTTGCTCTGAAACCAAGTGCTATGAAGATAGATCTGCTGAGAAGATATTTCCTCCTGCTGTAATAGAGCCAAACAGCTGAGCACATTTCGAAGGTGTCCTTTGATTTTTAAGAGGGCAAATCTGTTTGTCAGGACCCCAAACTCAGGACTGGCCATGGGGAAAATCTGCACAGTACACAAGGCAATCAAGCACAGCTAATGTATCCTTTGCTCTGAACCAGTGGTTGTCACTTCTGGCTGCACGTTAATTAGATAACATTTGTTATTTCTAGCATTATCTAGACTTTTAAAATCTCTAGAAAAACAAACCTTTTGTTAAACTATTCAAATTCACATAATAAAAGGGAATTAGCACTATATTTTAAAAATGCCCAGCTTCTTCAAAAATTCAAAAGTCCTAAACATCCTGTGAGTCATTTTCTACAATGTGTGGAGTATGGCCATTTCTTTCTCTGTGTAGTAACAAGAGGAGGTATTGTATAAGTCTTAACACCCTACCTAGACAATGTTCCATAAATATGTAGTTTACCATAGCATTTCCGAAATCTTATTTTTACAGAGTTTTTTTTGTTTTTCTGTGAATTACTTCAGGCATCTATTTATTCATATTTAGATAAAAAACTATTTTTGAAGTCAATATTTTATTTGTAAAAGTTTATTTTAAAAGAGAAACCTGAAATATCATATCTTTGGGAATTTTAATATTACTATCTGACACACAACTTATCATGTACTGTAATTATCTCAATAGAATTACAGTTATGCCAAATTTTAAAAAAATAATACATTTTATTCCTTTGAAACAATGATGCAGTTATTTATATAAAAAGCTTGATTAAATAATTACATTGGAATCATAGCAAAACACATATTTTACAATTGGAAGAAACCCTAGAGTCCAAACCCCTTCTTTGCAAAGCTAAAATATGCACTGTATTATTTCTGGGTTATAAGCTAAGGGCCTTACTGAGATATTACAGACTATTCTAGCAGTACCTAAGGACAGGGAATATTTCTTGTTTTGGAACAACATATCCTCAGTGCCTTGTGCAATGGTTGGTATCTGGTAGGCACTAAAAAAAATTTGTTCAATAAACAAATTCTGCAAAAAAGTAAGTTTTATGAATTAAATGTTTAAGTATTTTGCTTTGTAAGAAGATTTTCAGTCATTAAAATGATGGAATGTGTCACTATTACCACGCTAGTTCTAGTTGTAGATTACTTAAGGAATTCTTTCAGCACTATCTTTATTGAATTCTTGTGCTGGATAGGCTTCTGTCTATTCACACCAGGTTTGAAATTTCCTACTTAGTCATGAATAAACCAGACAGTAAAGAGATGATGTTCAAAGGATCAAGATTAAATTGCTACAGCCACCACCTGAAAATTAGCTATGAGGTCACATCCCATTATGATATATGTCAGATTATTTTGAGTCCTGAGGATATAAGATGTAGGGTATTTTGATGTGACTTAATGGGGAAACTTTATGAAGCTATCCTAACAGCAATAAATCCTGAGGTTAGGGGAATCAGAAGTATTGAAAGAAAATTGCATGAAGGCATGGGGCATGTGGAAGGGCAGCCAGGCAAGATGACACTAATATGGTAGAGGAGTCCTAAAACTGGAGGATGAATATTCAAATATAAACTTCACCTCTTGCACAATTTTGCCCAAGTGGTACTAAAGGTGGTAACACAGGTAAAAAGTTATCATATAATGTACTATTTTCACTTTTAAAAAGCCAAGATGGCCCCTCTTTCCTCCCTGGAAGTGGGGGATAGGGCTGAAAATTCCAAACCTCTTATCACACGGTTAGTTTCCCAAGCAGCCAAGACTGACAAACAGGTGTATCCTTATCTAAACTGAAAATGAATCAAATCACATAGTTATAAAGTTAGAAGAAGCCTTTGACATGACTTCTTTATTTTATTTATTTATTTATCTTTTTTGAGACAGAGTCTCACTCTGTTGCCCAGGCTAGAGTGCCGTGGTGTCAGCCTCATTCACAGCAACTTCAAATTCCCTGGGTTCAAGTTATCCTCCTGCCTCAGCCTCCCGAGTAGCTGGGGCTACAGGCACCCCCCACCACGCCTGGCTAATTTTTATATTTTTAGTAGAAGACAGGGTCTTGCTCTTCCTCAGGCTGATCTCAAATTCCTGACCTCAAGGGATCCTCCCACTGCCTTGGCCTCCCAGAGTGCTAGGGTTATAGGCATGAGCCACCGTGTCCAGCCTGAGATGACTTCCTTTAACATGAAGAAATGGATAGTAAGTGATTTGACCAAAATCAGAGTTCTAAGACACATATCTAGAATCTAAGTCATCTTCCTTCTAGTCCAGTGATATTTTCACCTTACCACACCATCTCATCTCACTTCAAATATTTCAAATTAAGTAACATCTTATATGCATTGAAATGACTTTCTATTAATGTTAATTTTTGAAGCATTAGATATTCTTAAATATGGATCATTTTTGTACATTGTGCCCTTTTTGGGGACATATGCAGTGTGATACATTTGTTTCCCAGCATTTGGTTGTGCTGACCTAGGAATGTTCATCATATCCCACATTAAAAATGATGACTTTTTAAATTAAAATTAACTTTTAAATGTTTATAGGAGCATGTGCTGTGATGTAATCTAAAATATGTAATATTTTTGTCATGAACTGTACTGGTCCTAATTATTGTAATATAATAAAAATAGTTACGGTGACTATGAAGAAAAATCATGAAACATAGAAACAGTATGTAAATACCAAGTGTTATGATTTTAACTAATTTTAGTACAAAATATTAAGCATAATTCAAAAATGTGTTTTGCTTATATGCAATGAGATGAAAGAAGTTTCAAGATCCAATATTTGGTGAAAAAATTTCCAACATCAGTGAAATGATATTGTTAACATCTCACATGTATGGAGCACTTTCACTGTGCCAGACAGTGTTTCAAGGCAAACCTGTCAGGTAGGTATAGTTATTTCTCATGTCACAGACAAGGTGACTGAAAGGAAAAAAAATTAGTGACTTGCCTAAGGTCACCCAGACAGTGCATGGCTGAGCTAAACTTTGCTATGACTTACTCTTCCCTGCTTCCCTTTGCCAGTGTCATTATTCATTTATTAAACAATTACTGAGAATCTTCCATGGGCCGGCACGTGCCTGGCATTGGGATATAGTGAACTAGCCACGGTTCATATGAGCAAATACACAAAGAAGTAAACCATAAACACCAAGATCCCTTGAGAGAATGCTAAGCACCAGGACAGGCTGCTGCTGTGCTGGGTGTGTGCACAGAGTCAGGAGCGCTCTGCTGGGGGAGGGGCCGGTTCTAATGGGAAGGCGGAGGGTGGAGCGAACCTCCCCAGGGAGACCCACAGCTGAGCCAGGCCTGGAGACTTGTATCAGCGTGAGAACGTGATTATAGTAAGAAAAGTATATCGGTACCTGTCCCAGTTTCCTGGCATGCAGCCCCTAACGCCCTTGGAATGTCTGCAGTGATAAGTATCTTTTGTAAGCTAATCAGATGACTGAAGGCTGGAGGCTCCTGGACAGCCTCAGATGGAGGGTGCTTGCCAGGGAAACTAACCCTGTGATTAGAGGTTTGGAACTTTCAGCCCTATCCCCCACTTCCAGGGAGGAAAGAGGGGCCATCTTGGCTTTTTAAAAGTGAAAATAGTACATTATATGATAAAAATAAATAAATAGTAAAAAAAGGCATAGAAATGAAAATTTTTCCCACTCAGCTTCATTACCCCAAGTCACCACTAGGGGCAAAGACTTGTCTCCTCCTTTCAAAATTGCTGTATGCCTTTCCATGCATACCATTTTTGAGGAAGGGCACATTCAAACCAATCTGCAATCTCAGTTCCTGAGGTTCTTAGCAAACGCATGTCCCTCTCCAGTTGAAGACAACCCTGAAGATGAATTTTCCTCCCAGAGCATGGACCACCCAGAGGCCAAGACATGCTTGGGAACGCTGGTGGGCAGGGAACACTGCACGTGCATGTAGGGCACCTGAGTGACTGCACTTGTAAGCAGGAGCCAGCCCCAGGAGAGCTACTCCATGTGTGTGTGTCCAACCTATGCTGGGCCCTTCTGTCCATCTCCCTTCTTCACTGACCTGGCACCTCAGGGTTGGGGTATTTACATCCAGGTGAGTGTTCCAGGCAAGCCCCCTGTGCTCAGGACACACGAACCATTGGCAAGAAACAAGTTCAAATGAAAAACTTGCAAAGCCACTAGAAATATGGCCTGATATTGATGTCCAGGTACCTGGCCCTCACCTCCCTTCCTCACACTTCTCAGCTCCTCCCACAAACAGGGGCCCCAGATCATAAGACCAGCAAATCCACTGAATCTGCCAGTGAGAGGAGCAACTGAGAGAAGAGCTCTGCATTGCCATCTTGGACCCCCCCGAGAATAAACTCACAGCCGTTTTCAGCATTCAGGGGTATTTATTCCCATCTTCACACTGCACCAGAGCATGTTCAACTGTGACAGCATAGGCTAGCTGGAACGTGGTGCTTCAAACAGTCTACATCCCCAAAGAGCTCAGTGCTGCAGCCCTAGCTACACACCTGACCACCTGCCACCAAATAAAAAGTATAAAGAAACCAGAGTCACTGCAGTTGGTTGTGCATCAGCCCAAGTTACACCAGCAGCCAGCTAGCAGGACCTTGGCTTGTACTCCTGAGGTCCTATGTGATAACAGAAAAAAATAATTAAAATGTATTACTTTAGCTATCTACTCTTAGGTTTGTTCCAAGTGGGAACCCAAAAAGTATGTATAGGACAGAATGTGGTTAATGTAAAACTTAGGCTTGTAAAACAATAGCCCCAGGATCTGGAGAGTCCCAGGACTTTGTAGATCTAACAGACACCCGCAGCCAGCTCCCCCTCCCTCCCTGACAGAGAGAAGTTCATCCCTCCCTAGCTCTCCTGAAAAGAGCGACGCCAGAGCAGATGGATGGATGCGACTGGGGCACAGGAGTCATAGGAGTTGGTGGTTTGAAGAATTAATTACAAGCAGCTGTTCTGCCCACCGTCCTCTGCCACACACGAACTGCAAGTGGCAGGAAGCAATTCTTCACCTACCTGACTGCAACAAAGATACAGATCCAGAGTTTGGCCCGAAACAAAGACCTGAACAGGGAAGGCGGGAGGGGGTCGGCTATCCCCATTTATAAAAACCCTCACAAACCCCCTTCTGTGCTGACTCTCTTGTCGGACTCAGCCCACCTGCACCCAGGTGAATAAACCGGCCCTGTAGCTCCCACATAGCCTGTGTGTGAAATCTGTCCTTTGGGTCATTCACTCTTTCATCTACTTTTAACGTGTTATGTATACTTTTAAACATCTAGAAGGACTAGATGTTTAATTTTTCAATTTTTTATTATTTTTTTTTGAGACAGAGTCTCACTCTGTTGCCCGGGCTAGAGTGCCGTGGTGTCAAGCTCACAGCAACCTCAAACTCCTGGGCTTAAGTGATCCTTCTGCCTCAGCCTCCCGAGTAGCTGGGACTACAGACATGTGCCACCATGCCTGGCTAATTTTTTTTTCTATATATATTTTTAGCTGTCCAGATCATTTCTTTCTATTTTTAGTAGAGACAGGGCCTCACTCTTGCTCAGGCTGGGAGATGTTTTAAGTAGATGTTTTCCACTATACACACAGTAGCACTGAACAAACTGCACAAAGGCAACAAAGGCTATGATTTGCAAGTGTCTCCTAGATAGGAACTTTCTAGTCTAGAGCCCTTCCCCTTCTTACCTCTATGAGCCCAGTGGATGTGTGAGGATCTGTAACACTGAGAGAGAATTTTAATAATTTTATTTCCATAAGTAAGTTTCAGAACAGTCTTTTCTATGAATTTTAACAAAAGTGTACACAATATATTAGTTTCCTAACTCTAATTTTGTCCTACACTCACAACCTCTTTAACCTCTAGAAAGACTAGATGTACACTAGGACTTATTTGTTCATTATTTGAAGTATACATACACATAGCAGAGTAAAACAAATGCACAGACAACAAAAGACAGTGGTTAATCTTGCCTCACTATAAACACACTGGCATAAAGCCCTTTGCACTTTCTTCTCCTCATTCATCCTCAAACCGGCACAACTAAAACAATGTGTACTGCTCAGAGAAATGGTGTAGAGGCTGTGAATTATAATGTTAAGGTTCTCCCACACTGGCTGACTAAATGGATCCCTCCTGGTCAAAGAGATACCCTAAAACTAAGTTGCCAGGCAAGAGAGGCAGGTCAGACATGGCTCATCATGCCTGTCCTCCCTTCTTGGGGACATCCTTTGTATCCCATTAACAGGTCTAGTAAGACAAACCCGCAGGTCCTTAATTTACACAAAAAAATCTATGTCCAATGGCTCATCTCTGATAAACAGCTCCTTATTTAAAATCTTCCAAGTCTTTAGACAAAGCTTCATAGCTTTAAGCAATTACAAGTCAAAGAATCTTTAAACTCACCTATAACCCATAAGACCCCCTTCTGCGCCCCCCCTTTTGTGACAGCCCACTTTTTCAGGCCAAACCAATGTATGCCTCCCACATATTGATTTATGACTTTACCTATAACTCCTGTCTCCCTGAAATGTATGAAACCAAACTGTAACCCAGCCACAGTGAGTCCACTTGTTCAAGGCTTCTTGGGCATGGCTCTGGGTCATGGTCCTCAAATTTGGCTCAGAGTAAATCTCTTTAAAATTATTTTACAAAGTTTGCTTTTTTTTCATTGACAAGATTGGCACCCAGACGTGGGGCTCAGAGAAGACTGAAGGAGCAGCCAGAACTTGGTGCCAGGTACCGGCATGGCCCTTTGGGCCCTCTGACTCTGCGCTTCTCCTTTGGCAGAACTGGTAAGTCCTCCTGAGCTCTGGACCTCCCATTTTTGGTTGATGGTATGGTTTACTCTGAGCTCGTTCTTTTCCTAGGAATTGTTGTTTGGGATCCTGTTTTGGATTTGGATGTGCATTCTAAAGGGTGTTCTCCATTGTCTTTTTATCCTAAAATTAATCTCAATGGCTTTTCTGTGCATTTTTGAAAGAGGAAACTGAACTGTCTTGTTTGTAGATAAATGAGAGACTGAGTTCCTCAGCTCCAAAGAGAAGGAGCATCTTAATCTCCTCCCAGCCTTTGTAGCCCTGGGTGACCGGAGTCCTGAGTGGGAGTTCCCCTATAGGGAACCCCCCAACAAATTAATTAGGGGAAGGCTCATCCAGGAAACGCATATATGAGCTGATCACTGGGTGTTTTGAGCCCTCTTGGAGGTACTTACACCTCCAAGAGATAAACAGACACGTAAGAGGGTGGAATGGACTCAGTGGTGAGACTCTGAGGAGCCCCCCACACAATCAGCACACTCTGATCCATGACACCAAACCCTGTATTACAGTTTGGTTGTTTCTTTTAAAGAAAAATGGGAAATCCTTTAAAAATAAAGAAAGAAAAGGAGAATGACCAATTCAATGTCTGTAGAGAGATACACAAAATGTGTTTCTAACTCACTATCATCTAACATTAACAGTACTATTAACGATTCAAAGTTGTCTTAGAAGTTGTAGTCAGAAGAGCTTAAATTGGAAGCTTCAGTTTTCCCTTGGCCTTGTCCATTTCTGTCCCGCTCTTTACAAGCTAGCTGATTATGTGTACATTATGTTGCTGCAACAAAGTTTTTGCCTGGGGAAAAAAAAATTCTAAATTGTTAATTTTTGTGTAGTAATTTATTTTAAGATAAAAAGTGAATGATGGTTGAAATTCAAAGAGAATCTCAAAACAGTCTTACTCTTTATACATGTTGTATGTACTCAAGTTTATACCCAAGGAAAAAAAATTATTTTGAGACTGTTTAAATTGTTTTAAAACAACTTCATCTTGATCCTCTTGTAAAAAGCATGTTGCCACTTTGTATCAGTGTTTGAGGTGCTAAGGGATCACTTCTAAATTTTATAAACATAGTAGACATTTTAGAATATCCTGTTTAAAGGTATTAGTTAATTATATCCTTCCAAAACATCACATCCCCAAACAAAATCTATTGACATCATGGGGATCAAAGCATCCCTAGCCCCCAAAGTTTGGGAGCAAAGGCCACTGTTTCCCATAAAGACTTGCTAAAAATTTACTGACATGAAGATTAATAGGAGAAAGAATTAAAACTTATACATGGACGCCTTCAGAATGAACATGCAAAGATGCAGGGGAAATTGTCCATTTTTTATGTTTAAAGTATGGACAGCTTTGTAAAAATATGATTGAACAAAAAGGGTATTATTTGTTGGTAATTCAGATTTAGTGATTATCATTAGACCAAATATTAAATTTACCTTACTTATCAAAAATCACAGATTATTTTGCCTTTGGCTGAGTTTATATTTTCATAACCTTTATGTCAAATCTTGACACCTCAAAAACATAAAAATGCCCAGTAAAACACAGGGAAAAACAAATGTATGCTGACAATTTGAAAACATTTTTACTATTACCTTACTAATAACACCTTTTTGTTTTTTAAATAATAACCCAGCTTATTTACCAAAGATTACTAAATTCATGTGAAGCTTTTGGGTTCAATTTATGAGTGTTCCCTTATTTTTAAGCCATTCCAGAACCGGGTAAGCACAAACATGTAATATATGGACAGACAGAAAACATACCTAAACATATACACACATACACATGCACAAAAAGTTCTAATAGATGTTACCCTAATGTAAGGCTGGTGGCAGGCACCCCTCCCCTCCCTAATGGAAAAAGAAGAAGCCCACCAGACCTGCTGAGAACAATGCCTGCAAGGCCCAGCTAAGTTAAAGAATGACACCGAGATGGTTACCCTGATAAGAGCCTCGGTTCCTGGAGTCCACACATACCACCAGCCCCTCCTATTTCTCAATACCCACCCTAAAACTACAACCGAAAATTCCTTGCTCTCCCCACCATAAATCTGCCCACCAAAGAGACCCCCATCCCCCAGCCCTAAAAACATACATAAACCCACTCAGACTTCTGGGCAATGTGACTTCTCAGGTCTCTCTCTCTCTTCCGGGACCCGAGAATCTCGCCCGGGCCCCCCTCTCTTGGGACCCATTACCCTCACCCAGGAGCACTCCAATAAAGCCTCTTTACTTATCCCTTTCAACTCTGATCATCTTTCTTTCTCTGGCACCGGCCAATCCAAAAAACCTTACACCTAGAACTCTAGCCATGAGATGGTAACACAAACTCACCAGTCTGTAAGACAGCTGGACCAAATTTCCTCTGATGAAACTGGAACTTGTTCACATGGCAAACATTAGTTGCCCTGATAGGTAACCTAATTTGGCCTGTGGGTCAAAGTTTTGGGTAAAGCAGCTTCCATGGCAGTTTGATTTAAAAAAAAAACTTTACCCTTTTTTTTTTCTTCAGTTCAAAATGAGTTTTCAATGTTTGCATTTTAGCTAGAACTGGCTGCAAGATCTCCAGGTAGGCTTTGAATTGTAAATACTGTAAACAATGAGTTATTTTAACATCAATAGAAAAAGTTAGCAGGTTATAGAGTAGCCAGAAAAGAAGAGAGACAAATAGCTTGAGACATTTTAACTCTATAATGGTAGGTCGACCATTTGAGCTCTGAATTTTCCTTGAATGTAATTTACCCTTTCATAAAAACTTGTCCACAAGAATTAGCTGTAACCAGCTAGAGCCCTAGAAAACCTGGCATGCCTTTGAATCTTTTCATTTACACAAATACTTGCAAGTAGAGGTGCCGCAAACCAACTGGGATGCCCAACGGGAGTCATTCTCCTGGCAAGTGGCTGGCTCTGGGCAGAACTCAGAGAGACGGGCCCTCTACTAGGCAGACATGAGTCTGCAGGACTTTGATGCTGAAGTAATAGCTGGTGGCCTGTTGATTCAGCCTGCTGGACCAGCTTCTGCCGACTCGAGTGCTCGCCCCCAGTGCTAGCTCTCCAGGTATGGGCGACTGCCATCTTTGGAGTCCCCAGTCCAGAGACACTGCTGTGGCGGTAGTTTTGGGAACAACCCAACCCCCAGCCCATGGACTTTCATGCTGGGTGTGGCAGACTCTGCCCTTAGAGGCCGGGAGGAGTGAGAAAAGCTGTTTTCTCTGTGTGGCAAGGCATAAATCTGCAGGACATTGGTGCTGAAAAAATAGTTGGCGGCCTGTTATTTGGCCTGCTGACAGCTTTCACCATCTACTAAGTGGTCAAAGGGCTCCAGGGCTCGCTCTCTGGGTCTGGGCGGCCGCCAGCCTTGAGGTTTGTGGACAGGACAGGTCTCCTGGGCAGAGACCTCAGCAATTGCATGAATTGACCCCTCCCATCAGGAGCAGCCCTCCAAGTGTGACGAAGGAGCCCTGTATTACATATTAGTGGCTCTCCCTAGCGGCAGCTCAAGCAACCACAGAAGCGCACACACCCAGGGTTGCAATCTGTCCTGCTCCTACCCCCACTTTAGGGGGGAACAGGGTCCAAGCAACCCATGAGAGAGATAAGCCCCCTCCCAAAGATTGGGGAATTCATATACCCCACCTGGGGAACCAGAGCCTACCACAGAGACATGAGATTACCTTGATAACTAGCTCCTGCATGCAAACTACCATCAGTGACAGAGGGTGTAACCCCACAGCTAAACACAGTGCCTTCCATCTCAAGCTGTTGGAGGGCAGTGGAGTCATACCCATAAGTACATGCCACCACCAGCGTGGAGTTTAAGCTGAGGGACTAAACTCACTAATCTCCACTGGCAAGAGGTGAAGACAACAGGTCAGAGGTAACCCAACTTGCTAAAATACCACTAAGGAAATACAAGACCAGCATGCCTCTCCCCAACACTGTCAAGGAATGACTCTTGAGGACTTGGAGATAGGGCCATAAACCAGTCCTGGAACCCCCAGTTCTCAACCAAGAAGTCTGATGAGAAAGAATCATGGTAATAACACAGGAAACATGAAAGATCAGAGTGAAAAGTCACCCCCAAAAGAAATCATTAGATCCTCAACAACAGATACCAAATTAAATGAAATGATTAAAATGATGAAGGAAGGATTCTGAATATGGATTGTAAGAAAACTAAATGGAATTGAAGAGAAAATAGAAACCCAACACACAGAAGCCACAAGAATAATACAGGAAATCAATGACAAATTCTCTAAAGAAATTGAAGTATTAAAAAACAACCAAACAGAAATACTGGAAATGAAAAAGGCATTCAAGGAACTACCAAACACAGTGGAAAGCCTTAAGAATAGATTGGATCATGGAGAGGAAAGGATCTGAGAGCTTGAAGATAATGCCTATGTGCTAAACAAATCAGATGAAGGAAAAACACAGAAGAAAGAGACATGAACAAAACATACAAGAAATACTGGATTATGTAAACAAACCAAACATAAGAATTATAGGCATCCCTGAGAGAAAAGAAGAAAATACACAAGGGCTGGAAAATCTATTTCTTGGAATACTGGAGGAAAACTTACCTGGTCTAGCCAGAAATCTAGATATAGAGGTACAAGAAGCACACAGAACTGCCAGGAGACTCAATGTGAAAAATGCAGTCACCATGTCACATAGTTATTAGGCTGGCCAAAGTAAACACAAAAGAGGCAATCTTTCAAGCAATAAGATGAAAACAGCAGGTAATCTACACAGGAAAACCTATCAGACTAACTGCAGACTTCTCAAATGAAACCTTACAAGCCAGAAGGACCTGGGGACCCATGCTCAATCTTCTAAAACAGAATAATGGCCAACCTAGAATTCTTTATCCCGCAAAACTAAGCTTCTTATATGAGGGAGAAATAAAGACTTTGCCAGACAAACAATCACTGATGGAATTTGCGAAAACCAGTCCTGCCCTGCAGGAAGTACTCAGACCTGTATTATACACTGAACAGCACAATAGACACCCACCAATGTAAAATCACTCAAGAGTTAAATTCCAGAAGCCTGATTCCACAAAGGCTACAGAGGAAAAAACAAAACAATAAGAATTTACTCAGAATTATGAACAGAAATCTACCCCAAATGTCAATTCTCTTAATAAATATGAATGGCTAGAATTGTCCACTAAAGAGACAAAGACTGGCTGAGTGGATAAAAAAAACACAAGCCAAGTATCAGCTGTCTCCAGGAAATGCATCTTACCCACAAAGATGCTTTCAGACTTAAGGTGAAGGGTTAAAAACCAAACTTCCAGGAAATGGAAACCAAAAGAAAGCTGGGTAGCTATTCTTATATCAGATAACATAAACTTTAAAACAGCAAAAATAAAGACAGACAAAGCCATCTATATAGTGGTGAAGGGAAAAATACAACAAGACTTAACAACACTTAATATTTATTCACCCAACACAGGAGCACCCAGATACATAAAGCAAACCCTGTTTGATCTAAATAACATGACAAACAATAATGCAATAGTAGCTGGGGATTTCAACACCCCACTGACAGAACTGGATAGATCCTCCAAGCAGAAAATAAGCAAAGAAACAACGGACTTAAACAGAACTCTAGAACAAATGGGTCTAACAGACATCTACAGAACATGCCATCCAAATAAAACTTAACATACATTCTTCTCATCAGCTTATGGAACTTTGTCTAAAATCAATCACATCCTAGGCCACAAATAAGATCTCAATAAATTTACAAATATAGAAATTATACCATGTATCTTCTCAGACCACAATGGAATAAAATTAGAGATCGATTCCAACAGAAACACTCACCACTTCACAAAGTCATGGAAATTAAACAATCTACTGCTGCATGACTATGGGATCAAAAATGAGATCCGATGGAAATCAAGATTCTTTGAACTAAATGATAATGGGGACACAAGTTATCAAAATCTGTGGGATATAGCAAAAGCATTCCTTAGAGGAAAAGTAATAGCATTAAATGCCCACATCCAAAAGACGGAAAGTTCAGAAATCAACAAACTAATAAACTATCTCAAGGAACTGCAAAATGAAGAGCAAATCAATCCTAAACCTAGCAGCAGAAAAGAAATAACTAAGATCAGAGTAGAACTAAACAAAATCTAGAACAAAAGAACTATACAGAAGATTAATGAAACCAATTGGTTTTTTGAAAAGGTAAACAAAATTGACAGCCTTATTGCTAGACTGACAAGAAATAGAAAGGAAAGGATTCTAATAAGCTCAATTAGAAATGAAAAAGGAGAGGCCCCTACAAACATCATGGAAATACAAAACATCACCTTTGAATACTATGAATATCTCTATGCCCAAAAAACACAAAACATGGAGGAAATGGATAAATTCGTAGAAACACACAAGTTCCCTAGGCTCAATGAGGAAGAAATAGAATTCCTGAACAGATAATATCAAGCACAGAAATTGAAGCATCAATAAAAATTCTTCCAGTAAAAAAAAAGTCCCGGACCGGATGCCTTCATCCCTGAATTTTACCAAACCTGCAAAGAAGAACTGATACCCATACTGCAGAAGTTATTCCAGAACATTGAGAAGGATGGAATACTTCCCAACTCATTCCATGAAGCCAATATCACCTTGATACCAAGCCAGGAAAGAACACAACAAAAAAAGAAACCTGCAGACCAATATCCCTTATGAATACAGATGCAAAAATGCTCAACAAAATCTTAGCAAACCGAATCCAACAGCACATCAAAAAAGTAATTCATTATGACCAAGTGGGCTTTATCCCAGAGATGCAAGGATGGTTGAACATATGCAAATTGATAAATGTAATACACCATATAAATAAAAGCAAGAAAAAAGACCATATGATTCTTTCAATAGATGCAGAAAAAGCATTTGACAAAATCTAGCACACTTTTATGATAAAAACTCTTAACAAAATAGGCATAGATGGGTCATACTTCAAAGTTATTAAAGCCATATATGATAAACCCACAGCCAATATCATACTGAATGGGGAAAAATTGAAAGCATTCCTGCTTAGAACTAGAAACAGACAAGGTTGCCCGCTACCTCCATTTCTATTCAACATACTGCTGGAAGTCCCTGCTAGAGCAGTGAGACAAAATAAGGGAATTAAGGGCATCTGAATGGGGGCAGAAGAGATCAAACTCTCACTATTTGCTGATGATATGGTATTATATCTAGAAAATCAATCCCTAAAATTCAACCAAGAGACTCCTGGAATCGATAAATGAATTCAGTAAAGTCTCAGGATACAAAATCAATGCACACAAATCAGTGATTGGAATTCATATATGCCAATAAGAGTCAAACTGGTAATCAAATCAAAGATGCAACAGCTTTCACAATAGCATCAAAGAAAATTAAATATTTAGGAATATATTTAACTAAGGAGATGAGAGATCTATATAGGGAGTACTATGAAACACTGAGAAAAGAAACTGTAGAAGATGTAAAGAGATGGAAAACCCTACCATGCTCATGGATTGGCAGAACCAATATTGTTAAAATGTCCATACTACCTAAAGTGATCTACAGAATTAATGCAATCTCTATTAAAATACCATCATAATTCTTTCCAGATCTAGAAAAAATAATTATACGCTTTGTATGGAACCAGAGAAGACCTCTTACAGTCAAAGCAATCTTAAGCAGAACGAACAAATTGGGAGGCATCAGTCTACCAGACTTCAAGCTTTACTACAAGGCTATAGTAACCAAAACAGCATGCCACTGGCACAAGAATAGAGATATACACCTTTGGAACAGGACTGAGCACCCAGATATAAAACCATCCCCATACTGTCACCTAATCTTTGACAAAGCAGACAAAAATACACACTGGGGAAAAGATCTCTATTCAATAAATGGTGCTCTGAAAACTGGAATAAGCACATGCAGAAGATTGAAACTGCATTCACACCTCCCCTGTCACAAAAATTAACTGATGATGGATAACAGACTTAAACCTAAGGCGTGAAACCTTAAGAATTTTAGAAGAAAATGCTGGGAAAACCCTTACAGACATTGGCCTAGGCAAAGAGTTTATGAAGACTCCCCCCCAAAGCAATCACAGCAGCAACAAAAATAAATAAATGAAACCTGATCAAATTAAAAACCTTCTGCACAGCCAAGGAAACTATCATTACACTGAATAGACAATCTACATAATGGGAAAAAATATTTGCATGCTACATATCCAATAAAGGGCTGACAAAAAGAATCTATATAGAACTTAAGAAAATTCACGAGAAAAAATCAAACAACCCCGTTAAAAAGTGGGCAAGGATATGAACAGAAAATTTTCAAAAGAAGACAGAATAATGTTCAGTAAACATATAAAAAAGTGCTCAACATCTGTAATCACCAGGGAAATACAAATCAAAACCACAATGAGGTATCACCTACCTCCAGTGAGAATGGGCTTTATCAAGGCATCCCAAAATAACAAATGCTGGTGTGGATGTGGAGAGACTGGAACATTCTTACACTGCTGGTGGAACTGCAAATTAGTACACCCTCTGTGGAATGTAATTTGGAGATAGCTCAAAGAACTAAAAATATAAATAACATTTGATTCAGCAATCCCACTACTAGGCATCTATCCAAAGGAAAAAAAGACATTCTATAATAAAGACATCTGCACTCAAATGTTTATGGCAGCACAATTCACAATTGCAAAAATGTGGAAATGACCCCTGTGCCCATCAATACATGAGTGGATTAATAAAATGTGGCATATGTATACCATGGAATACTACTCAACCACAACAAACAATGGTGATCTAGCACGTGTTATGTTATCCTGGATAGAGGTGGAGCCCATGCTTTGAAGTGAAGTATCACAAGAATGGAGAAACAAGCACCACATGTACTCACTATCAGATTGGTACTAACTTATCAACCCATAGGTGGTCACATGGAAGTAATATTCACTGGGTGCTGGGTGGGTTGGAGGTGGGTGGTGGGGATGGATAAACTCACAACCAATGGATGTGGAGTGCACTGTATAGGGGATGGGCATGCTTGTAACTCTGGCTTGGGTAAGGCAGAGGCATTATAAGTAACCAAAATATTTGTATCCCCATAATATTCTGAAATTTAAAAAAATAAATAAAAGAGTCAAAATTTTATAAATAAATATATAAAAAGTGAAAAAGACAAAACTGTGTCTTCTTAAATTATTACTTAGAGAAAAAATATCAGAAGTTTATTTAATGCTTTTATACATTTTGTTTTAGAGCAAACCATGATCTTTTATACAATATTAATAATAAAAAAATAATAAAAATACACTTGAAAAGAAAAGAAGGAAATAGAATTTTTTTAGGGGTTGGAGAGTGGGGCTCTGTCAGGAAATTGTTGCTTATAAACCAAGATGAACTTGATTTGATCCAAAATATAAAACTTGAAGCTATTATTGAACTAACATGCAAAAATAAAATGGCTATTTGAAAAAATGATAGAATTATATTGTTGACAGCATATGAGTTAAGTTTATTTCCTACAAACTGTAATCAATAAATTGATGAGGACATGAATACTATCTTCATGTTTCTGAGAAGTAATCTGCATGGGGGAGGGGATAATAAATACTATTTCTAACAAAAATGAAGAAGAAAGGAAGAAAGAAGAAGAGGTGGAGGAAGGAGAAGAAGAAGAAAGAAGAAGAGGGAGAAGAAAGAAGAAGGAGAAGAGGAAGAAGAAGAAAGAAGAAGAGGAGGAGGAGAAGGAGGAAGAGGAGGAGGAAGGAAGGGAAGAAAGGAGAAGCAGGAAGGAGGAGGAAGAAGAAAGAAGGAAGAAGAAGAGGGAAGAATGAAGAAGAGGAAGGAAGAAGAAGAAGGAAGAATAAAGAAGAAGAAAAGGAAGAAGGAGAAGAAGAAGGGAGAAAAGAAAGAAAGAAAGAAGGAAGAAAGAGGAAGAGGAGGAGGAGGAGGGAGGGGGAGAGAGGAAGAGGAGAAGAAGAAGAAGGAAGGAAGAAGAAGGGGGAAGAAGAAAGAAGAAAGAAGCAGCAGCAACAACAGGGACAAAGCGCATCTCTATCACTAGGGGAGGGGCAGGAATGTGCTCTTGTTCCAGCACTGTGTCTGCAGCAGGGGTAGAAAGATCTTTGAAGGTCAATACCTCCTCACCCTGGTTGACAGTGCTGGCAAGTCTGAGGCTTCTTCAGAAAATCAGAGACACTCTCACTCCCTCAGCCCTCTACCACCAGGCTAAGAAGCATGGAGTGAAAATAAGTGGACTATAACTGGGCCAAGTGCAAGAGACAGACCATCACTGGTAAATAGAACAAAGGGAAGACACAACAAACCTGGGAGATATTAGCAAATTATCATGAAAGGAATCTGAATTTTCTGGTGCTCAGAAGGTTATCACTGCCACAGCAAATTTTAATCCCAGCCTAACTCTTGTCTACATTAGCAGAAACTTCCACACTAAGCCCAATCTGAGGGAAAACTGTGCTCAGCAATAACCTTAAAAATTATTTACCCCTAAGATGCTATTCTGTACAACATATACTGCTTTCTACATAAATTGCAAAGCAAGTTGTTATCCAATTCTGTTTTTATTTTCAATTGTTTTGATTATTTGATTTTCTTTGTATTTACATATGAATTTTAGGGTCACTTGGACAATTTCTGTAAAAAGACAGTTGAGATTTCAACAGGAATTGCATTGAATCTGCAGATCTACTTGTGGAATATTGTGATCTGATCAAGTTGTGTTATTTTTTAATATTAACTGTCTTTCCATTTATGTAGATCTTATTTGATTTCTTTCAAACTTTTTTTAACTTTACACTGGAAAAGTGTTAAAGTCTTCTTTTGTTAATTTATTTCTAAGTATTTTTGGACTATTGCGAATGGAATTGTTTCCTGATTTCATTTTGAGATTGTTTATTGCCAGTTTACAAAAATTCAATTTTTTATATTGGTCTTATAATCTGCAACCTTGATTAACTAATTTATTTGTTCTAGCGTTGTTCTTTTTATAATGTGTGAATTCCTTAGAAATTGATATATATAGGATACTGTCATCTGCATAGGCTTCCAATCTGGAGGCCTTTTGTTTTTGTTGTATGACACACTTGGTAAACCTCTAGTATAATATTGAATAGATGTGGTAAAAGCAGGTATTCTTGTCTGGTTCTGAAACTCAGATATAAAGCTGCCAGGTTTTCACCATTAAGTATGATATTTGCTGTAGGTTTTTCATAGATGACCTTTAGCAGGTCTAGGAATTCCCTTCTCTTCCTGGTTTGCTGGGGGGGGGTAATTATAAACAAGCATTGGATTTATCAAAAATATATTTCTGTCAATTGATTTTTTTTGTATTTTATTGTATTATAGCATATTATACGGACTGATTTTGAATACTACACCATATTTGCATTTGTGAGATGTACCCTTTTGTAATGGTGTCCAGTCCTTTTTATATGTTGCTACATTCAGTTTGTTAGTATTTTTGAGAATGTGTCTATATTCATAAGGGATAACGGTCTATGGTTTTGTTTTCTTCTGATGCTTTTGCTTGGCTCAGTTATATGGGTAATACTGGCCTCATAGAATAAATCTGTAAAGTTTTCCTTTTCTTCAATTTTTAAATTTATTTTTAACTGGCAAATAAAACTGCATATATTTACATGTACGATATAATGTTTTGAAATATGTTTACATTGTGGAATAGTTACATTGGGGTAATTAACATATGCATTACATCACATACTTTTTTTTGTGATGAGAACACTTAAAATCTATTATTTCCAAGAATGCAGTGCATTGTTATTAACTATAGTTCCCACGTTGCACAATAGATCTTTTGAACTTACTCCTATCTTACTGAAATTTTTATCCTCTGATCAACATCTCCCTTGACCGTACCCCATAAACACCATTCTACTCTTTCTTCTTCTATTTTATTGGGGAGTGACCATGAAGAATTAAGACCATGGTCTTAATTCTTCCCTACATGTTTGGTAGAATTCACCAGTGACGACATATGTGCTTTTCTTCACGGGAGGACTCTTAATTAATTTCATAGCTTTATTTGTTATAAGTTTCTTCATATATTCTATTTCTTCACATAGAAATATATTAATATATCTCTTCTTAAGTTTACTTTTATAATTTGTTCCTATCTAAGAATTTATTGCTAAATTGCGATCTTCCAAGTTTACAGATTAACAAAGAAAAGAAGTAAAACACAAAACTCCGGAGGCCAGGTGGGCTAACGAGGGCCTACTAGAATGAACTGGCCTAATCCCCCAAGCAACGCCGCCAGTATAGGTTTTCAGAGCCGACAGGAAAACTGCGGGCCCAGGAGGGCGCCCAGAGCCTGAGCGGACGGCTGGCAGCCCGGCGGTCCGGACAGACTTCCCAAGCCTCAGCCAAAGGCGGCTCGGCTCCCAGCACTTGTAAATGGCTCCGGCCGCTGGGCCGCCCACGCTCCCCCAAGCCCTGTTGCTCACAGGGCCGTGGTGTCCCTGCGCGGCTGCCAGCCTGGGAGCGGGCTGTCTCCAGGGGGCCGCTCCCTGCAGCCGCCCCTCTGCTGGGGGAGCCTGGCCCGCGCGTTCGGGGCTGGCGGCACTGAGCCCTCAGCCCGGCTCGACTGGGGACTGTGGGGGCAGCACCTCGGGAACGTGGGCCTGGGTAGGGTAGGACCAGCGGACCCTCCCCTCCTCTGGCCCTGTAGCTCCTCCTAAAAGTCCCTCCACGTCCGTCAGGACTTTAAATGCCAGCAGCCCCGCAGCCCTGCGACATCCATCTGCTCACCTGGCGTAGGGCGCTCACCACCCTCCACATCGAGTCCCACCCCGGGGCAGACCCCTTACCAGGCGGGGGGCAGCGGTGGTGCCAGAGGGTGCCACCTCCCTATGCCACTGGGGCGCAGGGGCTGCGCTTTAGCTGACGCACTCACACTCACCCTCCAAAGTCCAGCCTCTCATTTTGGCTGAAGCTGGCCGGGAACTGGGGCTGTGGCCCGGGCGGAGGCCGCAGACGCCACTGCCAGTCGGCTCCGCACGGCAGCGCTGCGCTCGGGTGGTAGCCCTGCAACTCCAGGCGTCACACAAACCGCGGGGGCCGCGATCTGGGGTGAGGGGGAGCAGCAGAAAGCCAGCACTTGCCCTAGCTATGCTGCCACTCACCCTCGGCGACCCCTCCACACCCAGGTGCTCGTCCTGGTCCCTGACTCCTCCGCCTGCAGGGCCCGAGCCCGCCGGTGCCCACTGGGTCGTTCCTCACCTGCCGCTCTCTGCACTACACGCTGTTCAGTGCCTTGGGGCTCTGAGGCAGCGCGGGTCACCGCCACACAGCGCGAGGGCGCAGGCCCGGGCGACCAGGGCAGGGGCGTCCTGATGCCGTGGGCGCGGGTATGTCGCCCCCCACGCGGGCTCGGGCGCTGGCGGGAGGAGGGCGCCGCACCGCACGGAGGACCACTCCTTACCTGGACCGGCAGGGCGGAAACGGCGGTGGCCCGGCTCCTGCTCCCGACTTCTCCGACTTCCAGCCGCTCCGCCTGCGCCGCCCGGGGCTCCCCAGCTGCCTGGCGCCGGCCGCCGCCTTCCCGCCGCGGTTTCTTCCGGGCAGCGGCCGCCGCAAACTTTCCAGCGCGGGAAACGCTTCCGGGCCGGGCCGCCTCAGGGACTTCTCGGGATCCGAGCCGCCGGGCTGTCCCGGCTTCGCGCCCGGGCCTGGATGCCGCTGGAGCCTGGCTCACTGCGCCCCCGCCCGGCGCCCTCCCAGTCCGTCGGGCTGGGGCCCGCAGGAGTGGCCGTGCGACCGAGCAGGACCGCGCGGTGCCGGAAGCCGCGTCCCGTCCGCAGCCGACCCGGCGGGATCCGGCTCGCCTCCGCGCGGGGACGCGACCCTGCTCCGAGGTGATCCCGAGGCGGAGGGAGCGGCGTCTGTGTATGTGGGGAACAACTGAAAGACTGGCTTGGTAATTATATTTTTTCCCCTTATTTACTTTACTTAAAACTGGTCGAGTCTAATTATTGTATGATGTATTCATGATTCTGTCAGTAAGTTTGAGCATATTTTTATTAGTTTTTGTCAACTATTTCTTTCATTTGTTTCTATCCGAAATCAGTAAGATACCTTCAGAAAGATTTCAATGGGCCGGGCGCGGTGGCTCACGCCTGTAATCCTGTCACTCTGAGAGACCGAGGCCAGAGGATCGCTCAAGGTCAGCAGTTCGAGACCAGCCTGAGCAAGAGCCAGACCCGTCTCTACTAAAAATAGAAAGAAATTAGCTGGCCAACTAAAAATATATATAGAAAAATTAGCCGGGCATGGTGGCGCATGCCTGTAGTCCCAGCTACTCCGGAGGCTGAGGCACAAGGATCGCTTGAGCCCAGGAGTCAACCTAAATGTTCTAAATTATATTGAGTTTCTGATAAGCTTTAAAATGTTTTTCTTAGATCCAGATGCACTAAAAGTACAAAGAAATTGGGAATCATCACCCACATTCCCTCCCCTGACAAATCATACTATTAAATACAATGTAGATGAGAACAAAGTGTGTGACTACCATGCGAATCAATAACAGTGCTATAACTTGCCTTAGTATGAATTTTAAATTTGGCTTTTATTGCATTTTAAAAGCAAAAATGTAAAAACAAACACAAAATAGTATTTTGATGCTATACCTTTATGCAAACTACTTCATCTTTCTTTCTTATACATGCTGTGGCCTACCTGATGTAAAAACTGATTCAGCTTCACTATATTCTTTTTACTCTGTACTAAAATCTTCAGTAATACAGTTTAAATACCAAGACAATCCGGTTTAAGCCAGTGAACATATATATATATTCACTTTCATTGCTCTGACTTTGCCCACATTCTTGGTTGTGATTCTCTGTGCAGTGTTGGTAGATCAGGTACCAAAATAACTTCAGCCACAGTGAGACTTTAAAATGTATATCTTAACAAGGAATCTGTCAAAACACATCATAATTTTCTCCCACAACGTCAGTTTAAGCACCCCAATTAGCTAAGTGATACTATGAAATATCTGTTTGCAGAAAAAACAGGTCATTTCCTAAGCTAACAGATTCGGATAATAAATGTTAATAGTGGCAGACAAAAAGACATTCTTTTTTGTTGTTTATTTTTCATAGTTGACAGCTTTAGTAAAATAACTAAAAAATTATACTTTTTCTTTAAAATGATTACTGCCTGAAAAGAATTTGATAAAAAAAATTCAAGGAATGATCGCTATTATTTTAATTCAATATCCAATTATTTTCCACAAGTTACATTTGGCCACTGTCAGAGAACTTACTGATGTGTGGACAAATGTCAACTGCCATGGTTTACAAACATTTTACATTACATATATCCCTTTTTAAAATCTCCAACAGATGAAGTTCTCACAAACACAAATTGTAAGTTCTGCAACCTCTTCCAGTAAGATTTGTAAAGGCTACAGGATTGTTTTTGTATTCCTGATGTACTTCATTAAAATTTGATCTCCAAAGTGTGTTTTAGCTAGTTATCCAGGCTACTAGGCTTATAATGAATGCATTGCTACTTTTGAGGGTAAATAATGGCATCTTAAAATAACATAACTTCTACAACATTAATTTTTCAAGCATGGCTTCAATTTGAAACATTAGAATATTTAAAAATTAAGATTGGTATACCCCCAATACACTAGAATTTCTTTTATCATTTGAATGATTATAGGGAATTTTTAATATTTTTTATTTTACTGAAATTAAAGTTGAATAAAATAACTGACTTATAAACAAACTATAATAAAGGGGCAAATATTTAGCCAGAGGTATGAATTCTTCCTGAAAAAAACTATTTGCCTCCTTTCATTGAAATCTCTCTCTCTCTCTCTCTTTTTTTTTTTTTTTTTTTGAGACAGAGTCTCAACTCTGTTGTCAGGGCTAGAGTGCTGTGGCAGTGGCGTCAGTCTAGCTCACAGCAACCTCAGACTCCTGGGCTCAAGCGATCCTCGTGCCTCAGCCTCCCAAGTAGCTGGGACTACAGGCATGTGCCACCATGCCCGGCTAATTTTTCTATATATATATTTTAGTCGTCCAGCTAATTTCTTTCTATTTTTAGTAGAGACGGGTCTGGCTCTTGCTCAGGCTGGTCTCGAACTGCTGACCTTGAGTGATCCTCTCACCTTGGTCTCTCAGAGTGACAGGATTACAGGCATGAGCCACTGTGCCTGGCCCATAGAAAACCACAAGATTCTGCCATGAGACTACTTGAATTGATAAACGAATTCACCAGAGTCTCAACATACAAAATCAGTGTACACAAATCAGCAGCATTCTTATACAGCAACAACAGTCAAACTGAGAACCAAATCAAAGACTCAATACCCTTCTGAATAGCAACAAAGAAAGTAAATTACCTAGGAATACATTTAACTAAGGAGGCAAAAGACCTCTACAGGGAAAACTATGAAACACTGAGGAAGGAAATAGCAGAGAATGTAAACAGGTGGAAAACCATACCATGCTCATGGGTCAGCAGAATCAACATTGTCAAAATGTCTATGATACCCAAGGTGATGTACAGTTTCAATGCAATTGTATTAAAATACCAACATCATTTTTCACAGATATAGAAAAAATAATTTTACACTTTGTATGGAACCAGAGAAGACCCTGTATAGCAAAAACAATCTTAAGCAAAAAGAACAAATTGGGAGGCATCAATTTACCAGACTTCAAGCTATATCACAAGGCTATAGTAACTAAAACAGAATGGTACTGGCACAAAAACAGAGACATAGACCAATAGAACAGAACTGAGAACCCAGATAAAAACCATCCTCGTGTAGCCACCTAATCTTTGACAAAGCAGACAAAAGCATACACTGGGGAAAAAATCATTATTCAATAAATGGTGCTGGGAAAATTGGATAGCCACATGTGGAAGACTGAGACAGGATCCACACCTTCCACCTCTCACAAAAATTCAACTCACAGTGGACAACAGACTTAAACCTAAGGTGTGAAACTATAAGAATTCTAGAAGAAAATGTTGGAAAAACTCTTATAGACATTGGCCTAGGCAAATGCCCCAAACATAATCACAGCAACAGCAAAACTAAATAACTGGGACCTGATCAAATTAAAAAGCTTTTTCACAGCCAAGGAAACCACCATGAGATCAAACATACAACCTACAGCATGGGAGAAAATATTCGCATGTTACACATCTAATAAAGGGCTGATAACTAGAATCTATATAGAACTCAGGAAAATCAGCAAGAAAAAAAAAATAAAACAACCCTATCATAAATTGGGCAAAGGGCATGAACAGAAACTTTTCAAAAGAAGATTGACTAATGGCTAACAAACACATGAAAAAGTGCTCAACATCTCTAATCATCAGGGAAATGCAAATCAAAACCACAATGAGATATCACTTAGCCCCAGTGAGAATGGCCTTTATCAAAAAGTCCCAAAACAACAAATGTTGGTATTGATGCAGAGAGATCAATCATCTCATCTGTATGAGTAGAGAACACTCATACACTACTGGTGGGACTGCAAACTAGTACAACCTCTGTGGAAAGCAATATGGAGATATCTCAAAGAGATACAAGTAGAACTACCATTTGATCCAGCAATCCCATTACTGGGAATCTACCCAAAAGAACAAAAGACATGCTATAAAAAAGACATCTGCACTAGAATGTTTATAGCAGCACAATTCACAATTGCAAAGATGTAGAAACAACCCAAGTGCCCATCAATATATGAGTGGATTAATAAAATGTGGTATATGTATACCATGGCGTTCTATTCAGCCACAAAAACAATGGTGACATAGCACCTTTTTTATTATCCTGGATAGAGCTGGAACCCATTCTACTAAGTGAAGTATCCCAGGAGTGGAAAAACAAGCACCACATGTACTATCAAATTGGTATTTACTGATCAACACTTAAGTGCACATATAATAATAACATTCATTGGGTGTTGGGCAGATGGAAGGGGGGAGGAAGGGATAGGTATATACACACATAATGGGTGCAGTGCACACCATCTGGGGGATGAACACGCTTGAAGCTCTTACTTGGGTGGGGTAAGGGCAATATATGTAACCTAAACATTTGTACCCCTGTAATATGTTGAAATTAAAAAATGAAAATGCAAAAATATATTTTTATATGTACTGAGAATGCTTCATGAATATATGTATATATATATATGAAAGATATATATGTGAAAGAACTGTAAGGGCTGTCTGGAAAGTATCCAGCCATTGTTAATATAATGAGAATGGTTCCATGACTGGATACTTTCCAGACAGCCCTTGTATATATTTTTGTAAACTTTCACATTTATATTTAAAGTTCACCTAGAATTGATTTTTTGGTGAATGATTGGAACTGATTTTTGCCTATAGTGTGGGGTACGAGTCAAGATTCATTTCTTTCCCACATGGATAACCAGTTGACCCTGGGCCATTTACTGAGATGTTCTTCTCCTCACAGCCTCACTAGCCTCATTTTTCATATATAAAACATCTGAATGTGTGAGTCTGAGTTGGATTCTCTATTCTTTTCATTTCTCCTGTGCCTATCCTAGCACTACTAAAACATGTGACCTTGATTCCTGTAGTTTTAATCTAAGTCTAAACATCTGACGGTGTAAGACGTCATACTTTATTCTTCTTCACAATTATCTTGACTATTCTTGGCCCTTATTTCTATTTAATTTTGAAACTGGATAATCAGTTTCCACAATATGTCTGCTGAGGTACTTTATTGTGGCTATTCGAACCTGTAGATAAATTTGGAGAGAAGTGGCATCTTAATACATAGAAAACAAAACAAACAAAGAAAACACTCAGAAAACCAATCCAAACCAAAACTAAACACCAATAAAAAATAATAAATTTTGAATAAATATTTACAACTCATATGACAAATGGGCTCACATCTTCACTATATAAAGAATCCCTAGAAATTTATAAGAAAAACAAACAAACAAGACACAAAGTAAACCAACCCAAATGAAAGACCATAATTAAAAAAGAAATAAAATGGGAAAAAATATTTGCAACTCCTATCATAAAGGGGCTCCCATCTTCCCTATATAAAGAACTCTTAGTACTACTCAGCTATAAGAAACAATTGTGATATAGCACCTCTTGTATTTTCCTGGATAGAGTTGGAACCCATGCTACTAAGTGAAGTATCCCAAGAATGGAAAAGTAAGCACCACATGTACTCACCATCAAATTGGTTTCACTGATCATCACCTAAGAGCACATTTAGGAATAACATTGATCAGGTGTCAGGCAGATGTGGGTGGGGGAGGGGATGGGTGTATACATACATAATGAGTACGATGTGCACTGTCCAGGGGATGGACACATTTGAGCTCGGACTTGGGGGGACAAGGGCAATATACTGAACCTAAACTTTTGTACCCCCACAATATGCTGAAATAATAAAAAAAAAACCTCCAAAAAAAAGAACTCCTAGAAATTGCTAAGAAGATTAACATCTACAAAGTAGAAAATTTGACAAAAGACAATAATCAACAGTTCACACAAAAAGAACTCTGTAGATTTTAAAATATGAGAATATGCTCAGGCTCAATCATAATATAACAAAATTGTCAAGTTCAAAGTTTGACAACACACTCTAGCACCCTATAGCCCCATCTTAATACAATGGTGTTGCCCACAGGCCCAAAAAACATGGAGCACAAAAGGCAGACAGAGGCTGAAGGTGAAGAATTGCATGGGATTGGTACCAAGAGCTGAGCTGCTGGTGCACTATGCACGCCCACTCAAACTGTGACAGGAGACCTGGCTTCCCTGTGCTCCATGTACCAGCACAAGTTATGTCAGGAGGCCTGTGCATCCATGTGTCACTGAGCCCAGCCCATGCTGACACCCTATCTGATGTTTATAGAGGCTGACACCATGTCCTCACTGAATATACACTTTTTCAACTCCTCATTTAACAATTGACACAGAAAGAGGAAGGGACTGGCTAACACCAAGGAGGTGGGCACAGTCCTGGGTATTAGGGAGTGTTCTGGCTTCCTAGGCCTTGCCCCACCTTCTCTCATCAGGTTTGCTTGGGAAATGAGAGCCCCTAAGAACTGGGGGTACCCCTGCCAATTCCCTTTCCACATCACCTCATGAGAACACACACACACACACACACACACACACACACACATGCCCAGTGACTTCTCAGGTGAGAACCATGGGTGTGGAGTTACAGAAGGAGTAGACACCAGGGATGTGACAAGTGAAAAAGCTGTTTGAGACAGCTGTGCTCTGAGGCAGGGGTATCCACTCTTCTAGCTACATGCCCAGTGACCCAGAGCATGGGCAGGAGGATACTCCAGGTCCCTATGTTTCTGCCTGGACTGGGGCCACACGCCACACAACCTTCAAAGGACAGGTCTGGAGTCCTGCAGTCACCTCTGTGGGCACTTGAAGCTAGTATGAGCCTGGTGTAGACAGGATATAGGAGAGAAATCCTTAATTCCCTCCAGTATAATTTGGGGTGTTTGGAGTGGGTGACCCCCAAGGGTTCCATGTGATCATAAGTGTCTTCTGGCCTTGGTTCTCCTTTAGTGACCCACTATGCCCCAAGGCTCTGGGAAAATGCATTCCACTCCCTGGAGATCCTTCAGAGCAGAGAGAATTTGGGGCTTGAGTGGATAAGGACTTAGGGTTGGGCAGAATGTTGTATAGCACTAAACTCCAAGTGTCAGGCCCAGGGAAAAAACAAGTTCCTGTTGGGTCCTTGAGGTCCTCATTTGGAAGTTGGTAGAAATCATTCTGCTAACCAAGGTGAGGATGCCTCATGAATGAACTGCCAACCCCAGGAGGTGTAGTCAAAGATGGAAGAAGGCAGGCTTCTGAGGTCACTCTTACTGCCCTTGGAGCAAGAAGATCCACCTTTACACAACAAATACTTAATATCTTACAATTTGCGTGGACCAGCTTCTGGATACAGCTTAGCTGGTGCCTCTGCCTCAAGGTCTCTCAGGAGGCTGGGTCTGTGGTGTCAAATGAAGCTGGACTGTGAAAGGATCAGCTTCCAAGCTCACTCATGTGCATATTGGCAGGATTCAGTGTGGACTGAGAGCCTGAGTTTCTTTTGGTTCTCTTGGTTTCACTCCTTCAGTTCTCTGCCATTTGGCCTCTACATAGTGCAGTTCATGATACTGGAGTTTGCTTCCCTAATTATATTGAAGAATACAAAGTAGGGAAGGGAGAGTTCGATAAAGGGAACACACAGAGAGAAATTAAGAAGGAAATGGCAGACTTTTTTTTTTTTTTGGTAATCAATTCCTGAAAGTTACAATGGACTTAATGTTTTTGTCCCCTCAAAATTCACATGCAGAACTCCTAATCCCCAATGTTATGACATTAGGAGATGGGTCCATGGGTAGATAATTAGTTCCTGTGGGTGGAGCCCTCATGAGTGGGATTACTGGTTTTATGAAAGGAACCACAGAGAGCTCTCTGCCAACTCTCTGACAGGAGAAGATAAAAACTGAAGTCTGCAGGCTGCAACTAAGGAAAGAGTTCTCACCAGAGCCCAATGACGTTGGAATCCTCATCTCAACCTTTCAGCCTCCAAAACTGTGAGAAATTAGATCCTGTTGTTTATAAGCTACCCAGTCTACAGTTCTTTGCTAAGGCAGCCTGAACTAAGACAGAAGCTATAGCCAATCATTTGTGTGATATTCTGCTGATCAGAAGTCAGTCATGGCCAGGCACGGTGGCCCATGCCTGTAATCTTAGCAATCTGGGAGGCTGAGGTGGGAAGATCGCTTGAGCTCAGGAGTTTGAGACCAGCCTGAGCAAGAGCAAGGCCCCATCTCTATTAAAAATAGAAAAAATTAGCCGGGTATGGTGGCACATGCCTGTAGTCGCAGCTACTCGGGAGGCTGAGGCAGGAGGATCACTTGAGCCCAGGAGTTTGAGGTTGCTGTGAGCTAGGCTGACACCATGACATTCTAACCTGGGCAACAGAGCAAGACTTGTCTCCAAAAAAAAAAAAAAAGAAAGTCAGTCGCTAACCACTTTTTTCTCTGAGCCTTTGTGGAAGGTGCACACCACACAGTCTGAGAAGAGGCACATGGATCTGATTCTAAATATAATGGTAAGGCATTGGATCATATGATGTCAGAGGATGAAAATATCTGGATTTCACTTAATTTCAGCTTCTTACTTGTCCAGAATGGAAAATGAGGCCCAGAGGGAAAGCAGCTTTCCCAAGATCACACTGGTGGTCCCTGGGCCTGTTTGATTTGTATTCCATGCCACCTCCCACCACTTCTTGTAATTCTTCCATCTCTAAGTTTGTGCATTATCTACACATGATATCACACCACGAATTTTATAAGTTTTATCTCATATACATCTAATTAGTTCCTGAAAAGTAGATGCTAGCCTGATCTCCACTGTGCCAGTTGGGAGGCCCTGAAAAACAGAAGGACATGTCTAGTGTCATTAAATTGTAAGAGAAAAAGAGGCTCTGACCCAGCTCTGTCTCCTCAAATCTGAAGGCTTGACCACATTCAGGTCTTCCCAGGGAGCTGAGGGGGGCTGTGTTTGCAGGTAAGGAGATGACATGGGGGAGGAGGGGGAGAAGTCAGGAGTCAGTGGGGACTTTGGGTAGGTCTTATTGAAGGAATGGACCCAAGTGATGAAACCTTGAAGAAGTGACCTCACTTCCTTGATGACAGACCCTGAAAGAACTTAGAACTCTGGTAACCAGCCACCCACATTCTAGAGACAGCTCCATATCCAGCTCACTTGGGAGGAGACGTTCAAGAGAGGAAGTTGTCATCTTCCTATATCCTAATGTTTCAAGGCTCTCATCTCAGACAGGGCTGAAGTGAAAACCTTTACCGATGATGCAGATGTTTACTCAGGCTTCAAACCTGACACCTCTGATCATTTGGCAGGGGTTACACACAGGCAACCCAGGGCAACCGAAGACAGGCTTATCCAGTCCAGCATTCATTTGTGATTTAGTCTGGGTAGCCTTGCAGCCCTCCCCATGACCATGTGTGGGGGTGGATGGAGATGACGGGGCCCATCCTGGAAAAGAGCAGGTTGTCAGATGTTGGAAGACTTCTAGGTCTCTCAGGTTCATGCCCAAGATTATGGCTGCCAGGATGCAAAGGTGAGTGTTGGGGACCAACTTTGTCCACTTAGATGTTAATCCTAAGACATCAAGCTGCCATCTGGTTTCCTCCTTGGCCAGAGGTCTATGCAGATAGTCCCATGTTCTTGATTTGGGGAGCAGAATATTTACTGGGGATATTTCCCTGTGGGTCTAGCCACATAGGCCATTGATGTCTCTTGGCATAGCTGCCAGACACTCTCTTTGCAGAACTCCACACAGGAGATCAGTGACGAGCTGTTTGATGGGTCCAACTTCTTCATCTCCTTGGATGAAGGGAAGGTGTACCATACCACCAACCTTGGCCAGTGCTGGGCTGGAGTGAGAGTGGGCACAGAGGGATCTCCAAAGACAGAGACCCAAGAAGACCAGAGTGGGTCAAAAACCCAGACCTAAATATGGGGACTCTTGGCTCTGTCATAGGGTTTTCTTGAGTGACCCATAATCCACTCCCAAAGGAATCTGGCCTCCATTTGTCCCCAATGGAAACTTGGTTAGGTGCACAGTCCCTGTTTACATACTTGTAGAAATATCAGAGAAAACACTTTTATATTGTTTTCCATTTACACTAGGCCATGAGTATGTTTCCATGTTGCTACTGCTTTCATGTTTTAACTGCCCACCCCATGTATCATCTGTAGCATGCAGCTCCACTGCCTGGCCAGACCTTCTCCAAGATCTAAAAACCAACACTTTTACTAGGGAGGTTTTTATACAAAAGGGGGGGATTTCACAAAAAGGGAGGTTACACTACTCTAAGCATTTGTCTACAGTGTGGCATATCACAGAACTTATTCATGTAGCCCCACCAGGGCAGGAGCTGTGTCCTCACTTGTCTTCATTATATTCCATAAGGAAGCACGTTTCTAACCACAGTTCAGCCTTTCAACTGGTGGAGCCCGACATGATAGAATTCTATTTCCATGTCATCTCTGCTTTGGGGAACATTCCTTGTATGTCCTAATAGGCTGTGACAGTTTGATAGGGCTGTCATAACACAACACCACACACTGAAGGGCTTTAACAGCAAAAATTTAGTTTCTGACAATTCTGGAGGCTGTAAATTGCACATCAACCTGCTAGCTGGGGTGGTTTCTCTGAGGTCTTTCTTCTTGGCTTGTAGATATTTGTCTTCTATCTCTGCATTTACCGGGTCTTCTCTTGTGCTTCTGTGCCCTTATTTCCTCTTCTTATAAGGAGTCCTGGCATAGTGGATGAGGGCCTACTCCAACAAAATCACTTAACCTTAATTACCACTTTAAGGACCAGGTGTCCAAATACAATCATATTCTCAGGCACTGGTTGTTAGAACATAATTATATAAATTTTATGGCGAGAACACAACTTAGCCCATAAAATATACTAATACCCTACAGAAAATGGACTCCTGGGAAAGGGATTACTGGATGAAAAAATATGCATGTTTTACATAGTTACATAGTAATAATAGTTACTATGTAACTATTCATAGTTACATCCTGATAACTTTCCAAAAGTGCTATGGCAGGTACATTGTCATCAGCAGTTTCTTTTTTTCATTCTTTTTTATTTCAGCAGTTTCTGAATGTAGTTTCTACTCTGCATCCAGCCTGCCCTGAATATTTACACTCTTAATTTTTGCCAATCTGGTGTTCTATATATATATGTGTATATATATATGTGTGTGTGCGTATATATATATATATGTGTGTGTGTATACATACACACACACATATATATATAAAATAATGCTATTTTATTGTTTTGTTAATTCCAATTTTTCTACTGATACATAAAAGTCAATTTTCACTCTTTTATCTCTTTTGGCTTTCTATTCCCAAAAGAATCACCTGCTCAGATCCATGGCCCTGTAGTGGACTTTTTCTCACCCTGCAGTCTCCTGGCAGTGGCTCTGCACCAAATCTGGGACTGCTATAGCAAAGTTTCTCAAGATTTCCTTTAATATAAATGAAAGAAAAAAATATATTGGTTTATGTCAAAAGGGTTCTTCTAAAGTGTCTTGCCTTGTACGCTGTGTCTAAAATGTGAAAAAAATGAGGCTTCTCCAACCCCTTCCTCTTTTATGTCAAGAGCGGAGAGAGCCTCAGAAAGCTTAGGGAGAATTCCATGCAGCCCTCACTGTGGAAGGTTCTCAGTTCTGATCAACATGCTGGTGAGAAGCCATTTAACATCACAAAGCCTGTGTTTTCTCCTCTCTATAATAAGAATGTGGTTTTGAGGACTCACTAAGATAATACTCTTTATCAAGCTATTGATACAGGTGGGTGCCATTGCTACACCGCTGACAAAATACACTGACAATATCTTGAATGCATTAATAGGTTAATGATTCTTGACCCCAACATGAAATTTCACTTTGAAAGCCTAGGAGATTTTTCACCATGGAAACCCATGTCTTCCACATGCACAAGTCTCTAAAGTGTTGATCCGGGTCTGAGCTTCAGGCCCCAATACTTCAGTGGATTGTGGCATTGTCCCTGACTGTACATCCATTCTTTTTCCCCTTTAGTATGAAAACAAGTCTTCCTTAACCTAGAGGAGACTTGGATAATGTGGAAATTCCATCAAGGCACAAAAGAGAAAGTGGTGGAGATAAGCAGAAGAAAAGAAAAAAACTAAGATCAGAGCAGAGGGAAATAAAATTGTGAACAAAAAATCTATACAGAAGATTAATAAAACCAAAAGTTGGTTTTTGAAAGGATAAAATTGACAGCCCTTTTGATAGATGTACAAGAACTAGAAAGGGAAGGACTCTAATAAGCTCAATTAGAAATGAAAAAGGAGAGGTCACAGTAGACATCATGGAAATGCAAAACATCATCTTTGAATACTATGAAAATCTCTATGTCCAAAAAATACAAAATATGGAGGAAATGGATAAATTCATAGAAACACACAGCTCCCTAGACTAAATCAGGAAGAAATAGAATTCCTGGACAGACTAAAATCAAACATAGAAATTGAAGCAGCAATAAAAAATCTTCCAATAAAAAAAGTCCTGGACCAGATAGACTCACACCTGAATTTTACCAAACCTACAATGAAGAACTGATATCGATACTGCTGAAATTATTCCACAACATTGAGAAGCATGGAATCCTCCTGAACTCATTCTATGAAGCCAATATCATCTTGATACCAAAGCCAGGAAAGGACACACAAAAAAAGAAAACTACAGACTGATACACTTCATGAATATAGATGCATAAATTCTCAACAAAATCTTAGCAAACTGAATTCAACAGCACATCAAAAAAAATAATTCATCATGACCAGGTGGGCTTTATCCCAGAGATGCAAGGATGGTTCAAAATATGCGAATCTATAAATGTAATATGCCACATAAATAAAAGCAAGAACAAACACTGTGTGATTCTCCCAATACATGCATAAAAAGCATTTGACAAAATCCAGCACACATTTATGATAAAAACTCTTAACAAAATAGGTGTAGATGGGTCATATCTCCAAATTCTTAAAGTCATATATGATAAACCCACAGCCAATATCATACTGAACGGGGAAAAATTGAAAGCACTTCTTAGAACTGGAACGAGACAAGGTTGCACGCTATCTCCTCTTCTATTCAACATAGTGTTGGAAGTCCTTGCCAGAGCAATCAGACAAGAGTGGGGAATTAAGGTTGTCCAAATGGGGGCATAAGAGGTCAAACTCTCACTCTTTTCTGATGATATGGTACTATATCTAGAAAATTCCAAGGATTCAACTAAGAGACTCCTGGAATTGATAAATAAATTCAGTAAAGTCTCAGGATACAAAATCAATGCACACAAATCAGTGGCATTCATATATTCCAATGAGAGTCAAACTGAAAATCAAATCAAACATGCAACACCTTTCACAACAGCATTAAAGAAAATTAAATATTTAGGAATATATTTAACTAAGGAGGTGAGAGACCTATATAGGGAGTACTGTGAAACACTGAGAAAAGAAATTGTAGAAGATGTAAAGAGATGGAAAACCCTACCATGCTCATGGATTGGCAGAATCAATACCTAAAGTAATCTACAGAATTAATGCAATACCTATCAAAATGCCATCATAATTCTTTGCAGATCTAGAAAAAATAATTCTATGCTTCATATAAAACCAGAGAAGACCTCATATACCCAAATAAAATTAAGCAAAAAGAACAAATTGGGAGGCATCAGTCTACCAGACTTTAAGCTTTACTGCAAGGCTATAGTAACCAAAACAGCATGGTACTGGCACAAGAACAGAGATATAGACCTTTGGAAAAGGACTGAAAACCCAGATATAAAACCACCTTCATATTGTCATCTAATCTTTGACAAAGCACACAAAAACATACACTGGGGAAAAGAATCTCTAGTCAATAAATGGTGCTGGGAAAATTGGATAACCACATGCAGAAGATTGAAACTGGATCCCCACCTCTCACCTCTCACAAAAATCAACTCATGATGGATAAGAGACTTAAATCTAAGACATGAAACCTTAAAAATTCTAGAAGAAAATGTTGGGAAAAGTCTTATAGACCTTGGCCTAGGCAAAGAATTTATTAAGAAGACACCCAAAGCAATCACAACAGCAATGAAATAAATAAATGGGACCTGATCAAATTGAAAAGCTTCTGCACAGCCAAGGAAACAGACAACCTACAGAATGGGAGAAAATATTTCCCTGGTACACATCCAATAAAAGACTGATAACAAGAATCTATCTAGAACTTAAGATAATTGACAAGAAAAAAAATCAAACAATCCCATTAAAATGTGGGCAAAGGACATTAACAGAAAGTTTGCAAAAGAAGACAGACTAATAGCCAGCAAACATAGAAAAAACTGCTCAACATCTCTAATCATCAGGGAAATACAAATGAAAACCACAATGAGATACCACCTAACTCCAGTGAGAAAGGCTTTTATAAAAAAGTTTCAAAATAAGAAATGCTGGCATAGATGTGGAGAGATAGGAACACTCTTACATCAGTGGTGGGATTGCAAATTAGTACAACCTCTGCAGAAAGTAACTTGGAGATATCTCAAAGAACTCAAAATAGAAATACCATTTGATGCAGAAATCCCACTACTAGGCATCTACCAAAGGAACAAAAAAAGATATTTTACAATAAAGCCATCGGCACTTGAATATTTATGGCAGCACAATTCACAATTGCAAAGATGCAATACAGTCCAAGCGCCCATCAATGCATGAGTGGATTAATAAAATGTGGTATACGTATACCATGGAATACTACTCAACAATAAAAAACAATGATGTACTAGCACCTCTTATATTATCCTGGGTGGAGCTGGACCCCATCCTTTGAAGTGACATATCACAAGAATAGAAAAATAAGCACCAGATGTACTCGTCATCCTATTGGTGCTTACTGATCAACATTTAGGTGCTATGAAGTTATACTCATTGGGTGCCGGGCAGTTGGGAGGGTGGTGGAGGGGATGGGTAAAATCATAACTAATGGGTGTGGAGTGCACTCTATGGGGGATGGGCAGGTTTGTAGCTCTGGCTTGGGCAATGCAAAGGCATTATATGTAACCAAAATGTTTGTGCCCCCACAATTTTCTGAAATTAAAAATAAAAGAAAATAAATAAATAAATTGAAAACTAACTAAATAAATAAAAAGTGCATTTATTCACAAGCTCCACATTATGTTAAAAACTAGCCTATCCAGAAGGCAAGGATAAAAGCTTGATTCTTTCTTTTATTAATTGTCATAATAATGAAGGTGTGGCTCCATCACACAAAATAAACATATGAATGAGCATGGATGGGACAGCATCCTCATAGCTATTGAGGTGCACATCAGCTTCTCCAGTGGCTTTCCCACTGGACCTGTATTCCATGTTGTTTCTAACAGGCTTCAGTGGAGCACAAAAGTTTATAATGTCATAGTCATTATAAATATATTGGGTATTTTATAAATATACATTTGTAATTGCATTATTAGGCTTATAACATGGAAATGTAATGCATTTCTCAATAACAGTACAGAGCAGAAGACTGTTGACAGATTGGCACTGCACTAAGGAAATGATATGAGATAATAATAATTCACATCCAGAGAAACAAATAAAGACAACCAGAAATGGGAAATAAAAATGTTAATATTATAAAAGTTTTAAATATATATATTTTCCTCCACTTATTAAAAATATAAAATTAAGTCAGGCTTGGGGCACATGCCTCTAGTCCTAGCTACTTGAGAGGCTGAGTCAGGAGAATCCTTTGAGCCCAGGAGTTCAAGCCCAGCCTGGGCAACATAGGGAGACCCATTCTCTGAAAAGGAGAAAGAAATAAAATTATATAAAGTAATAACTAAAACAAGTGAAAATAAAAGCACAGCATATCAAAACCTATGGGATACAGCAAAATCAGTAATAAAAGTTTATAGCAATAAATGCCTGCATCAAAAAAGTAGAAAAGCTTCAAATAAACAACCTAATGATGCATCTCAAATAACTACAAAAACAAGAAGAAACCAAACTGAATATCATTAGTAGAAAATAAATAATAAAATCAGAGCAAAAATAAACAAAATTGAAACCAAAGAAACAATACAGAGATCAACAAAACAAAAAGTTGGTTTTTGGAAAAGATAAACAGGCTGGGGATGGTGGCTCATGCCTGTAATCCTAGCACTTTGGGAGACCAAGGCAGGAGGATTGCTTGAGCTCAGGAGTTCAAGATCAGCCGGAGCAACAGTGAGACCCCTCTCTATGAAAAATAGAAAAAAATCAGACAGGTGTCATGGCATGTGCCTGTGGTCCCAGCTCCTCAGGAGGCTGAGGAAAGAGGACTGCTTGAGCCCAGGAGTTGGAGGTTGCAGTGAGCTATAATGATGCCACTGCACTGTACCTGGATGACAGAGTGAGACACTTAGGAAATGGAACCCCCCTGCTGACTCCCCCCTTCATATTGTAAAAAAAAGGGAGAAAAGAAAAGATAAACAAAATTGACACAGCTTTAACCAGACTAAGAAAAAAACCCCAAATAAATATAATCAGAGATGAAAAAGGATACATTACACCTGATACTGCAGAAATACTAAAGATCATTATAGCCCACTATGAGTAACTGTATGCCAACAGATTGGAATAGAAAAAATGGATAAATTCTTAGACACAAACAGCCTACCAATATTGAATCAGGAAGAAATCCAAAGCCTGAATAAACCAATAACAAGTAAAGAGATAAATGCAATAATAAAATATCTCAGATCAAAGAAAAACCCAGGACCCAATGGCTTCACTGTTGAATTCTACCAAGCAGTCCAAGAAGAACTAATACCAATTTTACTTAAATTATTCAAAAAAATTGAGAAGGAGGAACTAATCCCAAACTCCTTCTATGAAGCCTGTATCACCGTAATACCAAAACCAGAAAAAGACATAACAACAACAAAACACCTATACACCAATATCTCTGATGAACATAGATGCAAAAATCCTCAAGAAATAGTAGTGAACTAAATTCAAAAACACATTAAGAAGTATTCATCATGATCAAGTTAGATTAATCCCAGGGATGCAAGGAGGGTTCCACATATGTAAATCAATTAATATAATACATCATATTGACAGAACAAAGGACGAAAACATATGATCATTTTCATTGATGATGAAAAAGCACTCAATAAAATTCAACATCCTTTATGATAAAAACTCTCAAAAAACTTGGTATAGAAGAAACATACCTCAACATAATAAAAGCCATATGTGCCAAACCAACAGCTAGTATCATATTGAATAGGGAAAAAATAAAAGCCTTTCTTCTAACATCTGCAACAAGATAAGGATGCCCACTCTCTTCCCTGTTATTCAACATAGTAGTGGATTTTCTAGCTAGAGCAGTCAGACAAGAGAAAGAAATAAAGGGCATCCAATTTGGAAACGAAGAAGTCAAATTAACCTTGTTTGCAGATGATATAATCTTACATCTAGAGAAACCTAAAGACTCGACAATAAAACTATTACAACTGATAAACAAATTCAGTAATGTTGCAAGATACAAAATCAACATACAACAATGAGTAGCATTTGTATATGCAAATAGTAAACAATCTGAAAAAGAAATCAAGAGAGTAATCCCATTTATAATAGCTACAAACAAAATAAAATACCCAGGAATAAACTTAACCAAAGAAGAGAAAGATCTATATGGTCAAAACTAAAATCATTGATGAAAGAAAGTGAAGAAGACACACAAAAGAAAAGATATTCCATGCTCTAAAATGTAAGAATCAATATTGTTACTATGTCCATACTACCCAAAGCAATAGACACATTCAACGCAACCCCCATCAAAAAACCAATCACTCTATCCAGGAGAACATAAGAGATTCTATATTCCCATTATTTCTTATAGCTAAGTAATATTCCATGGTATACATATATCACATTTTATTAATCCACTCAAGTATTGATGGGCACTTGGGTTGTTTCCACATCTTTGCAATTGTGAATTGTGCTGCTGTAAACATTCGAGTGCAGATGTCTTTTTTATACAATGTCTTTTGTTCTTTTGGGTACATGCCCAATAATGGGATTGCTGGATCCCAAGAATGGAAAAATAAGCACCACATGTACTCACCATCAAATTGGTTTCACTGATCATCACCTAAGAGCACATTCAGGAATGACATTAATCAGGTGTCAGGCAGATGTGGTGGAGGGAGGGGATGGGTGTATACATACATGATGAGTGCAATGCACACTGTCTAGGGGATGGACACCTTTGAAGCTCTGACTCGGGGGGTGGTGGGGCAAGGGCAATATATGTAACCTAAACTTTTGTACCTGCACAATATGCTGAAATAATAACAAAAAAATTAAAAAATAAAAAAAACAAAACACAAAAAACCAATCACATTCTTCATAGAAATGGAAAAAGAAATCCTAAAATTTATATGGGACCACAAAAGACCCAGAATGGACAAGACCATCCTGAGCAAAGAGAACAAAACTAGAAGAATCACATTACCTGACTTCACACTACACTACAGAGCTGTACTAACCAAAACAGCATGGCACTTACGTAAAACTGGACATATAGACCAATGAAATGGAATAGAGATCTCAGAAATAACTCCACATATTTATAGTGAACTTATCTTTGAAAAAGTTTCCAAGAACATACAGTGGGGAAAGTACAGTCTCTTTAATAAATGGTGCTGGGAAACCTGGATATTCATATGCAGAAGAATAAAGCTAGGCCCTTAAGTCTTATCACGTAGAAAAGTCAAATTAAAGTGATTAAAGACTTACATTTAAGATCTGAAACTTCCGAATCACTAGAAGAAAATATTGGGGAAATGCTTCAGGACATTGGTCTGGGTAAGGATTTCTTCAGTAATATGCCCAAAGTACAGGCAACCAAAGCAAAATTGGACAAATGGGATATCAAGCTATAAAACTTCTGCACAGCAAGGGAAACAATCAACAAAGTAAAGAGACAACCCAGAGAATGGGAGCAAATATTTGCAAAGTAACCATCTAACAAGGGATTACTAGCTAGAATATGTCAGAGTTTCCAACAACTCAATAGGTAAAAATTAGATAATCTTATTAAAAATGTGCAAAGGATCTGAATAGCCATTTTGCAAAATATGACATACAAATGGCCAACAGGTATATGAAAAAATACTTAATGTCCTTAGTAATCAGAGAAATGTAAATCAAACCTACAATGAGATATCACTTCATGCCAGTTAAAATGGCCTTTATCCTAAAGACAAGCAATAATGAATGCTGGCAAGAATGTGGATAAAAGGCAACCCTCATACACTGTTGGTGGGAATGTAAATTAGTGCAACCACTATGGAGAACAGTGTAGAAGATCCTCAAAAAACTAAAAGTAGAACTACCACATGACCCAACAATCCCACTGCTAGGTGCGTAGCCAAAAGAAGGAACTTTAGTATATCAAAAAGATATCTGCATTCCCATGTTTATTGCAGCACTATTCACAATAGACAAATTTTGGTATCAACCTAAGTACCCATCAATGGATGAATGGATAAAGAAATTGTGGTACATATACACAATGGAATATTATATAACCACAAAAAGAATACAATCCTGCTATTTGCAACAACATGGATGGAACTGGAACATTATGTTAAGTGAAATAAGCCAAACACAGAAAGACAAATCTCACATGTTCGCACTCATATGTGGGAGCTAAGTATTAAAAATAATTGATCTCACAGGGACAGAGGGTAGAATAATGGTTACCAGAGGCTAGCAAGTTTAGTGAGAGGGAGGGGGATATAATGAGGATAGTTAATGGGTGCAAAAATATAGTTAGATAGTTAAATAGAATGAACAATATTTGGATAGCACAACAAAGTACTATAATCAACAAGTTAGGGTATACATTAAAGTAACTAAAAATAGTGGAATTGAAATATCCTTAACACAAAAATATGCTAAATGCCTGAGGTGATGGATACCCCTTTACCCTGATTTGATTTATTCACATTGTATGCCTGTATGAAAACATCATATGTACCTATAAATATGTACAATTATTATGTACACATAATACTTAAAAATAAAATTGTTTAAAAACTAGAAAATTCATAAATATGTGGAAATTAACAATACACTCTTAAAAATCAAGGGATCAATAAAGAAAAGCAAGGGTATTAGAAAATACTTACATTAGAATGAAAATGCAAACACAACATGTCAAAACATATAAGATGCAATGAAAACAGTGGTAAGTAAGAAATTCATAGCCATGAACACATTTATAAAAAAGAAAGTTGTAAGTTGTGCGTTTCCAACTTTAAGAACCAGAAAAATAACAAAGTAATAAGATAAAGTAGAAGAAAATAATAAAGATTACAGAACACCAAAATAAAACAGTTAATTAAAAATCCCAAAAGTTGTTTCTTCAAAAAGATTAACAAAATTGGTAAACTCTTAGCAATGTTGCCAAAGAAAAATTAGAAAAGTCTGATATCCATTTTTTAAAAAAGAGGACATTACTATCAATACTACAGAAATGTATTTGAAAAACTACAAGAACATAAATACAATAAAAATTGTATACCAGCAAGTTAGATATATTAGATGAATTGGACAAACCCCTAGAAACACAAAACCTACCACAACTGAATAATAAGTAAAGAGAAAATTTACATAGATATATAAAATTGAAGAGAAACTGGCAAATTTGTGTAATCAAAACTATAAAATATTGCTGAAAATTAAAGACATAAATAAATAAAAAGACTTACTCTTTTCATGGATTGCAAGACTCAATATTGTTAAATTGTCAGTAATACCAAAAGAAATCTACATATTCAGTGCAATAATTTTTCAAAAGAAGACATAAGAATAGCCAACAAACATATGAAAAAATGTTCAACATCTCTAATCATCAGGGAAATGCAAATCAAAACCACAATGAGATATCACATAACTCCAGTGAGAATGGCCTTTATCAAAAAGTCCAAAAACAATAAATGTTGGCGTGGATGCAGAGAGACAGGAACACTCATACACTGCTGGTGGGACTGCAAACTATGCAACCCCTGTGGAAAGCAATATGGAGATACCTTAAACAGATACAAGTAGACCTACCATTTGATCCAGCATCCCCATTATTGGGCATCTACCTAAAAGAACAAAAGACATTCTACAATAAAGACATCTGCACTCGAATGTTTATAGCAGCACAATTCACAATTGCAAAGATGTGGAAACAACCCAAATGCCCATCAATACATGAGTGGATTAATAAAATGTGGTATATGTATACCATAGAGTACTACTCAGCTATAAGAAACAATGGTGATATAGCATCTCTTATATTTTCCTGGATAGAGCTGGAACCCATTCTATTAAGTGAAGTATCCCAAGAATGGAAAAATAAGCACCACATGTACCCACCATCAAACTGGTTTCACTGATCATCACCTAAGTGCACATTTAGGAATAACATTAATTGGGTGTCGGGCAGATGTGGGGGATGAGGGGATTGGTGTATACATACATAATGAGGGCGATGCGCACCATCTAGGGGGTGGACATGCTTGAAGCTCTGATTCAGAGGGGGGTAAGGGCAATCATAACCTAAAATTTGTACCCCAATAATTTGCTTAAATAAAAAAATAATAATACTATGCAAGTTGTTCTGCAACCACAGATATATTTCAATTTTAAATGACCATGAAGAATTCATTAATATGGATACTTAAATAATTTAACAATCCCTAATTGATTTTTTTGTCATTCATTGGTCCCAAGTTCTAAATATGTCAGTTCTCTGTGAACTCCCTTGTAACTTTGCACTTTTGTACAACTAATTCTATAAGGACTAATTACAGAAATGGAATTGCACTGCCAAATGTTTGCAGTACTTTAAGGACTTAGATTCTTAAAATGGAGATCCCTGTTCAGAATGCTAATAAATGTTGCTTATGCCAACTTCCTAGATCAAGTGATCATTCTATCTAGTTAGTTTTAGAAATGAAGAAAACATGAGTAAAAAAAAAATTTTACACTTGTTTCTTTTAGTGAGAAGGTCTTGCTCTGGCATCCAGACTGCAGTCAGCTGGTCTGATCATAGTACCTCCCTGGAACCTCAAACTCCTGGGCTCCAGCAATTCTCCTGGCTCAGCCTCCTGAGTAGTTAGGACTGCAGGCATGCACCACCACACCTGGCTTTTTTTTTTTTTTTTTTGTAGAGATAGGGTCTTCCTATGTTGCCCAGGCTGGTCATGAACTCCTGGCCTCGAGCAGTACTCCTGCCTTGACCTCCCAAGTGCTAAAATTACGGGCATGAGCCACTACACCTGGCCATAGAATTTTATTTTCCATTTGGTCTAGGGTTTATTAAAAAAGGTAAAATATTACCAGGAATATTTGATTAGTTTTAGCTGCAAAAATATAGGTAATTGAAGGAAGGCATGAAAAACACAATAAAAATTAGTAAGTGCCCAAGAATATTAATATTTTGCAATGTCTGATATCTCTGTCTCACCTTAAAATGGTCTGCTGACGTAGGCCTTGTGCATCAGTAACTGTTTTCACTGCCCAGATGATTTCTCGGTTCTTTTTATTTTTGTAATTTTTTTTTTTTTTGAGACAGAGTCTCACTCTGTTGCCCGGGCTAGAGTGAGTGCCATGGCTTCAGCCTAGCTCACAGCAACCTCAAACTCCTGGGCTTAAGCGATCCTACTGCCTCAGCCTCCCGAGTAGCTGGGACTACAGGCATGCACCACCATGCCCAGCTAATTTTTTTCTATATATATTTTTAGATGTCCATATAATTTCTTTCTATATTTAGTACAGACGGGGTCTCGCTCTTGCTCAGGCTGGTCTCGAACTCCTGAGCTCAAACAATCCACCCGCCTCGGCCTCCCAGAGTGCTCGGATTACAGGCATGAGCCACCACGCCTGGCCGATTTCTCGGTTCTTGTTCCAAGAATATCTGTTGGTTTTGGCCAGCCTTCCTTCCTTCCTTCCTTCCTCCCTTCCTTCCTCACTGAGAATTTACCTCCCATAACTGCCATAATTCTGGGCCTTTGTATGTGAGATTGGATCAAATGTGGACATTTGTGTTTGCATTTTGGATGGAGTTTCCATTATCCTTACAATTTGACAATGTCATAACTGGAAAGACTAATCAACAAAATCAATGGATTAGTCCACATTTAATATTTAGAGATGGACAAGAGATCACAAACAAAATGGAAGGCATGTGATACTCTTTCATGTACCTCAGCATCACCTTTAATCTTTACCTTTCATTTTCACTTTGAAAATATTTATTTATTTATTTATTTATTTACTATACCTTATTATGGGGGTACAACCATTCTGGTTAAGTATATTGCCCATGCCCCTCCCAACCCCCCGAGACTGAGCCTCAAGGGTGTCCATTCTCCCAACAGTGCACATCGCACTCATCATGTAGGTAAACACCTGTCCCCTCCCCCACCCCCAACACCCCGAGTCAGATCTTCAAGTATGTCCATTCCACTGACAGTTCGCTTCGCTCTCATCATGTAGATATACACCCATCCCCTCCTCCCACCTCTGTCCGACACCCAATTGGTATCATTCCCAAATGTGCACCCAGGTGTTGATCAGGGAAACCAATTTTCTGGTGAGTACATGTGGTGC
>CM052445.1:66844581-66862388 GCA_028533085.1 Varecia variegata | reverse complement strand
AAGCAATATGGAGATTCCTTAAACAGATTCAAGTAGACCTTCCATAGGATCCAGCAATCCCATTATTGGGCATCTACCCAGAAGAACAAAAGTCATTCTATAATAAAGATACTTGCACCCGAATGTTTATAGCAGCACAATTCACAATCGCTAAGAGGTGGAAACAACCCAAATGTCCATCGATTCATGAATGGATTAGTAAAATGTGGTATTTGTATACCATGGAGTATTACTCAGCTATAAGAAAGAACGGTGATATGGCATCTCTTTGGTTCTCCTGGAGAGAGTTGGAACCCATTCTATTAAGTGAAGTATCCCAAGAATGGAAAAATAAGCACCACATGTACTCACCAGCGAATTGGTTTCCCTGATCATCACCTAAGTGCACATTTGGGAATAACACCAATTGAGTATCGGACAGATGTGGGGGGTGGGAGGAGGGGATGGGTGTATACCTACATGATGAGTGCCATGCGCATTGTCTGGGGAATGGACACGCTTGAAGCTCAGACTCGGGCGAATGGGAGGGGCATGGGCAACATATCTAACCAGAACTTTTGTACCCCCATAATAAGCTGAAATAAAAAAAGTAGTACTAAGACCTTTTGATCCTACTGTTAAATGTACAGAGCCTGTGGCACAGAGGACATCTTCTAGAATTTTAGAAATGAAGGCTTTTTACCTTGTGGCACATATGCCCTTCAGTTCCCCGGAGGAGCCATTTGCAGCAGTCTTTAGGGAGTCAAAAAAAGAAAGAGCAAAAAATAAAAACAAATGAGTAAAAGTAAAAATAGCAAAAGAAACAGGAAAAGAAAAAAGAACAGCAAAAAAGAGATGGAAAAGCACAGCAAAGAGAAAGCAAAGAAAGACTTAAGAAAATAAAGAGCAAAAAGGGAAAGATAGAATTTTTTTTAAAAGTGCCATAAAAAGAAAGAGCAAAAGAGTGAAGGAAAGAAAGAAAAAAGAATGAAAATAAGAAACAGCAAAATAAAGAGAAAGAACAGAAAGATCAAAAGAAAGAATGAGAAAAAAAGAGAGTAAAAGAGCAAAACTATAAAAGGAAAGAATAGAGTCAAACAAAGTAAAAAGTCAAAAAAGAGTGAAAGAAAGAAAGAATGAAAACTGAAAGAAAGAGTAAAAATATGGTGAAAGATAGACAGTAAAAGGAAGAGCAAAAAAAAACAAGCAAGAAAGAGTAAAAGAAAGAGTTAAACAAAAAGCAAAACGGTGAAAGAAGAAAGAATAAAGAGCAAAGAGTAAAAGTAAGAAAGAGTAAAAGAAAGAACAAAAATTAAAATAAAGAAAAAATAGTAAAACAAAGAAATAGTGAAATGAAGAATGAAAGAAAAATTGGAAAAGAAAGGAAGAAAAGAAGAAAATAGAGAATGACAGAGAAAACAAGCAGTAACAAAAGTGAAAGAGTGAAAGAAAAAAGCAAAAGAATGGGACCTGATCAAATTAATCTGTACACCCAAGGAAACTATCACAAGAGCAAACAGACAATCCACAGAATGGTAGAAAATATTCACATGCTACACATCCGATAAAGGGCTGATAACTAGAGTCTATACAGAACTCAGGAAAATCATCAAGAAAAAATGAAACAATCCTATCAAAAATTGGGCAAAGTACAGGAACAGAAACTTTTCAAAAGAAGATAGACTAATGGCTAACAAACATGAAAAAATGCTCAACATCTCTAATCATCAGAGATATGCAAATCAAAACCACAATACATCACTTATCTCCAGTGAGAATGACTTTTATCAAAAAGTCCCAAAACAATAAATGTTGGCATTGATGCGGAGAGTTAGGAATGCTCATACACTGCTGGTGGGACTGCAAACTAGTACAACCTCTGTGGAAAGCAATATGGAGATACTTCAAAGAGCTACAAGTAGACCTACCATTTGATCCAGCAATCCCATTACTGGGCATCTACCCGAAGTACAAAAGATATTCTATAAAAAAGACATCTGCACTTGAATGTTTATGGCAGCACAATTCACAATCGCAAAGATGTAGAAACAACCAAAGTGCCCATCAATACATGAGTGGATTAATAAAATGTATATGTATACCATGGCATTCTATTCAGCCACAAAAAACAATGGTGCTCTAGCACCTCTTGTATTATCCTGGATAGAGCCAGAACCCATTCTACTAAGTGAAGTATCACAAGAATGGAAAAACAAGCACCACATGTACTCACCATCAAATTGGTTTTAACTGACCAACACTTAATTGTGCATATAGTAATAACATTCATCGGGTGTCAGGAAGATGGGAGGGGGGAGGGAGATTGTTACCTTCACACCTAATGGGTGCTGTGCACACCGTCTGGCAGATGGATATGCTTGAAGCTCTCACTCAGGTGGGGCAAGGCAATATACATAGCCTAAACATTTCTATGCCCATAATACGCTGATATAAAAAAAAATTTAAAGAAAAAAGTAAAAAAGAAAGCATAAGGAGTGAGTGAAAGTGAGTAAAATAAAGATGTTAGAGAGTGAAAAAGCAAAAGAGGAAGGAGGAGTCAATATGACTGACTAGAGACATTGCTTCTTGGACCATAAGGCAGGAAGATAGAATGTTGGATAGAGGAGAAGGGAGAACAGATGCACCTCAGGTGTGGATCCCAGAGTGAGAAGACATATGAGGCTTGGAAACCAGCGACAAGAGTAGGTGGAGTGATTAAATTTCCCCTCCCATGCATTTGGACTGCTGGTGGCCTCCTGAGCTGCTGGTGAGACCTGCTAATACAAGCCCAGAGATGGCTGCCACCAGTGAGCAGTGAGCCTCTTGCAGACAGGACACCAGGTTCCAAGCTCCTTCAGGGCACCTCCCACTCCACAGACCGAAGCCAATAGGCAGACACCATATTGTTTCATTTATTCTCCCCTTCCCCTACCCGTGGCTGCTGAGAGAGACAATTTAGCTACCACCTGGAGGTATTTGCAGGGATGGAACCTTTCCTTTTGGGGCCCTACAGTGGACTGAGGGATACTTGGACAGTAAGTTCCCTACCTGCTGGCCCTCCCAGGTGCTGCTAGCCTGGTGACTCCAGCAGAGTGGGGAAAAACCTGAGGCTGAGATATATTGATCCAGCTTGGGCACCCTATGGGTGATTTCAGACCAGCACTCTTCCCCCTGGCAGGGTCAGGGACTGATGTCTGGGGTCGTGGGGAACAGGCCTGAAGGCCAGATCCCATACAGACAGGTGGATTGCACTGCCCAGGGGCACAGAAGGGATATTTGTGAGCTAGTTTATTGAGGTGTGTGTGCCTTCAGGGGCAGATCAGAGTGGGTCCTAGCTTCAGTGTGCTTGAAAGGCAGCCCTCCTCCCATTGGAGGACTGCACTACCAGCTCAGGCGGTGATCCTGGGCAGGGAACCTCTGGGCTCACATCACAGTCGGGGAGATCTGCTGGCTTGACATCTTGCCTGCTCTCAGAGGACTGGGAGAAACCACAGAATAGGAGAGGGTGAAAAGGAGCAAGGCCTGCACCAGACTGCAGGACTCAGACTGCCCCACCCCCACATACAGACTTTTTGGCTGAGGGGGGCCATTTCAGCCCCTCCCTGGCAGCTTTGCCCAGAAGCTGAGAACAAATCTTTGACCCCTGCTGACAGTATTTGAGGAGTTTGAGGGCAGGCTCACCCAACCCAGCTCTCCCCACCCTAACTCCCCCATTTGCCCCCGCTGAGGTGGAGAATAAGGACACACTTGGAAGTCCCAGGGCACCACCCATCACCTGAGGCACTAGAGTGCCTGTCCAGAGGAACAAGAGCTGGTTACAGGATCCAAAACAACGCTGAAGCTTGCTCCTCCGAGCAAGCAACACCTACTGACAGGGAAATCAATTTGCACTCCCTTTTACTGCATCTACTGACTTACTATAGAGGGTGTGGTTGAATCTCATCCACTAACATGAACTACTGACTCAAAGACTAAACTGGGTGTGTCATTATCTAAACAAAAATCTAAAGGTAAGAAGCACCAGCTGCTCCAGATGGGAAGGAATCTGCAAAAGGGCTCTGGAAGTATGAAGAATCAAAAGGAAACCACAACCCCACAGGGGAACACAAGCTCTCTAGTAATGGACATCAACCAAATTCAGAACACTGAAATGACAGAAGAATTTAAAACAGGGATTGTAAGAAAACTCAATGATATGCAAGAGAAAATGGATACCCAACTCAAAGAAACCACACACACAAAAAAAATCCAGGATTTGGAAGAAAAATTCACTAAAGAAATTGAAGTATTAAAGAAAAATCAAACCAAACTTCTGGAAATGAACAGTTTATTCAAGGAATTACAAAAAACAGTGGAAATCCTCACGAACTGGGTAGATCAAAAAGAAGAAAGAATCTCAGGAATTGAAGATAACACCTTTCAATTAAATAACTCAGTTACAGAGATAGAGCAGAGAAATAAGAGAAAAGAGCAAAGCCTACAAGAAATTTGGGATTCTGTGAAGAAGCCTAACATGAGAATCATAGGCATCCCTGAGGGTGAAGAAGAAAAAATACACAAGGGTTGGATAAGTTATTTGAGGATATAATGGAGAAAAATTTCCCAGGGCTTGCTAAAAATCTAGATATCCAGGTACAAGAAGCTCAAAGGACTCAAAGGGAGATTCATTGCAAACAGGAAGACAACACAACAATAGTCATCAGACTGACCAAAATAACCATGAAAGAGGCCCTCCTATGAGCTGTAAGGTGAAAGAAGCATGTAACCTACAAAGGAAAACCCATCAGAATAACGGCAAACTTCTCAACTTAGACCTTACAAGCAAGAAGAAACTGGGACCCCATTCTCCCTCTTCTCAAACAGAATGATGCCCAGCCTAGAATCTTTTACCCTGCAAAATTAAGTTTCTTATATGAAGGAGAAATAAAAACCTTCTCAGACAAGCAAAGACTGAGGGAATTTATCAAGATAAAATGTGCCCTCTGGGAAGGACTCAAAACAGTGTTACACACAGATCAGCATGATAAACACTCATCAATGTAAAATCATCCAAAAGCTGAAGGTCAGAGGCCAGATGCCACAATGGCTCAAGAGAGAAAACAAAGCAACAAAGTTCAACTCAATAGGATGTACAGAATCTGACCAACTTATCAATTCTTTCAGTAAATGTGAATGGCTTGAACTGCCCACTAAAGAGACTAGATTGGGTAAATGGATAAATACACACAAACCAAGTATCTCCTGTCTTCAGGGAACACATCTAACTGAAAAGGATGCATTCAGACTCAAGGTGAAGGAATGGAAGACAATATTTGAAGCAAACAGAAGTGAAAAGAGAGCTGGCATGACAGTTCTGATTTCAGATAACTTAGTCTTCAAATCAAGAAAAGTAATGGATCACTATATAATGGTGAAGGGTACAATTCAACAAAAAGACATAACAATTCAAAATATTTATGCACCGAACTCAGGTGTACCCAGATTCATAAAGCAAATCCTGCTTGATCTAAACAGAATGATAAACAGCAATACCATAATAACTGGGATATTCAGTACCCCTCTGACAGAAGAGGAGAGACTCTCCAAACAGAATATAAACAAAGAAACAATGGACTTAAACAGAACTCTAGAACAAATGGGCCTGACTGACATTTACAGAACATTGTCCCCCAAATCCACTAAATATACATTTTTCCCATCAGCTCATGGGACATTCTCTAAGATTCACCATATCCTAGGCCACAAAGAATGTCTTAACAAATTAAAAAAAATAAAAATTATACCATGCCTCTTCTCAGACCACAGTGGAATAAAATTAGAAATCAACTCAAACAGAACCTCTCATCTCTACACAAAGTCATGGAAACTAAACAACCTTCTACTGAACCACTATTGCATTAAGGAGGAAATTAAGACAGATATCAAAAGATTCTTTGAACTAAATGATGAAGGAGACACAAGACACAGTTATCAAAATCTGCAGAACACAGTCCTGAGAGGAAAATTTATATTCATAAATGCCTACATCCAAAAGACATAAAGATTACAAATCAATAACTAATGAATCATCTCAAAAAACTGGAAAAGGATGAGCAAACAAACCACAAACCCAGGAGGAGAAAAGAAGTAACAAATATCAAAGCAGAATTAAATGAAATTGATAATAACAAAACTATACAGAAGATTAACAAAACAAAAAATTGGTTCTTTGAAAAAATGAAAAAAATCAACAGGCCTCTTGCTAGATTAATAAGAAGCATTAAAAAAAAAGAATACTAATTATCTCCATCAGGAATGAAAAAGGAGAAATTACAACCAATATCATGGAAATATAAAATGTCATCTATGAATACTATAAAAACCTCTATGCACATAAACTTGAAAATGTGAAGGAAATGGACAAATTCTTAGAAAAACACAGCCTTCCTAGGCTCAATCACAAAGAAATAGAATTCATGAACAGATCAATATGAAGTATTGAAATTGAAGCAACAGTAAAAAACCTTTCTAAAAAGAAAATCCCAGACCAGATGGGTTCACACCTGAATTTTACCAGACCTACAAGGAAGAAGGGTTGCCTACACTGCAGAAATTATTGCACAATGTTGAGAAGTAAGGAATCTTCCCCAATACATTTTATGAAGCCAACATCACCCTGACACCAAAACCGGGAAAGGACACCACCAAAAAAGAAAACTACAGACAAATATCATTTATGAATATGGATGAAAATATTCTTAAGCAAATCCTAGCAAACTGACATCAGGTGCTTATGAAAAAAATAATCTATCATGATGAAGTGGGCTTAATCCCAGAGATTCAGGGATGGTTCAACATATGCAAATCTATATATGTAATTCATCACATAAATAAATGCAAAAAAAAGAAAAGACAATATGATCCTCTCAATAGATGCAGAAAAAGCATTTAACAAAATTCAGCACCGTTTTATAATAAGAACACTTAACAAAATAGGCATAGATGGGATTTACCTTAAAATAAAACTCAAATATGGCAAACCAACACACAACATCACACTGAATAGGAGAAAATTGAAAGCATTCCCGCTTACAACTGGAACCAGACAAGATTGCCCTCTATCACTGCTTCTATTCAACTTAGTGCTGGAAGGCCTAGCCAGAGCAATCAGACAAGAGAAGGAAATCAAGGCCTCCAAATGGGGACAGAAGAGGTCAAACTATTGCTCTTTGCTGACAATATGATCTTATATCTGAAAACCCCAAAGATTCTGCCATGAAACTACTGGAATTGATAAACAAATTCAGCTAAGTCTCAGTAGCATTCCTATATGCCAACCACAGTCAAACTGAGAACCAAATCAAAGACTCAATACCCTTCACGATAGCAAAAAAGAAAATAAAATACTGAGTAATATATTTAACTAAGCAGGTAAAAGACCTCTACAGGGAGAACTACAAAACACTGAGGAAGGAAATAGCACAGGACATAAACAGGTGGAAAACGACACCATGCTAATGAGATGGCAGAATCAACATTGTTAAAATGTCTATACTACCCAAAGTGATCTACAGAGTCAATGCAATTCTTATTAAAATAACAACATCATTTTTTGCAAATTGAGAAAAAAATAATTCTATGCTCCCTATGAAACCAGAGAAGACCCTGTATAGCAAAAGCAGTCTTAAGCAAAAAGAACAAATTGAGAGGCATCAGTTGACCAGACTTCAAGCTACACTACAAGGCTATAGTACCTAAAACAGCATGGTACTGGCACAAGAACAGAGACATAGACCAATGGAACAGAACTGAGAACTCAGATATAAAACCATAGTCATATAGCCATCTCATTTTTGAGAAAGCAGACAAAAGCATACAATGGAGAAAAGAACTCTTATTCAATAAATGGTGCTGGGAAAACTGAATAGCCACATGTAGAAGACTGAAACAGAATCCTCACCTTTCACCTCTCACAAAAATCAACTCATGGTGGATAACAGACTTAAACCTAAGACGTGAAACTATAAGACTTCTAGAAGAAAATGTTGGAAAAGGTCTTATAGACATTGGCCTAGGCAAAGAATTTAAGAAGAAGACCCCAAAGGCAATAACAGCAACAACAAAAATAATTAAATGGGACCTGATCAAATTAAAAAGCTTCTGCACAGCCAAGAAAACTCTCACAAGAGCAAACAGACAACCTACAGAATGGGAGAAAATATTCACATGTTACACATCCGATAAAGGACTGATAACTAGAATCTATATAGAACTCAGGAAAATCAGCAAGAAAAAAATCAAACAACCCTATCAAAAAGTGGGCCAAGGACAGGGACAGAAACTTTTCAAAAGAAGATAGACTAATGGCTAACAAACATATGAAAAAATGTTCAACATCTCTAATCATCAGGGAAATGCAAATAAAAACCACAATGAGATATCCCTTATCTCCAGTGAGAATGGCCTTTATAAAAAGTCCCAAAACAATAAATGTTGGCATGGATGCGGAGAGTAGGAATGCTCCTATACTGCTGGTGGGACTGCAAACTAGTACAACCTCTGTGGAAAGCAATATGGAGATACATCAAAGAGATAGAAGTAGAACTACCATTTGATTCAGCAATCTCATTACTGGATATCTACCCAAAAGTACAAAAGACATTCTATAAAAAAGACATCTGCACTTGAATGTTTATAGCAGCACAATTCACAATTACAAAGATGTGGAAACAACCAAAGTGCCCATCAATACATGAGTGGATTAATAAAATGTATATGTATACCATGGTGTTCTCTTTAGCCCCCAAAGAATGGTGATCTAGTACCTCTTGTATTATCTTGGATAGAGCTGGAACCCATTCTACTAAGTGAACTACCTCAAGAAAGGAAAAATAAGCACCACATGTACTCACCATCAAATTGGTTTTAACTGATCAACAGTTAAGTGCACATATAGTAATAACATTCAGTGAGTGTTGGGAAAATGGGAGGGGGGATGAGAGGATGGGCATATACACACATAATGGGTGCGGTGCACACCATCAAGGGGATGGACACTCTTGAAACTCTGACTTGGGTGGGGTAAGGGAAATATACATAACCTAAACATTTATACTCCCATAATATGCTAAAATAAAAAAGAAAAATAATAAAATTAAAATAAAAACTTCTATTTGAGGCAACATACACATACAAAAAAAAAGTGGGCAAAGAACATGAAGAGAAACTTTTCAAAAGAAGATAAACTAATGGCCAAGAAACATATAAAAAGTTGCTCAACATCTCTAATCATCAGGAAAGTGCAAATCAAAACCACCATGAGATATCACTTGTATCCACTAAGAATGTCCTTTATCAAAAAGTCCCAAAACAATAAATGTTGGCATGGATGCAGAGAGATAGAGCACTCATACACTGCTGGTGGGACTACAAACTAGTACAACCCCTGTGGAAAGTAATATGGGGATATTTCATTGAGCTACAGGTAGAATTACAATTTGATCCAGCAATCCCATTACTGGGAATCTATCCAAATGAAAAAAAGACATTCTATAAAAAAGACATCTGCACTCGAATACTTATAGCAGCAGAATTCACAATTGCAAAGATGTGGAAACAACCCAAGTGCCCATAAATACATAAGTGGATTAATAAAATGTTATATATGTATACCATGGAGTTCTATTTAGCCACAAAAAGCAATAGTGATCTAGCACTTATATTTTCCTGGAGAGAGCTGGAGCCCATTCTACTAAGTGAAGTATCAGAAGAATGGAAAAACAAGCACCAGATGTATTCATCATCAAATTGGTATTAACTGATCAACACTTAAGTGCACATATAGAAGTAACATTCATTGGGTGTCGACCAGATGGTAGGGTGTCAACCAGGATGGAGCGAATGGGTATATACACACCTAATGGGCGTGGTCACACCATCTGAGGGATGGACAGGCTTGAAGCTCTGACTCAGTGGGGCAAAGGCAATATTTGTTACCTAAATATTTGTACCCCCATAGTATGGTGAAATAAAAAAAAGGGAAAAAATATGTAAGGACAAAATTTTCATTATTAAACTTAGGATAATGGTGCACATTATAGATAATCACTATAAAGATTGTATACAAATATATACAAAGAAACTGGTACAGAATATAACATTAAAAGTACACAAAAAAGATATGGTTAGATGGTTATAATATTCCACCATGTGAGGTTGGTTACATTTCATCCTGTGGATATGCTGGTCACTGAAATTGTTCTGAGAAACAACAGGGTCTATGAGGAAATTAATGGCAATAATGTGGTTAACTAAAATTATATAGGCAATGAAAGTGTAACACAAATCGTATTTTTTGAGCTTGACAATTTAGGGTTTTAGTTATGACAACATGATAATTAGTTGCAATGCCAGAACATATATGTGTATACCCAAGATATGAAATCAGGGGCATCACATCCTCATTATTATTTCCTCAAATAAAGATACTAGTTTATTTTAAAAATAAAAAATAAAAAAGAAGACATACATGGCTGGGGACCCCATAGAGATAAATTGCCAAGCTTAGAAGGAAGAAGATAAGGAGGAGAAGATACTGGTGAGGATCAAACCCAGAGATTTCCCTCTCCCTCCTGTGTGCCTTTAGTGAGCAGTGGGCTGCTAAGTTTATTGAAGGCTTTTCCACTCTCCATGAGCCCAAGCATGGCGGCAAATAAGTAATAGTGGGGTAAACTAGCATGTCTCTTGAGTTTAGGCAGCTCATGTGGGGCTCCCTTGAGAGAGTGCCATGAGAGGCCAGAGTGCTGGCTTTCCTTCTTCCAGATGCTTCCTCCCCTGCACCTCTGCTAGCCACTGCAACCGAGAAAGCAGTTTGCATTGGGCTGACCAGAAGCTTTGGCCCCTCACCCACTCATTACAACTGTGAGAGAAGTTGAGCCAAGAAGTTTGCAAATGGCTGCTTCTCTCCAACAGGCATGCACCCCAGGCAGAGGTCTCCACAGACAGGGAGAGCCTACACCTGTTCCTTTAAGGTCTTATTGGGAGCAGGGGTGCAAAATCAAGGAACTTCCTGACCACTGGTGTTTTGCAAAGACGCATGCTAGTGGGTCAAGAATACAACCCAGGGGGAAATTTAAGATCTAGACTTGGGTGATGAAGAATTCTACATGGAATGAACCAATGGGAGTGTGCTGTGGGGGTCCAAGGAGAAGTAATTTGGGAGAGTGCTGACCCCTTCCTGCAAAAAAATTGCACTACTGGATAAGAGCAGAAAGATCCCAGCCTGGGGCCTTAGCAATCAAGCATTTAGGCCTCTCATTCATGAATAGCCCTCCAAGATTGGAGAGTGCATTGTGACCCTCCTATCAGTGGCTCCCCCTAGTGGCCGGAAAACAACTTGTGAGCCTCAAAGAGGTTTTACAAAGACTTTCAGGCACCCATAACCTAGCCATGAACTGCTTTGCTGCTCCCCCAACCTCAGTGGTGATGGAGATCAAGCAACCCCTTGGGAGCTACAGGGTCTCTCCTAAAGCTTGGGGCACTCATGTATTCCACCTGGGGGACCGGAGCTTACCACAGGCATAAAAAAATTCTTGGCAGCTGGATCTTTCACACAAACATCAAACAATAAAAGAACAGCTCTACAGCTCATAACATCTTCCAACTCAAGCAAACAGAACATGGCTGATTCATACAAGTACCGCCCACCATCTCAGAGATTAAACTAGGGGAACCAACACAATTCACACTGTTGGGAAGAGGTGAAGACAGCAGGACAGAGGCAACCCAAGAGGGTCATCAAACCTGCTTGAACACCCCATAGGCAGTTCAGGATCAGCACTATTTTCCAAAGCACAGTAAGGAATTGACCCAGGGACAGGCCTGCAAGCCAGGCCTTGTATTCCCAGGACTCGATCAAGCGGCCACAGGAGAAGGAATCAGTGAAAGAACCCTGGAAATATAAAAAATCAGAGCAAAAGGACTCCCCCAAAAGAAAACAACAGCTCTTTACCAATGGATGCCAACCAAAATGAAAATACTGAAATGACAGATAAAAAAATTTGAAACATAGATTATAAAAAAGTACAACAAAATATAAGTGAAAATGAAAAGCCAACACAAAGAAACCACAAAAACAATTCGGGAAATGAATGAAGGATTCACTAAAGAAGTCAAATTATTTTTAAAAAATCAAATAGAACTTCTGGAAATGAAAAATTCATTCAAGTAAATAAAAAACACAGAGGAAAGTTTTAAGAATAGATGAGACCAGGCAGAAGAAGGAATCTCAGAGTTTGAAGACAACACCTTCAAATTAAAACAGCCAAAGAAAGAATAGAGACATAAGAGGAATGAACAAAGCCTGCAAGAAATATGGGATTATGTAAAGAGGACAAATAAAATAATCATAGGCATCCCTGAGGGTAAAGAAGAAAAGACACATGGGTTGGTGAACCAATTTGATAAAATAATTGAGAAAAACTTCCCTGATCTTGCTAAAAATTAAGATATTCAAGTACAAGGAGCTCAACAAACAGCTGGGTAATTCATTGCATAGAGGCAGTCACCATGACAAATAGTCATTGGACAGGCCACAGTTAACATGAAGGAGGAACTCCGGTGAGCTGTAAGGCAAAACATCAGTTAACCTACAAAGGAAAACCTATCAGGCTGACTGAAGATTTCTCACCTTAAACCTTAAAAGCCAACAGGGACTGGGGCCCCAACCTCAGTCTTCTTAAAGAGAACAATGGCCAGCCTAGATTTTACATCCTACAAAACTAAGTTTCATATATGAGGGAGAAATAAAGACTTTTTCAGACAACCAAACACCAAGGGAATTTGTCAGCACCAGACTTGCCCTGCAGGAAGTACTCAGATCTCCATTAAACATGGATCAGCACAATAGACACCCACCAGAGTAAAATCACCCAAAAGCTAAAGCTCAGAGCCCATATAAAATAATGGCTCAAGAGGTAAAACAAATCAATAAAGTTCTACCGAACAAGATGAACAGAAAGGCATCTTACTTATCAATTCATTCCATAAACATGAACAGCTTGAATTCCCCACTCAAGAGAAATAAGTTGGTTGAATAGATGTAACACACACACACACACACACACACACACAAGCCAAGCATCTCCTGTATCCATAAAACACCCATAACCCACAAAAACTCATTCTCACTCACCAGTGTCTTCTCCTCTTTACTCAAAATTAATGGATGGAAAAAAAATTCCATATAAATGAAAATCAAAAGGAAACAGGTGTAACCATTCTCATCAGATAAAATAAACTTCAAATTAACAATAGTAAGGAAAAACAAAGTTGGTCATTATATAATGGTAAAGGGAGAAATTCAATAAGAAAACATAAAAATCCTATATTTATGTACCTAACTCAGGTACACCCACATTCATAAAGCAAACCCTACTAGATCTAAACAAAAAGATAAAGAGCAGCATCATAATTACTGGGGACTTCAACACCCCACTGACAGAACTGGACAGATCCTCAAAGCAGAAAATAAAGAAATAAACACTGGTCTTAAATGGGACTCTAGAGTAAATGGGTCTAACATATTTACAGAACATTCTACCCAAAACTACTGAATATGCATTCTTCTCATCAGCACATGGAATATTCTGTAAGATTGATCACATCTTAGGGCACAAAAAATGTCTCAAAAAATTAAAAAAAAATAGAAATTATGTCATGCATCTTCTCAGAACATAGTGGAATAATACCAGAAATCAACTACAAAAGACATACTCAATTCTACACAAAGTCATGAAAATTAAACAACATACTTCTGAACAATTATTGGGTCAAGGAGGAAATTAAGATAGAAATGAAAAGATTTCTTGAACTAAATGGCAAATGGAACACAAGTTATCAAAATCTATGGGATTCAGCAAAAGAAATGCCAAGGAGAAAATTCATAGCCTTAAATGCCTACATCAAAAAGACAGACAAATCACAAATGAACAATCTAATGAATTATCTCAAAAAAGTAAAAAAGAAAGAGTAAACTGAAACCCAACAGAAGAAAAGAGATAACTAAGGTCAGAGCAGAATTAAATGAAATCAAAAACAAAAAAAGATACAGAAAATCAATAAGACAAAAAGTTGCTTGTTTGAAAAGATAAACAAAATTGATAGAACTCTTGCTAGAGTAACCAGAAATAGAAAAGGACCCAGATAAGCTCAATCAGAAATGAAAAAGAAGATATGAAAACAGATACCACAGAAATACAAAATATTATCTGTGAATACTATAAAAATCTCTGAGCACATAAAGTGGAAAAAGTTGAGAAAATGGACAAATTCCTGAAAACACACAAACTCTCAAGGCACAATCAGGAAGAAATAGAACTCCTGAACAGATCAATAACAAGAAATAAAATTGCAACAGCAATAAAAAATCTTACAACAAAAAAAATGCCAGACCAGTTGGATTTGCAGCCAAATTTTATCAGACCTACAAAGAAGAACTGGTTCTCATACTGCAGAAATTATTTTCTAACATCAGGAAGGAAGGAATCCTATCCAACTCATTCTAAGAAGCCAATACCACCTTGATACCAAGCCAGAAAAGGACAAACAAAAAAATAAAACTTCAGAACAATATCCCTTATGAATATGGATGCAAGAATCCTCAATAAAATTTTAGCAAACCAAATTCAGAAGCACATGAAAAAAATAATCTACCATGACCAAGTAGATTTCATCCCAGGGATGCAAGCATGGTTCAACATATGTAAATCAATAAATGTGATTCATCACATAAACAGAAGCAAAAACAAAGATAATATGATCATATCAATAGATGCAGAAGAAGGATTTGACAGAATTCAGCATCTTTTATAATAAAAACTCTTAATGAAATAGGCATAAATGGAACATATCACAAAACACTAAAAGCCACACATGAGAAACCCACAACCAACATCATATTGAATGGGGAAAAGTTGGAAGCCTTCCCACTTAAAACTGGAAAAAGGCAACAATGCCCACTGTCACCACTTCTATTCAACATTGTGCTGGAAATCCTACCCAGAGCAATCAACAAAAGAAGGAAATTAAGGGTATCCAAATGGTGAAAGAGGAGGTTCAACTATCACTCTTTGCTAATGATGTGATCTTATATCTATAAAACTCAAAAGATTACACCAAGACACTCCTAGAATTGGTAAATAAATTCGGCAAAGTCTGAGGTTACAAAATCAATGTACACAAATCAGTCCCATTCTTATACATCAAAATCAGTTGAGCTGAGAATCAAATCAAAGAGTCAATACCTTTCACAATAGCTACAAAGAATATAAAATACCTACCTATTTAACCAAGGAGGTGAAAGTTCTCTACAAAAAGAACTATGAATCACTGAGGAAGGAAATTGCAGATGATGTAAACAAATGGAAAAATATATCATGCTCATGGATTGGTAGAATCAACATTGTTAAAATGTCCCTACTACCCAAAGTGATTTACAGATTCAATGCAATCCCCATCAAAATACCAATGTTGTTTTTCACAGATCTAGAAAAAATAATTCTATGCTTTGTTTGGAAAAAGTGCCTGAATAGCCAAAGCAACCTTAAGCAAAAGAACAAATCTGAAGGCATTACTTTACCAGACTTCAAGCTATCCTACAAGACTATAGTAACCAAAAGAGCATGCTACTGGAACAAAAATAGAGACGTAGACCAATGCAACAGGACAGAGAATCCAAATATAAAATGATCCACATCTTGCCCTCTGATCTTTGACAAAGCAGACAATATTGTATACTGGGGAAAAGAATCCCTGTTCAATAAATGGTGCTGGGAAAATTGGACAGCTATATGTACAAGATTGGAACAGGATCCTTACCTCTCACCACCCACAAAATTTAATTCAAGATGGATAATAGACTTAAATCTAAGACATGAAACCATAAGAATTCTAGAAGAAAATATTGGAAAAACTCTTTTAGATATCAGCCCAAAGAATTTATGAAGAAGAGCCCAATGGCGATCACAGCAAAACAAAAATAATAAATGGGACTTGATTAAATTAAAAAGCTTCTGCACAGCCAAGGGAAAAGAAAAAGAGAAAGTGAAAGAACTGGCTCTGACTTACAAGAGTCAGTTACCCAATAATTAACATAGTAATATTCACTAATCTATTCTCTATCTCTGAGGACAGAGGATGGCAAAAAGGTTAACAAAATAAGTGTGGATACTATACTGTTCTGGAAAATAAAATATAAAATTAAGGGTAACACAAACGTGAATTTTTGAGTGGTATATATGCATCATATTCGATAAGTTGTACATGTTTCTTATATGGAAAAGTCATTATGAGTTAGAAGGATACTTCCAAAATTTTACTGTGTACTATAGTGAATTGGAGATCTTATTAAAATGCAGATTCTGATTCAGTAGGTCTGGAATGGGGCCTGACTTTTTGCATTTCTAACAAACTTGCCAGTAATGCCAACTCACCTGGCCCACAAAGAATATTTTGTCAAACATACAGTAAGTGGTAGAGACTGAGTTATATCCTAGTTCATCTGACCAGTACACAAAGATGAGAGCATTCATTTTCCAAAGCAAGTTAAGAGAAGAGAAACTAAGGAGGACTTCTAGATTAAACATAATAATTTATGTACATCAGTCAGTAAAACTCCCTGAGAATTTATTAATGATAAAAACAAATAATTAAATTTATAGTGGAAGAATCTGTCAGAGAGCACCTTAACCAAGTGAATGACATTAGCATCAACTGTAAGAGAACAAACTGGTATGAGGTGCTGATACACATAGGACACCACACTACTGCTGTGATTTATTGACCAAATAATAAAGTAAATCATAATCTGAAACTAATCATGAGAAAACATCAGTTTTATGCAAAGTTCAAACCACATATATTTCCCATGATCCATAATTTCTAACAGTATTTTAAATAGTCTTTCTTTAGCACCCTAGAGAGCACATCTCTTCTAATTAATCTCTTTTTTAGAACTTTGTATCTTGGGCAATTAATGACATCTTCTTTGAATGTCCATTTTGTAATCCTCTTTTGCATAGAGATGATGGAGCATGCAGATGGAAGCTCAACAGTACATAATCCCCTTCTTCGCTGATATCTGAGGATCCAACCCCATGCCCAAGAGGAATCTTGAATATCTACACCTTCCCATGGCAATCTGTCAAAAAGGAAACCTTTTCAATATTGCAGGTCATAAATTCATGGTGAGAACTATTTACAGTATGTAAAAAGCCTGGATGGACAGAACAAAGAGAAGGCTCTGATATATCAGGCAGGATTTTTAAAAGTCTATTGAACATCATATGAAGAAAGGAAAAAAAAATGTAGCTAAGACAATGGTGTTAGGCAGAAACACCAGAAGTAGAGAAACAATGGTTTGAAAGTCCTAAATACATGACACTGTAGGAGTAAAAGTAGACATAGCCTAGGACCTGGGAGAGATTTACCTGAGAACCAGCCATTTCTTCCTTCTCCTCCTCCTCTAGGATTCCTTTTCAGATGAGATTATCTGGACAAATCATAGCTGCATCTTGAGAATATGCCTTTAAAGATATCAGCACAACCCCTTCACCTGCTACCACCATACATACACGCAGAAGGATCTTGAAGTACAGAAATGGTGACACCTGTCCTTTGTCACAATAGAGATTCAGGAACATTGAACTCCCACATAAAGATGAAAATGATCAAAATGTGAGTTTCTCCTTTCCTGCCCTCAGGTGCCCTCCCCTGCCACAGACACCAGCAATTTCTGCTGCAACAATGGCAATATGGGCCACACTGACTCACCGCCACCAAACCCAAGCAGA
>CM052445.1:66803803-66834240 GCA_028533085.1 Varecia variegata | reverse complement strand
GTGAGCTAGGCTGACGCCACGACACTCACTCTAGCCCGGGCAACAGAGCGAGACTCTGTCTCAAAAAAAAAAAGAAAGAAAGAAAGAAAAATGTAATTACAGAAACAGCCTTTTCGGTTAGCGGAACGAAGAGACAATTTTGACAAATTGTTCCCCACAAAATAGACAGACCCCTGCGCCCAACCACCCGCCAGGAAGGGCGTGTTTCCAGCCTCAGCTACTAAGAGCGAGTGGTCCGGGCACCCTGGGGCGCCGCTTCTGGCACAGTTGGGTCCCGTCGCCTCCCCTGCGGGTCCCGAGCTGGGGGGAGGAGGGCGCTGGAATCAGAGGCCGCCAGGTCAGGGCGGGCGTGCAGGGGCTGGGTCACCCCGACAGGTTCGGGTCCAGAGCGGTAACTGTCAGGAGCCCAGCTGGGGCACGGGCTTCCCGCTCTAGAAAGTGTTAGATTTGTTCTAGGTGGGAACTGGAAAAGTATGTATAGGATGGAATGCGGTTAATGGAAAACTGCGGTTTGTGAAACAATGATCTGGAGAGTCCCGGAGGTTGTAAAATCTAACCAGACAGCTGCGACATTCCTATCCCCCTGATAAGGACGGATCCCTTATCTCTACAGGGTGAGACTGACACTGGGGTCCCAGAAATTGACAGTTTAAAAAAATTTTCATTGTAGTGGCTGTTCTGGCCCTGGTACTCTCTCCCTCCTGAGAAACCCTCCCTAAAACCCAAGGCTCTCCCGTCCCTCAGGGTGGGCGCTTTTTCACCTCCACCCATCTGCACCCACATGCTCAAAATAAACAGCATTTTGCCTCACAGGAGGCTTCGTGTCTCTCTCTGGGCTCCGGAACTAACAAAAGTTTTTCGTTGCTGCTGCCCAGGAGGCTCCGCAGCAGCCAGAAAGGGACCCGAGCAGGGAGGAGGCAGCTGGCCTGGGCCAGGCAACAGATCAGAAAGGTCGGGGAGCAGTGTTAGGGTGGAGAACATAGTAGGTGCTCACGGCATGGGTGGAGAGAGATTTCTCACACTGAGATTAAGATATAAAAGTAAAAGTTTATTTTATCCTTTACAGGGACAGAAGGAGAGAGAGAAAGAAGGGCAGGTGGGCAAGAGAGCAGGAGAGGACGGTGTGGCATCTCAAGAGAAGAGAAGGGAGACACCAGCAGTGAGGCCAAGAGGCTTGCTGTTTTTATGGGGACAAAGAGAAAAATGGTAATTGTTGTGGAGTAATTAGCAGGCAGTCAGGATGTAAGGCTGGTGGCGGGCACCCCTCCCTTCCCTAATGAAAAAGAAGCCCCTCCTATTCCTCAATACCCGCCCTAAAACTGTAACAAAGACATTCCTCACTTTTCCCGGGGAAACCTTCCCTCCTGAGAAACTCCCAGCCCCCAGCCCTAAAAACACATATAAGCCCACCCAGACTTCTGGGTGGCGCGACTTTTCGGGTCTCTCTGTCTCTCTCCCTGGGGACCCGAAAATCTCGCCCGGGTCCCTCTCTTGGGACTCGTTACCCTCACCCAGGAGCGCCCCAATAAAGCCTCTTTACTTATCCCTTTCAACACCTCCTCTTTCTTTCTCTGACACCGGCCAATCCAAAAAACCTTACACAGGAGACATCAAGTTGTACGCCCTTCTTGTTTCTTCGTTCCCAGAGACTTGATTATGAAACTTGTTGCAGGGGATGTGATTTTGCCCCTGAAGTATGGTTTTGGGTATGAAACTAAGCCCTGGAATTTGCCCCTCTCCTGGCCTGACTGGAGCTTCTCAGGATCTTCCTTGAGGCTATAGAAGCAAATTCTAAAGGCTGTGAGCTGGTGAATGTAAAGAGAAAGGCTTGCATTTCCTTTCTTTCCTCTCTTTTTGGATGTTTGTGAAAACAAGAGTCCCAGCAGGTTGCCTGCTGGCAGAGAGAGCTCATAGGATTGATCTCTAGCTGTTATTAGAAAATTACAGGATTAGATATTTTCCTGTTATTTCAGCAAGGCCATCTTAACAAGCAGGAGCTAGGCCACCGCCTAGTCCGCTCCTGCAGCCCAGGTGACCAGCTGCCCTCCTCCTCCCGCTGACTCCAGAGCTGCGCCCTGCTCCTGGGGGTGCCCGAGCGGGCGTGGGGGCAACGTGCCGGCGCCACCGCCTGAGGACGCCGCAGCCCGTCATGGACGCCCCGGCCTGGACCTTTGCTTCCTGCGTGGCCGTGGTTGTCGTGGGCAGCACCGCCTCAGGGCCCCCGGGTACAGAGCTGAGCATCCTGCGGAAAGCGGCAGATGAGGAAGGACCGAGCTGCACGAGGGAGGGGCCAGGGCACTGCAGTCAGAGGCATCAGGGACCCGAAGGGCGCCTGGTGGGGAAATGTCACCCAGTGTGAGTGACACCACAGGGCCAGTGCCCACCTTCCTGCTGCTCCCACTCCCCAAAGATAGCAGCCAGAGCCGGTGTAGCGATTTGCGTGGCACCTGGATTCGCATAGCCACCACCCAATGCAAGGCCACAACTGGAGAACCAGCCTGGGAGTGCTGTCCGCAGACCCTGGACCCTGCCAGGGTTCCAGAAGCCAGAAAGGTGGGTGGGGGTGAGTCAGCTGAAGCCTGGCCCCCGCCCCTTAGAGGCCCCCAAGAGGAGGTGACCCACTCTGGTGCCACCATTGCCTTCAACTTGCTTTCATGACCTGGTGGGCTCGGGGGTCTCTCTCCGCCCCCGAATGCGCGTGCAACACCAGGCAGAGGTGAGAGGGTGGATGTCGCAGAGATGTGGAGCCGCTGGCCGTCAAGGTCCTGAGGGACATGGAGGGTCTAGGAGGCTCCTGGGACCAGAAGAGGTGAGGTTCACCAGGCCCACAGTGCACAGGTGCCGCTGTCTCCTTGGTGCTGCTCCCACGGACCCCAGCCGAGCCTGGCCAGCGCTCTGGGTGCCGCCCGCGGACACACGCCCTGCCAGGCTCCAGGGCGCCGGCCAGAGACGTGGGGCTGGAGGACCACAGCCGGGAGCCTGCTCCCTGGGGACAGCCAGCTCCTAGCCTGGGAGAGGGGCCACAGGCACCTGCATCCCCAGCCTGGCACAGCGTGCGGGGAGATGGCAGTTGGCAGAGCTGAGGGGCTGGGGAGGGCGGGCGCCCCCACCGCGGCGATTTACAGGCAGGAGCCCGGAGTGGAGCTGCCTCTGGTGGGGCCTGGGGAGTTCGCCCGCCTCTCCGTGCCCGCCTCCAACCTCAGTTTCCTTACCTGCCTGAGAGGCCCTATAATGCAGGGTTGTTTCAAACTTACAGACTGATAATTTCCGGAAACCCTCAGCGTGCCTGGTCTCTCTCTCTCTCTCTTTCAGCTTCGTTAAGAACCTGCTGAAGGTCTCCAAGTGGGGAGGGGGGGGGAGGCAGGAAGGCTGGTGGACTTTCACCCTTGCCTGAGGGGCCCCTCCCAGTGACCCCCTCCTCTTAGACTCTTTGAAAACACCTATCTGGCAACAGGTCCTGTGCCCCAGAGAGCTGAGAAGAACTTCCTGCATCTCCATAACCAAAAGGTTTCAGTCCCTGACCCCACGTCCTCATCTCACCTTGAAACACAAATCCCTTGGGGTGCCCAGCTTCAGACACGAGTCTGAATTTGCTGTTTGTTCTCTGGGGTTGGCCCAAGGCAGTTATGCTGGAGCATTGCTCCTCCTCCATCCCCCCTTGTGCCTCAACCCTGGTGACCCAGAACTGAGAGCAAAGTTCCCCAGGCAGGGGACATGTCTCCCCAGAACCCTGGCTGTGGCCTAATAGACATCAGTCACTGGGCAGGAGGCCTGGGGCAGGGAATGTCTCTCACTGCCCACTGTCACATGCTGCAGCCATTTAGCCTGGTGTGGTGGCTCCCTGGGCACCCTGGCCTTCAAGCTGGGATTTTCACCTTTTGCCACAGTGGGGGAAACTGAGACATGGGCCAGTAAGCGGCAAAGTTAGAAAGACTCTGTGACTGAGAATGCCCTCTTGGCGCAGCAAGGCCTCTCCAGGACTCAGCAGCCCTTGGGCTGCACCAGTGAGCTGTCCTTGGCATGTGGTGCCTGGCTGAGGTCGGCACCTCGTGGGGGTGTGGGCACTGGCAGAAGCAGATTTGCGGAACCCAAGGAGGGAAAGGGGACCCTTTCCAACCACTTGCACCCTCTCCTGCATCACAGGTCTCCATCCTCGGGAGGTGAGGAAGATGGGAGAACAAGGATGAAGACACAGGTGAGACCAGATTCCAGGCGCTCAGGGCTGCCCAGTGCTGGGGCCTGCCTCCCACCCCACCAAGCCCTGCCCTCAACAGATGGGTAAGGGACTAAGGCCTGGGGGTGACTTCCCTGGGGCTACATTGAGGGTCAGGGTCCTCGCAGAGTGGAGCGGCTGGGCCATAAGGTTGTCTCTGGATGCCTGGGCATGCTTTCTAAATAGCATGATAGGGCTGGGGGGGACACCCATGCTGCAGATGAGGAGACTGAGGTGCAGGGCTCTGGGTATCTCAGGAACAGTCAGAAGCCTGGCCTGTGGGGACTTTGGTGTGGCCCTGAATGAGATGGCCACCACAGGTGTGAGTTCAACAGGGCACAGGGACTCAGCAGTCCAGCATCGCCAAAAGTTCCAGCAAGAAGGCACCCCACTGCAGCCCCCAGGAAAAAGAAAACCCAGTTGGACTATGAGGAGCAGCTCTGGAAGCCTGTATGGGGAGGAGGTGAGGCCTCCAGGATACCATCCTCACAGGTGACTAAGGCTGGGGGGCTTCGCAGAGGGTGGTATAGGTAACAGATTCTGCCGCTGAGCCTCCGGCTGTGCAGACAGGTAGGGTCTTCCTCCTGGTAAAGTGCTCCCAAAGCCTGTCCCGACTCATCCATCTAGCCGGGCTGCCTGCTGGGTCCTGGGCCTCCCCTCTCCAGGGCCTCCCCAGTGTGCATAACTGGATGGGTGGGGGCTCTGCTGGGAGATATCTTTATGGCCATGGCAGGGTGCCCTGGACCTCTCAGCATGAGCAGAATGGGGGGACATATGGCCCAGTTCTCAGAATGCACAAGGTGGGAATGGGGGACAAGGTGTTGAGAGTTCTGGGAGCCTGGTCTAGCACAGACAGCGATCTTAGAAAGACCAACACTCTCCCTACACAGGAGGGGAAACTGAGGCTGGGTTGGGTGGGGACAGCTTTGAAATGAGAGGTCTAGCCAGATGGGCATCATCTCCCACCTCTGTTATTCCTTCCTGTGCATTTCTGCTGGCAGGGCCCTTACTGGACTCAGCCCTAGTGAATGGACAAGAAACTGCTGGTCATGCTGGTTACCCACGCCATTTGCTTCTGCTGCCCAGTCACCAGCCACCCCACTCTCACCAGCTCTTGGCTGAAGAAATACAAGGAGTTCCATGGAGGGCATCACATCATGGCATCAAGGTGGGCCCGGTTGCAGGGGCAGAGCCTTTGGGCCTAGGAGGAGGTGGGGGAAGGGTCTGGAGCCTGGGGTAGGGCCTGTGGTTCAGTCCTCCCAGCTGAGCGTCCACCCACAGCTGTGGCCCCAGCAGTGGGAGCCTGGTCACAGAGAGTATGATAACCTTGGACCCCGGCCTCTCTACCTGTGTGGAGGAGAACAAGTTTGGCAGCACTGGGCAGTGCATGCTGGGTAAGTGCTGAAGGCAGGTGCAGGAAGGTGGAACCCCCATCCCTCATCTACCCTGGCCGAGCTCTCTTCTCACCAGCCTATTCTGCGTGCAGGGCAGCCAGGCAGTTAGACAGCGGTGCTGCCCAGTGAGGTGGAGCAGACTGCAAGGTGTACAGCAACTTGGTGGGTGGAGGTGGACAGCAGCAAGGTGAGCCCAACCACACTTCCTACCTCTCCATGCTCAAGGTCAGCACTGCCATTTGCTGGGTGTAGCGGGTGGGCAGGCTAGGGGCTCCACCTCACTGAAATCTACCAGCTTATAGAACTTTCAGAGTAGCCTATGAAAGACAAAGTTATGGCACCAGCCAGGAGACCAAGTCTTCTGCAGTGTTCAGTTTTCCTGGATACGAACTTGCATAGAACTTTAAATAGATCCAGAATAATTTATCATATACAACTTGTTTTTTAAAAGAATTGGTAGTTTGAGTTTGATAATGAGTTTGAAGAAGATTCAAGTATCCCATCATGGAAACTTTACAGGAATCAGCATTTTCACATGGAGAAGAGGATGTACTGTATAATCAGAGTCAACTACCACAGCAATGAGACAAGGTCCAACGATCAATTTCTATTGTCAAATATTCATTTATATGCCACTTATTGCTATTATAGGAGGAGAAAATAAAAAGGCATGGAAATATAATTTTACTCAGTGTACCTATAAACTCTCTTCAAATGCTAATGTTTTAAGTTTATACAAAGTTTACATCCTACTCTATAGTGCACTTGCATTTATTTTAGTATAAACACTTTAAGTTGCTTGCTGTAGAGTAAAATGATCTCCCCAGGAATTTATGCCATGTTTTCTCTATGATTTTGCACATTCCTAGAAACATAGCCATCCACCACACTAGTACTTCCAAAAGGGCCTATATTTGTGACAAAGTAATAGCATACGTTTTTCTCAAGATATAAAAAAATTTATGACAAGGATATCGAATCTTGAAAACATGGTGCCCTCCTAAATTCATTGCAGGTAAGGTATCAACATGCTATCATTTTTATGAGCTAAATTTGGATAAGTATAACACATGTAACACATTTTATGTACAACCAAAGGAAAAGCCTCCCTAAAATGTAGTGCAGTAAAATCTATAGTCACTTTTGCGATAGTATCACAGTTTGTCTTGCTGAGTAGATCACAAATTCTAAACAATTTCTGGAACCTAAAATTATCTGTTGAAATGAAGAATAAATTGTGTTCTGTGGAACAACCACTCAGTTGCCATTTGAGCCATAGCCTACTTATTACAGATCCTCAAATGAGTCTCACTCATTCCTATACTTCTCCTTCTTCCTTTGCTGATAAAATATACTCATATTCAAGTCTTAGTTTGAGTAAACAGTTCTGGAAAGAGGACACTCTTATATTTAGAGCTATGTATCTCTCTATATTTACTCCCTTTGATAGAGAATGTGTATCACCCTGTAATCTTACACCTTTTGCTGCCAGACTGTAAATTCTATAGGGGTGGAACTGTGTCTTTTTGTTAATACTGTGTCTTCCTTATGTGGGATAGCACTTGTCACTTGTTAAGTGATCAATAAATATTTTACATGAAGTAATGATCATTGAACATTGAAGTGCAACTTGAATCATAGTGACGCCAAGAATAAGAATATTGTAATAATACAATAAAAATGAAAGTAAACATTTAGAAATCTGCTTTGAACACCTTTTTATAATTGTAACTTAAAATAAAATGAAGACTATGTAACAGAACATCCATCAGTGATCCTATATTTTTCTTATATTATCATGTATAAATGAGAGCCTCTATGTTGTCCCTAGCAGTTACAAGAAAATTTACAAAAACATATTCAAATAACATTGAATTCTTAAGAGCTAGTAATTATTTAGATTTGGCTGGAATTTGAAAACTACATTTATTTTTTAATGCTTTGCTCAAAATAACACAACTAGTCTGTGATTTTTTTTCTTGTTTAGCATATCTCTGATATTCAATTATAACACACTGTGTTAAGTAGAATTTTTATTATATGTATAGTATTGTGTCTTTCTGGCCTACTAAAAGTTGTCTTCATTCACTGCCCACCCCTGTCCTTTTTTTTCTTTCTGTACGTCTTATTCCCCTTAAACCCTGAAGCTCGCAAACTTCCCTTCAGAAATACAGCCACAGATTTTGTCTGTGGCTTGTGTCTTTCCTGAGCACATTCTCAAACTCTGGCTTAATAAACCTCCATTGGTTGAGACCTTTGCCTCAGTCACTTATTTTGGGTTATCAAACTAAAGTGTCCCTTGTCATATGGTAAGTGGACATTGGTCATCAATTCCTAGAATATAATATTTTGCTTCTTCCTAACATTTTCAGTTTTGGGGTTGTTCTCTCTGAAGGGATCTCACTCCATAAGCAGCTCTTTCTTGCTCTTTTTTGTTCTTTTTGATTTTGACTCAAATGTCATGTCAAATGGAGACAAAATTTTTGTTAGATACTCCATTCTTTTCCTCTTCCTCTGCAAAGTAAGCAACATATTCATTCCTTTTTTTTTTTTTTTTTTTTTTTTTGAGACAGAGTCTCACTCTGTCCCCCTGGTGGAGTGCTGTGGTGTCAGCCTAGCTCACAGCAACCTCAAACTCCTGGGCTCAAGCAATCCTTCTCCCTCAGCCTCCTGAGTAGCTGGGACTACAGGCATGCACCACCATGCCCGGATAATTTTTTCTATATATTTTTAGTTGTCCAGCTAATTTCTTTCTATTTTTAATACAGACGGGGTCTTGCTCTTGCTCAGGCTGATCTTGAACTCCTGACCTCCAGTGATCCTCCTGCCTCGGCCTCCGAGAGTGCTAGGATTACAGGCGTGAGCCACCGCCTGTAAAAGTCCATTCTTTATACACATTATTTTCAACACTATATATTTTTTCTATCTTGTGATTGTTTTCAGAATAAAGTGCTTTAGAATAGTGTCCATTCATTTGACATTTTAATCAGTAATCATATTCTATGGCCTTTTATCTCCAATGAATATATTCAATTTTGTCACTCAGTCTGAGTATCTAGGCTAAATATTGTATGTAAAGAATTAAGGTGGGTCATACAAAATCTTTTGTTGTAGGTCTCTAGAATTTCAATCACAAACATTACTGAAACTGAGTTTTATTTTATATAAAGTTTTTCTTAATATTTTGTTGGGTATGATAGCAGTATTTGCATTAGATTTTTTTATTATTTTATTTGTTTTGAGACAGAGTCTTGCTCTGTTGCCCTGGCTAGAGTGCAGTGGCATTATCATAGCTCACTGCAACCTCACACTTCTGGGCTCAAGCCATCCTCTTGCCTCAGCCTTTCCAGTAGCTGGGACTACAGGCGTGCGATACAACACCTAGCTAATTTTTTTTTTTTTGACTTTTAGTGGAGATGGGGGTCTGGCTCTTGCTCAGGCTGATCTTGAACTTATGAATTCAAGCAATCCTTCTGCCTCAGCCTCCCAGAGTGCTAGGTATGTTTACTTTTAAATGCCACTAGGATAGCTGGAGTTGCTCATTGAAAATGATGGCAGAATAATGAAAATTTTGAAAGCTTTTTGATTGGTACCATTTGTGATGGGTTTTATTATATAACTATCTCCACTATTGTGCAAGATGTTTGCATTTCTATCATAATATTTAAATAAAGCACGTAAACATGTTAATAAAAATGCCAAACATACTGTCCCCATTCCATGAGGAAAAAAGAGAGTCGTCTTCCTGCAGATTATACTAATGGATTTTGAGGATCATCATCCGATCTGGGGGTGAACATTTCAGGTGAATGAGTAGGGGACAGTGCAGCATTAGAATTAGGAAGAGAGCACTCTAAATATCTCTCCAAGTATGAATGGTGGTGCTACCAAAAATCTTGGCACAAGATTGTCTCTGTAGGTGTTACTGAGAAATATCATTCTTACCTAATGACACCATTACGTTTTCCTAAGAATCTGTGAGTTAGAGTAGTATTTCTTCTATAAGTTAATGTAGAAGGGCCCCTGGCCTGAGAGCCACTGGTTTTGCCCTGTGTGATGTGCCAGAACACATGTCCAGGTGCTTGAGTCCAGCTTAGGCACAGGGCAGAGACTGACCATGCCCTTACCAGCCACTGCTCATGGGCCCCATGGCCTTTGTTCCCTGAGCTTTCCTCTGCTTTGTGCAGGCCACAGGAGGAGGAGGAGCTGGTGTTGTGCCCATCAGCACCCTTGTTGGAGGCTCAAGGTCTGGCTTCTGGGTCATTGTGTGGGGGCTGCTAATCCCTGGAGGCCCTGTATGCACTTATCAGACTACAAGCACCTCTGAGGAGCCTAGATCTCATGTGCAACCTGCTCAGTCACAGAAATTGCATGTTTTAAGTGTGCATCTCATGCTTTATAGTGTACATGCAGAGTTATGTAACCACAATCTTAGGGTTCCCTCCTCCTGTGGCAGCCACGTCATTCTTTGTTCAGGGTATGATTTCTGGAAGGGAGTTGGGCCCTCACCAAGAAGTAGGTGAAGGCCGGGCGCGGTGGCTCACGCCTGTAATCCTAGCACTCTGGGAGGCCGAGGCGGGTGGATCGCTCAAGGTCAGGAGTTCGAGACCAGCCTGAGCAATGAGCGAGACCCCGTCTCTACTAAAAAAAAATAGAAAGAAATTAGCTGGACAACTAAAATATATATAGAAAAAATTAGCCGGGCATGGTGGCGCATGCCTGTGGTCCCAGCTACTTGGGAGGCTGAGGCAGTAGGATTGCTTAAGCCCAGGAGTTTGAGGTTGCTGTGAGCTAGGCTGATGCCACGGCACTCACTCTAGCCCGGGCAACAGAGTGAGACTCTGTCTCAAAAAAAAAAAAAAAAAAAGAAGTAGGTGAAAGTGGTGTTGTACCTGTGGACACTTGATGCCTGAGGCACTCTGCTCTCTCTTGTGGCAACCATCTCTCCCACCCTTGGGCCTGAGGAGAGCTGGTGGTAGGGAGGGAGTGTTCCCTCACCTCTGGAAAAAAAGCATGGTTTGGATTTAAGGGGCTACTGAGTACCTGCAATGTGGCTGGTCTGAACTGAGATGTGCTACATTCTTAAAACGTGGAATGAGTTTTAAGGTACAGTACCAGATTTGGGGGGTGGATAAAAAAATTAAAAAAAAAGATACAGTACCAAAGAATACTTCATTAATAATTTTACACTGATCAAATAGAAAAACAATAATATTTTGGATATATTGGACTAAACTATTACAATCTATTTTACTTGTTTCTTTTCTTCCCTTTTATCTGGCTACTAGAAAATTTTAAAGAACACATGTGGCTCACATTTTATTTCTATTGGACATTGCTGCCTTAGAGGACTGCAGCCATTTTCAAACCTCAGACTGCCTCCTCAAAAGACCAGAGGCCAGGAAGGTTACAAAATCTCAAACTTAAAAATAATTGTTATGTTATTTCCATTTGTGCATGACATATATAATATAAAAGTATATAATTTATATTCAAAGGTAAATACAAATGGTCCCCAAGCAGGGCCAGATCCCAAATCAGGAGCAAAGCCCTGTCTAGAAAGAGCTACAGCCAAAAACCTGTTACTCTGGTTGCACTCAGCCCCCAGCCCAATCCTGTCTCCTGTCACTCATGGCCAGACGGGGTGGGGCCTGGAGCCTTATCCAATCAGGGGTCCTGAGGTGAGGACTGTCCAATCAGGTACACAGCCAGAAAGGAGGAGGCGGCTTCCGGGATCTGGCGCGGCCTTTGTTTCTTGCCCGGGCACCGAGCTGGGGTCCTCTCTCCACTGTCGCATCTCCAGGAGCGCCAGGTGTCCCCGCAGCCTCTGTCACCTTGTGACCCGCAGGTACTGGGAGATTCGTAGGGAGGACACCGGGAAACCCTGGAAGCTGGGAAGTGGTGAGTGCGCAGCCGGGGTGTCCCGAGAGGGAGGAGGGGGCTGGTTTCTGCTGGCCGGAGGCGGCTGTGGCGCATCCGGGCCTCTGGGTCAGCGCTGGAGCGTGGAGGAGGAAGTTCGCCGGTGGCACACCTTGGCCCTCAGGGCCCTCCGGTTACCGGATTAGGCAGAGCGGGCAGATGGGACCCTTGGCGTCCTGTCCTGCCCCTGCGTGTTTACCTCGTCCTCAGCCCGGAGGCCTCTCTCTGCAGCTCTGCACCCACAGCCCCGCGTCTCCCCCAGATTGCGCGGTGATGGGAGGGTCATCAGGGCAGGATCCTGACTTGATGTGCTGGGTTCATGCGTGGGAGGAACTGGTAGCTGTGAGGTGCCCAGCCCCTCCTTTCTCCTATTAGAAATTAAACTGGGGAAGAGTGAAAACTTGAAAGAGTTTATTTGAGCAAATGGTAATTTGTGAATCTAGAAGCCCCCAACAATGGTCTGTAGTTTTGGGGCTACTGGACGGGCTTGAAGAATAGGCATTTATAAGGCACATGAGGAAGTTGACCTAATTCAGTATTGGTTACAGCTATGTAGTCGCCTTGTTTGGACTATCCAGGTGGCTACTTTTTGGTTATGTAAGCAGAGCTTTTTTGGCAGTTTGTAGTCGTTTGCCTAAGTTTTGTTTTCTTCTAAGTTGTAATTTACAGGAAATGCATTTGAGTTAGAGTTGAGAGCACTACAGTCAATTCAGTCTGATTGCTCCCTATTTAACTATTTTAACACTCCCCAGGGGTGCTGGTTTTCTTTTTCTTTTCTAAATGTATGACAAGCAGGGAGGAGGGTCTCAAATCCAAGACACAAATCCAGTTTGCCCAGCCTAACTGTTCTAGGGACTGTTGGAAATCCTAAATTTCAAGTTCCTTCTCCCACATTTCTGAATGCCTAATACTGCTTTCCAGCTCATAACATTATTAAGTGCTTGTTCGTTATTTATTTTTCAGACAGACATAGTATTTTAATTGTTGTTTTTTCACAGAGCTGTGGGTGGTTTTTTTAAAAAATATTTGTTTTCTGTTTCTTAACATTTTACATGAGAGAAAGCAGAGAATAATCACTTGATAGTCCCCTGTTAAAAAAATCTTCTGTACACACGCACATGCATCTTATTAGAGTATCTTTATGTTGAGGTTACCCTTTGGAAACTTCACACAGTGAAGTGTCTTCAGCTACCTTCTGTCTTTTCCTGGTCCTGGTTTCACAAGTGTCTGAGGATGACACAAGGTGCCCACAGCAGCCAAGTCTCTTGGAGTGTCTAGTGAATATAAGCCCTAGATCCTGTCTCAGAGGACAGCCTGAGGTGTGGGGGTGGAGCCTGTCTGGGAGGCAGCTGGCTGTCCTGGTGCTGAGAGGAGTCTCCTATTATACCCATCAGCTGAAAAGCTAACTCCTTGGGACATTAAGTTTTTCTCTTCCCAACCTGAGCTTCCATTGATTGGAGACACATTGATGCTCAGCCAATAGGATGCTGGTATTGATGGGAAAGGTCAGAAGTGACATTGGTTTTCTGGATTTCTTTTACACTTGGGAAGGGAGGATAAAGTATCCAAAGGGACAAGGAAAACCCACCCCAAAGAAACAGTGCAAAAACCTGCAAAACAATTTGCACTTCAGGCACACAGCGGCATAGAGTAGTGTCTCCTGGGACCGTGGTCATCGAGTCCTTCAGTGAGCAAGATGGGAGTGGGAGAACGTCCCAAGTGATAGGATGGCCTGACTTGACACTTGAGCCGTACATGCCTGTGTTGCAGTCAGCACCATCCCTCCCTGGATTTGTCACTTTAAAAAGATTTGTCCATTAACTGTAAAAGGTATTTTATCAGTAAAACTTAAAAGATAATAAAGTATTTTCAGTGAGGCATGAAAGGTGGCTTTCAGGAAAAAAAAGAATCTAGTTTTATATTCCTTATATTCCATTTGTAGAAAATTCTTGTTTACCTTTTTTCTTCTCCAGAGTGAGTGTTGTAAGGTTCTGAGGTCTGTTTGATTTCAAACAGTATACCAGGACTTAACTTTGAGAATGCTACCAGGGAGAAGAAATAGGGAAAATGTCTCTACCATCATGGCTGCAGAAAAATGAATATATTCCACAAAAAAGTGTGGTAGATATATTGGTGAGTTACAAATAGATACCAAAACATCAGATCTTCTCTTATGCAAGGGGGATAATTTTTGATAGTGCATGACTCTGTTTTGTATCCTGTTATCTGGATGGCAGTGTTTATAGCTAGCTACATTTTAGGGGATAGGACTTGTCAGTTACTAAAAGTGTTCACAAATACCTAATTGTTTGGTAAATGATTTGTTATAGAAATCATAATTAAATGACGTGTTTATTGTCAGAAGGAGATAAATACTTTTGCTCTTCCTGTTGAGATGTGAAATGTAAGTGCCTTATCATTTTCTTCCATCCTATAAACATAAGCACTGAGTTTGAGTGATTTTGCTGGATTCTTCAAACACTGCCTATTTTCTCATTTAAAACTAAGTTAATAACCTTGATTGGGAAGCAGAGACCTGGTCTCAGAGACTCCAAGTAAAGATCAATCCTGATCAGCAAAACAAGATCATTGAAGGCCCAGTTAGTTTTTCCTGGGGAGCCTCCCTCCAGGTGACCCAGCCTGTTTACGCCAGCCATGACAGGAGCCCTTCCTACTGAGAGAAGCTACAGAGACCTGGAGAGCTGGGGATCCACAGGCAGCTGTGGTTGGGGTTTGGATGAATGTGGGGGTGTGATGCCATTTCTGATGGTGTATGGTTGTGTTATTGTCCTCAGGCTGATTCTAGACACCTCCAAATAAAATAAATTCAAATTTAGCTAAGTAACTTTATCCTACAAGAGTATTGCAATAGAGTAAAAGCACCAACTTTAAAATCTGCAAACATCTCAGAGGTGAGGAAGCCAAAGGCTTTTTTCCATAGGGAAGAACAAACAGATTAGAAAGTATATGGGAAGGGGAGGGCACGGTGGGAGGGGGCAAAATTAGATCCTAGATCAGAAAATGTTTCACCCTGAAGTCAGCCTGTTTTTAGGAGAGGCAGAAAGAGGAGTTGTGTGTTGGCTCAGGCTGTGTGTGGTTCAAAGTTTAAGGGCCTGGAAGAAGGAGAGGAGCTTAAGTAAGGAAAGTTGGGTTAACAAGTATATTGTTCTGACCACTGAAGATAAAATTGTTCAGCTAATTGTTTATGAGGCAGAATGTGAATTTGCAGAGTCTGTGTCTGGCTTATGATAGGTGAAAACAAGTACATCATCTAAGTCATAATCGGAAGAGTCTTGGTCTGCAGTTGGCCGCTCTTGTGGAAGATGAAGGATGTGGGATTTCTTTACTCACAGCTGCTTACCAGGATATCTACCCGTCTTTCCCTGCTACTTTCCCTTGCCCTGCACATCTTTTTTACTTGGCTGTTTCTGAGCTATCTCCTTATAATAAACTGTTAACCATAAGTAAAATGGTTTGCACAGTTCTATGGGTAATTCTGTGAAATTATTAGACTTGAGGAGGGGCTGTGGGAGCCCCTGATTGATAGGCAGTTGCTCAGAAGTATAGACGGGCCCCAGGGCTTGCCACTGGCATCTACGGTGGGGCCAGTGCTGTGGGACTGAGCCCTGAACTTGTGGGGTCTGAACTGACCCTGGGTGGTGTCAGAATTAAACTGTGGGACACCCAGTTAGTGTTGGAGAATTGGTTGGTGTACAGCAAACTCCAAATATTGTGCTGTCAGAAAAAAAAATACAGGTCAGACCTTGAAATGACTCTGGGTGAATGTTTGGTTGGTGGTGAGAATTGTGACCCTGGAGGAGGGAGTGCTGCCAGATTGAGGAGGGGACAGGATGGGTAGAGCTCCCAGAATTCAGTTTCCCAGCTGTTCCGGTTTCTGTCACTCCCTACCTAGGAGTGAGACACCCTGGGCTACATCTCCACAGTGAGAGTGGTCCCCAAGCTTGGAAACCTGATTAATCTAGTGAGTTAGTGGTTCATTGTGAAGTGTGGGTGAATTAGGCTGCTCACTTTTAGCTGCTTCCCTTTTGTTTCTTTTATAAAGATTGTTGGTGTATAATTCCAATTTGCCCAAGCATTTATAACAACAATTTTATTTCATGATATAAGGGTAAGGTTTTCTGTTTTCTTACATGAAAATCTGAGTGGATTGAGTAATATGGTCTCAAGAAGCAAAGAGAATTTTCTTTTCTTTGTTTTTTCCTTGCCTACTGCTCCATGGGTTGGAGCAAAGAGAATTCTTGAAATCAATTCGTTTTATTCTGAATTTAAATAAGACCATAAGCCCCCATGGACTCACATCCAGGCAAATAACCTTGGGCAGTTCTGGTATTTCCCAGTGATCTCATCTGCCTTCTGCACCCTGAGGTGACTGCAGTACTGATTCTTGTTATTCTTTGTAGCTTGACCACGTATTTATCATGAAGCACAGTTTTTCTCAGTTTGGCCTCTTTTGAGTTTTCAGTGACTTAATATTATATTTACTGTTCCACTGGTATTATGCTGTGAAGGTTTTTATGTTTTCTTTGCCTCAGTGTGTTGCACACAAAGTACTCTCCGCAGCTGGGGGGTACCCAGTTTACTCACCCCTTCACTGCTAATGGGAGATGCATTGTTTCAGGTTTGTATCTTGATGCTGTGGACAATGTCTTTCTTGCTTTTGTCCCAGAGTGCTAACCCTTTATAAGATGATTGGCCTAATGGAAGAAGCCGAGCTACAAAATATATTTTTATTTTATTTTGTTTTTGAGACAGAGTCTTGCTCTGTTGCCCGGGCTAGGGTGCTGTGGTGTCAGCCTAGCTCACAGCAACCTCAAACTCCTGGGCTCAAATGATCCTCCTGCCTCAGCCTCCCAAGTAGCTGGGACTACTGGCATGTGCCACCATGTCCCGCTAATTTTTTCTATATATATATTTAGTTGTCTGATAATTTCTTTCTATTTTTTTAGTAGAGACGGGGTCTCGCTCTTGCTCAGGCTGGTCTGGAACTCCTGGCCTCTAGTGATCCTCCCGCCTCGGCTTCCCAGAGTGCTAGGATTACAGGCGTCAGCCACCATGCCTGGCCGAAATTTTCTTTTTTATTTCCTCCTTTTGAGCAAAATATTTCTTTTTACAAGCATTGATGATCAAAGTCTGACTTTTAAGGTGTTCCTTGTTGATGGGAAGGGTCATTCTTATATAGTCCTGTCTGATGTTGGGATGGGGGAAAAATGGGACATTTCAGTGAGGAATATTAAGAGCACCCAAAAGCCAAATTGTGATGGCATCACAGAGTGGCAAAAATGAGAATTCCGCCACGTCATCGATTTACATAGCTGCTGACACTTGTTTTAATTTTTCCAGTCTTTGGAATACCATGGTTTTAATTTTCTTGGAAGAAGTAAAACATTAATAATTTGAATAAAAAATATAATGCATATAAGGATAAGAAAAGAATGTGTATGCCAGAACAATAACAAAATACCAATTCCCTTAGGAATTGGAAGCCTACTAAAAACGTGAAGAAAATTAAATCGAGGTTATTCTTTAGAGATTTATTTTAGCCAAGTGCCATTTTTCTAATTTTTCATAGATGAGTTTCTACTTGATGGGAAGTACTTATATATACACAACAGGAGGTCTTTGCCACCATACGTACACCTTGCTCTGCTAATATCTAACCTAAAGCAATGTGATTGCCTAGTATAACCTCAGCCACTGAATCAATAGTTTTTTTGTTGAGCTGTTATGGAGGCAGCAGTTTTATCAGCAATTTTTTAAGGTTATAGAAGGATTTCTAATCCTGGGTTCTGGGAAGTGACACCAACCAGGGCAAAGGTATGCTTTCAGTGAAATTCATGGAGCTCTCTGTGTCATGGCCAGGCAGATAAATGAGCATTTTTTTCTCAATAGGATCTCCATCTAAAATAGATTGGTGGTCATGTATAGAGAAGAGTTAGAGGGAACAAGTGCAGTGTTGGCTTTCCTCAGAGCTGTCTGTAGGTAGAAGAGTGACCAAATATACTAAGAGACATTGCCTTAAAATTTAGTAGCACAGAGATTAGTCAACAATACCTGATACGATTCCTTTCAATGGTGTTGGAGGGAATCTTTTATTTGATGGTGTTTCCAGTAAGCAAAGTTTTCAGGTGGGAGGCCATGATCTTTGATGTTTTCATCCTCTTGTAGCTCACTGTTAGAAGAAACTTTAATTAATTTAAATTTTTTTGTGAGAAACTTTGGTTGTAGGCTACTTCATCTAGGTGCATGGGCCTTTCTGTTATTATTTTAAAGAAAGACAGCTAATGTTTTTCAAATAGAGTAAAACATATGTTAAATAATAGCAAGCGAAGAATCTTAGGCTGGGGAAAGTTAAAGATTTCTGTAAACTTTGCCAGTTGAATTTTTGTTACGCCATTTGTGTATTTTATCAGTCTAGAAGACTGAGGGTGGTACACACAATAGAAATGGTAAAAAATTGGACGTACTTTATAAACAGATTATTTTACCAGTGAAGGAGTTTCTCAATCTCTGTGAAGATGAGAAGGAAGTCTCCAAGAAGAAATAGGACAGGATTTAAAATGGTCATGGTAAAGAAGCTATTGATGAAGAAATTTGGTCATGTTTTTCCCCATAGTTTACTCAAAAGGTGAACAAAAGTCTTTTATTATCTTTAATATTTCATGAAAATCTTGTTTAAAAGGGAACACCAAGTTTTATACTTGTATTATGGTATCGTTATGGAAGCTAATTTTAATAAAACCTTTTAAATAGATCTAGTTAATCTGAATCAGCTCTAACTACATGAGATAAGATTTCTATAAACCTTTTTAACCTTTTACAATTTTTCCCATTCTTTTTCTTCAATTTCTGTATCCAGTTTGTCATTTTCCTTTCTTTTATTGTTTTAACTTAATATGACCGTTAAATAACCTCTAAATTAGGCAAAATTTCTTTTTTAAGAAAAAAACACATTCTCATGTTTCTTTTTTATAACATTTTTCACCAAAAAGCACGTCTTATTTTCTTGATGTAGAATTGTTTTTCTTGTTATCTCTAGCTTTGGTTACCATATATTAATCAGAATTTTAACTTTTAATAACCTTGATTCATAGCCAAGACCTAAGAAATAAGCAATTTTTTGAGACAGCAGCTCAGTCTGACCCCTGGGCTAGAGAGAGTTCAGCGGCACTATCCTAGCTTGCTGCAACCTCAAAATCTTGGGCTTGGGTGATCCTCTTCACTTTGCCTGCTGAATAGGACTATAGGTGTGTGCAACTATGCCCACATAATTTTGTTTTATTATTTTTTTGTAGATACATGGTCTTACTGTGTTGCCCAGGCTGGTCTCAAAGTCCTGGGCTCAAACGACCCTCTTACCTTGGCCTCCTAAAGTTTTAGGATCGGAGGCATGAGCCACTGCACCTGGTTGGAATGAGCAATTTTAACTATTAATCACATCCTACCGCTTTATAATTTTATAATTATAATTTTATAATTTTTAAATACATAGGCTTTCTGGCCTCTCTGCCTATTTATGGAGTGCAGTACCTTTTAGGGTAGAATTAAACCAAATTCCTACAGATATACTCTCATGGTGTAACAATCATCAGTTCTAGCTGTGTCTTTCAGTGCTCCTGGCATCTTCAGACCTGAAATTGATGCAGTGATTCAGAGACCGTGGGGCCCTGATGCCTGCCCACATGTTTGCACACACACCGATTCAGCCTGAGAACCTCAGGGTCTGCTGCGTCCTCCTGCCCAAAAGCCAGGGAATGGGCAACAGGTGTTGCTGCTTCCCTGCCTCTCTAGATCCCTGAATCTGCAGTTTCAAATTCTATAACCAAGGCCTGGGGTTCCTCAGGATGCTCTAGAACAGGCCGCATAGAGTTCAGTTGCCCTCCCCTCACTGTAAAACCCAAGAAAGAAATCAAGTGTAATTTCTCCTTGAATATACACACAAGATCTGGCCTTCATCTGGGATTCACAAGACAGAGCCAGAATTCACACTGAGGATGTACAAAAATGTCCTCAGGGGAGACCAACATTGACTTTGTAAACGTGGAAAGTCTCTCGAGGTGGAGCTTGTGGAATTTTCCAGATCTTGTCCAGTGACCTGTTTTAGTTCTGTAAGTGGCTCCCAGTGCTCCGAGTGTAACCTATAACCATTATCACAGAATCAAATCCAACACTTCCAGGGACACCAGGCCCTACCTTGGTACACAACATAAAAAAGGAGAAGATTGATTAACATACAAAGGTCAGAACCACAAAATATCCAGATCCTTGATGACAACTTCCCCTGGCTAGACAACCGTGTTACTAGGATAGGGTGTTCTCCTCTTTCCTCTTACCCCAGAGTCAGCTCCTCAGGACAGGCAATATCACACCTGGATCCGTGTTTGCTCCACCAGGGCAGGGTCATTCTCTATCCCTCCTCACAGAGTCAACGTGAGTCTCTTTTGCCTGGATCACCACAGGGACTTCAGCCCAGGCTCACCAGGGACCCTGTCACAAGCACCTGGGAGTCTTTGAGACATTGGGGATGTCCTTTACAGACTGGGGTCAGGCTAGCAACAGGGTCTAACCCTCTTAACATTTCAGAGGGAGAGGAATGTGTCACCCAGGGTTTGTTTCTCCCCTCACAGAAGAAGTCTTGGTTGGTCCCTAGATGGGACTTGCTACAATTTCCTGGTAATTGAGTGAAGAACAAGGAAGAAATTTAGTTTCAAGCTCATAAATAAACCAACTGCTTCCAGGATTTCAAATGACCATTAAAAAAAAAAAAAAGAAAAAAAACAGTGGTAAAGCAGTCACAGTAGCTCCTGTCTAGGAACTTTCAGTAAAGAGCCAATGGACAAATGGTTGAAATCAGCATCATGTGTGGTCAGTACAAAGAAGGGGACAGATACACAGAGGACTTCAGCTTCATGGAGACCACTTCCCTGTTGTGAGTTCTGATGTCACCATCCATGGAAAGAATTGTTGGCATTTCTATTGCTTTTACTTTGTTCAGAATTAATATTTAGTATCTAATATAATTTTCCTAGAAAACCCTGATGCAGTATGTTAAATGGCTTGTTTTGTTTTGTTGTGAAATAGATAAGAAAGTACTTGGAAATGATTAAAAGCATATAAATTCTGGAAGTAGAATTTCTCTTGGACAAGCTTAGACAGAAAAATAAAGCAGCAGCACAGAGATCAGGGCAGCTGCTCCTGCCATCTCTCCAGCGCTGGTGCTCATAATTTTCCACAATGCAAAAGCAGGTAAATGCTTACAAAGTACTGTGTATTTGGTGATTTATTTTTTATTAAAACCTGTGCTTCTAGAGACATTTCACCCGGCAACCTGGTTTCCATTCTTTCAGATCCAGTAGATGCTCTACAAGATACAGGTAAGTAAATATAAATGCAACAATGAAAAGTCTCTCTGTATTACTCCTCCACCCTTCCTTTCCATATCGCTCCCATCCATGTATATCTTTTATTCTGTACAATTCTTACTTCATCAGGGACAAAGAAATGGAAGAAAAATTGAAAAGTTGGACCTAACATCTAGATCCTGCTGGGAATTATGGGACACTTAGTGCCTGACTCCCAGGGTGTTATGAGAATTAACACAGACAATGCGAGGTTCCCAGCACAGTGCACTGTAGCGTACTTGTGAGCACATAGTATGTGCTCAATAAATGTTGCATTAATGCATGTGTACATACTGTTTTCCAAATGCAGACTTCCTCAGATATAATTGCCTTCCCCAGCCTCTGTAAGCTTTATAGGGCCAGCAGAAAATGTTGTTTCAGGATGATGATTGGTGGTCTTCACTTGGACCAGAAGTATTTATGTTGTAATAGAAGTGTTGGATGTAAGGGACTCTGTGCTGTGCCTGGTGTCTCTAGCTGAGTACTACTGGTGACAGGTCAGGGGAAGCAACATCAGCATTAACAGGAGACTTGTTAATGAAGCCAATCCAGGGACCCCTTCCACACCTGCAGGATCACATTCCTTAGACTGGGGCCTGGAACACTAAACAATTTATATGCACTTTGAAGCTTGAGAGGCGATGCTTAGCAAAGTGGCTCCCCGCCAAGGCCTGCAATTAGGATCACGTGGCCAGTTTGAGGAAACATCATCACCTGTGCACCCCCACAGTCTGTCTATTGGTATGGGTGGTACCATCCATGTGGTTTTAATTAAGTACCTCACATGATTCTAAGCTGAGGTTCAGGATCAAGCATGTGGGCTCCCAGATCTGTTTATGAGAATTGAGTTCAGCCTTTTTTTCCAAAGGGCGGTCACAGGGTCTGCTTTGCTTGGGTTTTGTGAAGGTGAGTCAGTGTGGCCCATATTGCCATTGCTGCAGCAGAAATTGTTGGTGTCTGAGGCAGGGGAGGGCACCTGAGGGCAGGAAAGAAGAAACTCACATTTTGATCTTTATGTAGGAGCTCAACATTACTGAATCTCTCCTGTGACAAAGGACAGATGAGTGTCACCTTTTCTGCATGTTAACTTTCTTCTGCCTGTGGTTGTGGTGGTAGCAGGGGAAGGGATGGTGCTGATGTCCTTAAAGGCATAGTCTGAAGATGCAGCTGTGATTTGTTTAGATAATCTCACCTGAGAAGAATCCTAGAGGAGGAGGAGGAAGAGGAAGAAATGGCTGGTTCTCAGGTAAGTGTCTCCCAGGGCTGTCTCCATTTTTACTCCTAGAATGTCATGTATTTGGGACTTGAAGATCATTGCTTCTCTACTTCTGATGCTTCTGCTAACAAGATTGTCTCAGCTTCTTTTTTTCTTTCTTACCATATGGAAGAGGCTCTTTAAAATAATTCTCCCCTGTATGCCAGAGCCTTCCCTCCATTCGCTGCACCCAGGCTTTTTATATACTGTGAACAATGCTCACCATGAATTTATGACCTGCAATAGTGAAAATGTTCCCTTTTTGACAGATCAACGTGGGAAAGTGTGGATACCCAAGATTCCTCTTGGGAATGGGGTTAGGTCCTTGCATATCAGTGAAGAAAAAGAGTATGTATGGTTGAGGTCACATCAGAATGCACCAGTATCTCTATGTCAAACAGGATTAAGAACACACATTTAAAAAGGATGGCATTAATTGCCAAAGATAACTTAGAAAGTTTTAAAAAAGAGATTAATCAGAAGAGTCCTCTAAGGCAGGGGTCCCCCAACCTATGGTGAGTTATATAACTATTTCATTGTAAATTGCAATGTAATAATAATGGAAATAAAGTGCATAGTGAATGTAATCCACTTGAATCATCACAAAATCACCCCTCCTAACTGTCCATGGAAAAATTGTCTTCCATGAAAATGGTCCCTGGTGCCAAAAAGGTTGGGGACCACTGCTCTAGGCTGCTAAAGAAAGACTAAATACACTATTAGAGATTACAGATCATTGGAAATATATGTAGTTTAAACTTTGCATGAAACTGATGTTTTCTCATGCTTAGATTCAGATTATGATTTTCCTTTTTAAAAAAAAATTGGCCAATAAACTCACAGCAGTGGTGTGTCACGTGTGCATCAGCAACTCACACCAATGTTTTCTCTGACAGTTGGTGTTAATTTCATTCACTTGGATAGGGTGCTCTCTGACAGATTCCTGCTCTATCAAGTAATTATTTTTACTTTTATTATTAAATTCTTGGGGAGTTTTACTGACTGATGTATAAACACCATTACATTTAGTCTGGAAGGTCCCCCTTCTTAGTTTCTTTAGCTTGCTTTGGAAAATGAAGGCTCTCGTCTTGGTTTACTGGTCAGGTGACCCAGGATAAAACCTGGATTCTACCACTTACTGTATGTTTGACAAAATATTCTTCTTGGGCTGGAAGAGTTGGCATTATTTTTGGGTTTGTTAGAAATGCAAAAACCTGGGCCCCACTCCAGACCTTCTGAGTCAGAACCTGCATTTTAACAAGATCTCCAATTCACTGTAGTACACATTAAAATTTTAGAAATACCCTTCTAACTCATAATGACTTTTCCATATGAGAAACATATACAACTTATTGTGTAATGTACATACACCACTTAAAAATATATATGCCTGTGTTGATGCCCTTAATTTTTTTTTTTTTTTTGAGACAGAGTCTCACTCCATTGCCCTGAATAGAGTGCCATGGCCTCAGCCTAGCTCACAGCAACCTGAAATTCCTGGGCTCAAGTGATTCTCCTCCTCAGCCTCCTGAGTAGCTGGGACTACAGGTGCATGCCACCACGCCCAGCTGTTTTTGTATTTTTAGTAGAGATGGGTCTTGCTCTTGTTCAGGCTGGTCTCTGAACCCCTGACCTCAAGCAATCCTCCTGCCTCAGCCTCCCAGAGTGCTAGGATTACAGCCATGAGCCACCATGCCTGGATGGTGCCCTTAATTTTATGCTTTATTATATAGACAAATACAGTATCTACACTTGTTTTGTAGATTTTTTGCTATCCTGTGTCCTCAGAGTTAGAGAATACATTAGTGCATATTACTATGTTAATTATTGGATAATTCTAGTCATTCTTGTAAGTCAGAGCTAGTTGTCTTCATTCTGTAATTTCACTTTTAGTCAAATTGAGAATGCTTCCCATGGCTAGTTGGTAAATATGTATTTTTTTCCAGGGACTGGTGACTTTCAGAGATGTGGCCATAGAATTCTCTGTAAAGGAGTGGGCATGCCTGGGCCCTGCTGAACGGAATTTGTATAGGGATGTGATGCTCGAGAATTACAGAAACCTGGTCTTCCTGGGTGAGGATAACTTTCCTTTAAGATTTGTAATTCACCCTAAAGGTTTCATTTCCTTTCTTTGTGAAATGTTTTTGGGAGTTTCTTCTTTGCATGAATGAGTTTTAGATCCCTGCTTTCAAGGAAAACCTGAAGGCTTGTTGGTGTAGAAAGTAAAATTTTCAAGATGTTTCATCTTGACATAAACCTTTCCCTATATCAAACTGATATGAATAGTTCACTCTAGATTGGTGACAATTACAGAAATTTGGTGATATACAACATTATTGCCCAAACTTTAAAATCCAATTTTTACCACCAATTTTTGATTCAGTAGGACTGGATATTAGATGTAAGGAACCACAAATTTAAAATATTTTCTAAATATTGATGTTAGATTTTTTTTTTTCTCCCAGGAAACAGTATTCTGGGAATTTTCTAGAAACTTCTATAATGTTCACTCTTCTCTACTGAACACAGTACTAGGCTGGTCATTGGAGAATCCTAGCAAGAGTCATGTTATTTTTTTCTAATAAAATAGGTCTTGCTGCCTCTAAGCCAGACCTGATCAACTATCTGGAGCAAAGGAAAGAGCCCTGGAATGTGGAGAGACATGAGACAGTAGCCAAACACCCAGGTAGGTGTAATATAGGTGAGAGATCCAAAGGCCTAGGAGAAAGCCAAACCTCAAAATGTGGTTTGTGAAGCTTTCCTCCAATGGAAATGCTTTCTGAGGAGCCTGGATTTCTTTTGCTTGCCATCACATAAGGGCATCCTCTGTCCCATGCTCTAAAATTCTCTAAGGACCCTACTTTTTTTCGGTGATCTTCCTTTGAGCCTAAGTCCTCTTCATGGCTTATAAGGAACTGCATGATCTGAGTGATCTTCTATTGCTTTTGAGAACAAGGGAGTATCTGTGTATTTTTGAGAGGAACTGTGCTTTACACCTTTGTTTATGTTCCTTTTCACATCATGTCTGAAATATGTGTGAGTAGCGCTGTTACTGGGATTTGTTTCAGAAATCCCAGGAACTTCAGAGACAGATGTACATTTTCTGCTTAATGATTTCTTATCACATGAAGGTTTCATTGTTATTTTGCAGAAATTTATGCTTAGAAATTTTATCAGAGCACTAAGAAGCTCCCAAAATATAAAAAATCTAATGTTATATTACTTCAGAGTTTTATCCTTTTGTGTGAACTCAGATTAATAATTTATACTATATTTTTATATTCCTCAACTGTAATATAGTTTATCTACTCACTTCCTAGATTTCTCGAATATAATGTGTCATTAGGGATCTTAGAACACTGCTGAGCATATATTAAACTCTCACTTGTAACCTTACATTTTTAATAACTATTATTTTATGTTTCTCTAGTATGAAGCTTACCTTGACTGTGTCATTCATATGTATACACACGTTTATATGTATGATTGTGTGTGTAGCATGTAGATTTATATAACTGTATATTTGTTGTGTACTATTACTATTATGTATTGATTTAACACATCAAATCATACAATTTAACTTCTGTGCATAAAAAATTCAACACTTTCTTCCCCTCCACACATTTTATACAATGTATGTTACCTTTCACATTTTATATTATATATCTAAGTTAACAAATTATTGTGCTTGTATTCATTTTTAATACTTCTGTTTTGTAGCTTTTATACTAGAGTTGAAAATGATTTATATACTACCACTATAGTTTTAGAGTATTGTGAATTTAAATATTTACTATTTTCAGTGAGATCTATACTTTTATGTTTTCATATTGTTAATTAGCATTCCATCATTTTAACTTGAAGAATTTTCTTTAATCATTTCTTGTAAGACAGGTCCAGTGGTGATGAATTCCCTCAACTTTTGTTACTGTTGTTGTTTGAGAACATCTTGATCTTTCCTAAAGGACAGTTGTCAAATATAGTCTTCTTAGGTGCCAAAGTTTTTGTTCTTTTTTATTCTTCTTTTAGCGTTTTGAATATATTACCTAATTCCTACCTGGCCTGCAAGGTTTGTGCTGGGCAATATGCTCATAACCTTATAGATGTTCCCTTGTATACATCTCTTAGGTTTTGCTGCATTTAAGATTCTCACTTTGTTTGAATTTTGATATTTTAATTATAATGTGTCCTGGGGCAATCTTCATTAGTTTTCTTTTGCTTTAGTTCTTTTGAGATTCATGAAACTATATTTCCATATCCTTTTCTAGATCTGGAGAGTATTAAGAAATTTTATCTTTAATCCTTTTTTCTGTCTCTTTTCCTTCTGAAAAACCATAAAATGCATTTTTCTATGCTTTCATTTTGATCCCATGTGTCCTCAGCTGTAAAGTGATATTTTTGTAGAAAGCATAGACTTGGATTTTGTTGTTTGAATTTATTCAGCAAAGTTATGTATTTTGATTGATTTTATTTATTTATATGTAAAATGATTAGTGAAAGAATTAGTTACTATTGCATATTTTGTAGATCTTATAGCAACATTGTTTCTGTTTTTTTCTCTTACTGTCTTTATCTTTTATTGATTTTTGTAGTGACATGTTTTAATTTCTTTCTCATTAACTTTTGTGTATCTATTTAGTATAGGTATATTCATTGTGGTTACCATAGATGTTACATAAAATATCTTAAAGTTATAATAATCTATTCTAGGGCGATAACTTCAATTGCATACAAAACCCCTCCCTCTTTCCTTCTGAACATTGCATTTCACGGATAGCTCACATTATATATATGTGTTTTTGAAATGTAATCTCTCTGTTACCCTGGATAGAGTGCAGTGGCATCGTCATAGCTCACTGCAACCTTAAACTCCTGGGCCCAAGTGATCCTCTTACCTCAATATCCTGAGTTGCTGGGACTACAGGTGTGCACTGTGATGCCCAACTAATTTTTTTATTTTTAGTAGAGATGGGGTCACGCTTTTGCTCAGGCTGGTCTTGAACTCCTGAGCTCAAGCCACGCTCCTGACTAGGCCTCCCAGGGAGTACTCGGAGTATAGGTGTGAGCCACCACATCCAGCCTATATCTTTTCGTATTGTGTATCCATTAGGACAAGTGAATGATTATTTGTAAGGGTTTGTCTGTTGAAGTCTTTATCAGAACTAAGAGCATTCCATTCTCCATGATTATAATAATACAGAATACTATGTTTGTGTGTATAATTGCCTTTACCTGAGAACTTTACATTTTCACATGACTTTTGTTGCTATCTGCTATCTGCCATCATTTTTTAATGTGAAAAATGGACTGTCTGGCATTTCTTTCAGGGAAGATCTGGTGGATATAAATTCATTCAACTTTTATTAATTTGAAAATTATTTCTTGCAATAACAACTTGTTGCAAAAATTCTAATTTATTATTTTTTTATTTTAAAATTTATTTTATTTAATATTTACTTTTTTCCTTTTTTTATTTCATTATCTTTTTTTCAGGGAACATCCTTGTTCGTAATTTATTTAAAATAACAGTCATTTCAGAAATAGTGTTCTTTGACTATATCATCCTACACCTTTTGGGCCTGCAAGATATTTTGCTGCAACATCTGTTGATTGTCTTATAGGAGAACACTTGTACATGCCAAGTCACTTTTTGCTTGCTGATTTCAAGGTTCTCTTTGCAACTTTTAAATTTCTGATTATAATGTATCTCTTGGTGGTTGTTTTTGTCTTAGTCCTGTTAGAGTTGTCTGACTTTCTTGAAATTTTATGCTATTTTCTCCTTCATATTTAGAAAATTGTATCCACTATTTCTTCAAATAATCTCTCTGCCTTTTTTCCTTGCTTTTTTCATTCTAGTTCTCCCATTATCATTATAGTGGCCTACATGATGGTATCCCAAAAGTCCCTTGGGCTCTCTTAACTTTTTCTCATCTTTTTGCCTTTTTACTATAATTTTAGATGACCTATTATCACACTTGCCACCTTTTTCTTGTGCTAGATCAAGTCAGCTATCAACCCCACTGTAACAAATCTTTATTATTTTATTGTTCAGTCCCATACTTTGTGGTTTTAGATTTTTGATTTTTGTCAGTAATCTAATTTGCTTTGTACATTGTCTTCTTAATTTTGTTTAGTTGTCTGTGTTCTCATTTAGGTGATTAAGCATCTTTAGATAGCTATTTTAAATTCTTTTCAAATTAATTAATGGATCTTCTTAGGGTCACTTGAATATTTTTGACTTTTTATTTCTTTGCTGTTTTCTGATTATTGTTGAGATTTTGGTCATTTAAAAAACAGCTACCTGTCCCATCCTTATGGAGTGCTTTGTACAGGGAAAAATGGACGTCATTCAACAATACTAGACATTCTGGGAGTTTCCCCTACCTGTTGGCCATATGTGTCTCCTCTGCTATACTGTGTATATTTTTCTGTTAAAAAGATTCCCTATGTTTTTTTCATAAAAGCATTTAATTTCTTGTTTCCCTTGGCAAATATAATTGGTGCTGCATTCTCCCTGTTGCTGTAAAAGGCATTCATGTTTGTTTTCACTGGACCCAAACTGTCATTTAAACTACAACACTGTTCCCTTTAGCACTCCATATTAAAAGAAACAATACTTAGATACCCCCCGAGAAACTCAGAACTTTGCACATGTGTTCCAGTCTCTTCTTTGTTTCCTGAGGGAGAGAAAAAAGGAGGGGCAAGTTTTTTTTCTTTTCTCTGCCACTCTGCTGTGGTGCACAAATATAATAAACTTCCCCCTTCTGGCTCTTCTTGGCTTTGCACTCACTGGGGTTACTGCAAACTCAATTGATTTTTCCTTCACACATCTTTGTTAAGTTTATATATCATTTGAAAAACAGGGCCTCAGGTTTTTGATTCAGTCATCATGCTGTTCTCAGGTTGGTATACTTTTGTATATTTTATTTGTAAAGTAGATATTCACCCAAATATAGTAATTGGAATTTTGAAAATTTTTGATATCTTTCAGGGCTGTTTTCTTATTACACTGAAAGCCTGTGGACAAAGAAGTACATAGACGATCTATTCCAAAAAGTGATATTGAGGAGATTTGGGGGTTGTACCTTTCACAATTTACACTTAAGGGAAGATTGGGAAGGCGAGGGTGAGTGTGAAGCACAAAATGGATGTAGTGATGGACATAAAAAAAGTAGGACAACTACCTATAATAAAAACGTCATTTACTGCAGAGGTCAAAAATGTAAACTATTTGGGGAAAGAACTAGATTGTTGTCAGTTACTTTTGCTGAACCTCACATTTCTGTAAGTAAATATCAGTATCGATTTTTGGAACATACCTTTTCTCTGAATGGAAATTTACAAAATGTAAACAGTGACCTCATCCATATGTCAAATAATCTGAACCACTCAATATATACAGTTGGATTAAATGTGCAGTCAACTATTTCTGAAGATCTGACAGTTAAAAACAGAGAGATTTTTAAATGTGATCAATTTGGTGGGTCCTTTGTTAAAAGTTTATTATTATTCCACCAAACTACAACGCCTTCTATTGCCAAAATCTACAACTTCGATCAGTATGGGAAGGTTTTTACCCATTCACCATTCCTTAATCTATCTCAGGGAATAGATATTTGGGAAAAACATTACATATATAATAAAACTTTAATACCCTTTAGCCAGGTATCTACCCTAAATAATTACCAGAATATTTGTATTGGAGACAAAAATTATCAATGCCAAAAATCTGAGAATACCTTTACCCAAGGCTCTAGCCCTGGAAAACATCAGAAAAGTCATTTTCCTGAAAACCATTTCAAATGTAAAAAGTGTGAGAAAGTCTTTCATCAGTACTCAAAGCTTATTATCCATCAGAGTATCCATATTCAAGAGAAGTCTGGCAAATGTAACAAAAGGGTAGGAGCTTTTATTCAGTCATCAAAACATACTCAGCATCAAGGAATCCATTTTGGAGAAACCTCATACAGACATAATAAATGCAAGAAAGTCTTTAGTCAGTCATCAAATATAAAAAACTATAAGATGATCCATACTGAAGAGAAATCCTACAAATGTAAAGAATGTGGCAAAACCTTTAACTGGAGTTCCCATCTTACTCGGCATCAGAGAATTCATACTGGAGAGAAACCCTACAAATGTAAGGAATGTGGCAAAGCTTTTACCTGTAGTTCACAACTTACTCGGCATCAGAGAATTCATACTGGAGAGAAACCCTACAAATGTAAGGAATGTGG
>CM052445.1:66789833-66803303 GCA_028533085.1 Varecia variegata | reverse complement strand
TTTTTTTTTTTTTGTATATATATATATTAGTTGGCCAGATAATTTCTTTCTATTTTTAGTAGAGACGGGGTCTCACTCTTGCTCAGACTGGTCTCGAACTCCTGACCTCTAGCGATCCACCTGCCTCGGCCTCCCAGAGTGCTAGGATTACAGGTGTGAGCCACCGCACCCGGCCTCGAATCTGTTTAAGCTATCTCCATAATGCTTTCCACAGGGGTTGCACTAGTTTGCAGTCCCACCAGCAGTGTATGAGTGTTGCTGTCTCTCCGCATCCATGCCAACATGTATTGTTTTGGGACTTTTTGATAAAGGCCATTGTCACTGGAGTTAAGTGATATCCCATTGTGGTTTTGATTTGCATTTCCCTGATGATTAGTGCACAAAATGTTTTAATTACTATGAATTAATTTTTTTTCATTTTTTTGTTTTAATGTCTGTACTTCTGGTTTTCATATACAAGAAATCATTGCCAAATCCAATGTCATGAAGATTTTTCCCTTTGTTTTCTTCTAAGAGTTGTTTTTTTTTTTTTTTTTTTTTTTTTGAGACAGACTCTTGCTCTGTTGCCCGGGCTAGAGTGAGTGCCATGGTGTCAGCGTAGCTCACAGCAACCTCAAACTCCTGGGCTCAAGCGATCCTACTGCCTCAGCCTCCCGAGTAGCTGGGACTACAGGCATGCACCACCATGCCCGGCTAAATTTTTCTATATATATATTTTATTTGGCCAGGTAATTTCTTTTTATTTTTAGTAGAGACGGAGTCTTGCTCTTGCTCAGGCTAGTCTAGAACTCCTGACCTCGAGCGATCCACCCGCCTGGGCCTCCCAGAGTGCTAAGATTACAGGCGTGAGCCGCCGTGCCGGGTCCCTTCTAAGAGTTTTATCATCTAAGCTGTTATGTTAAAGTCCTTGATCCACTTTGAGTTTATTTTTTATAGCTGAACAGAGTGTTGCTAGAATATAGAAACAACATATTTTGCATGTTGATTTTGTATCCTTTTACTGAATTTATTTATTAATTAGGACAGTCTTTTGGAGGAGTCTTCAAGGTTTTCTTATACATGATCATGCGATCCGCACACAACTTTACTTATTCCTTTCAGAATTAAATAATTTTTGTTGTTGTTGCTGCCTAATTGCTCTAGGTAGGACCACTATTACAGTATTGTGCTTAATAGAAGCGGCGGGAGTGAATATATTTGTCTCATTCCTGATCTTAGAGGAAAATATTTCAGTTTTTCACCCTATGATGTTAACTGAGGGCTTGTCATATATACCCTTTACTGCGTTTACATACACTCCTTCTTTCCGTAATTAGCTGAGAATCATCATCATTATTATTAAAGAATGTCGAGGTTCCAGCAGTCCCTGAGCTGCCCAGGGCTCCGCGCGGTGTGGGGGGCACCCTCAGGCGGGGAGCGCTCCCTTCTGCTCGCTCCTTCCCTCCACCCCGCGCTCCAGGGCTTCCTGGCCTCGGTCCCCGCAGCTTCCCTCTCCCTCTTTTCTCGCCCCCGAACAAACCTTCGTCCCGCCCTGCCCTTATTAGGCTTAGATTGAGCGGGCCTCGAGGCCCTCAGGGTCCCGCCCTAAATTATGGGTTCTTTGCGCAGAACGGAGAAATCCCTGCCGGCCTCCACCTGAGCACCTGGGGGCCGAGGCGGCCCGCCAGGGTCCCCTCCAGGAGCCGCGGAGGCCGAGCACTGCCCCGCCCAGCGGGAAGAGAAACCGGACGGCTCTCGCTGCGAGCCCGGCGAGCCAGGCCCCCTCTGCACCGGCGACACAGCGGCGGCGGCTCCGGGACCAGCCCGCGGCGATCCGGCCCGCGCCGGCCTCCGGAGAGCCGGGGACGCGGGGACGCGGGGACGCGGGGACGCAGCTGTCCGGCGGGGGCTCCCCCGAGCTGCACAGCCCCCTGCACCGCAGGTCCCGGACCGAGCTGGCCGCCTCCCGCACCCCTGGCTCCGCCCCGCCCGCCGCGTTGCCACCGCCCCCGACGCGGAGGAGCCAGGCCCGCTCCAAGGGGACTCGGCGCGCCCCTGGGGACCCGCTCCGTGGGGTCGGGGGGGCCGCGCACCGTCAGCCGCTGTGCGTTTGCGTTGCGCCTGGCTTCCCGCGGGCCCTCGGCCTCGTCCTGCTTTCGGTGTCTGTGACCTCTAGGCGCGCCGGGCGTGTTGCCCGGGGAGCGACGGCGGCTGCTGTGCCCCCTGCGCCACCTACTCGGCTGCCTGCTGTGCCAACAACGCCTTCGCCCTCCGCTGGGAACTGAGCGGCCTCATCACGGGGCTCGCCAGCCCGACCCACAGCGTCGCCTCCGTGCCCCCGCCGCCCCCTGCCTCCGCAGCAGCAGCAGGGCCTGCCCCCCTGCCCTCTCCAGCGCGCGGGTCGGGACCCCCAGACTCGCTGCCCGAGCGCGGCAGCTGACTGAGCGGCTCCCTAAGCCCGGGCAGCCTCAGCGCCGGAGTCCTCCGGCCTCGACCCGCCTCCCTGCCCATCTCCAGCTTCCTCTCCGTCTCCAACCACTGAGGCAAGAGGGCGCCTGGGAGGAGGGAGGGAAGGCCATTCTTGGGGGTGTCGGAGGCGGCCCTCGCCATCTGTCTCCTGCTGGGGACACTGGGGTGGGGGGTGACATAGGCCCCAGCCAGACTTCAGACCCAGCGGAGCCCTTGAACTGGAGCTCTGTGCTGGCAGGGTCCCCACCCCTCCTTTATCAGCTTTGCCTTGTTTTTTATTATCGTTACAGAGTTTTATTCTTGTTGAGAAAAATAAAGCCAACTAACTTTCTGTATTGATGAACAAAATATTCACAACAGGGCAGTTATGATATGAATAGAACAAAAAAGCAAACGCTTAAACTTTTTAGGTGTCTGATGAGTTTCGGACTTCAGGAAAAATCAGCCCAGCACTAGAAGCTACCAACCATCATTCCATCTCTTCACTTCAAAAGCAGTACAGTCCAGCTGTGGGATCTCTCTTCTTAAAAGACATTCCTAATTGTTGTTTGCCTCATACTGTAAACAAACCAGCCAGCTATCATCTTGCTAAATATATAAGCTTTTAGAATCCAATATTCCGCCAAGAATGTGCCTTGATAATAGCCCTTAGCCCTATAGGGTTTTTGTTGTTGTTGTTTGTTTGTTTTTAAAGAAAATTACATAGATGTCCCGGAGGGGCCGGGGGCCGGAGGACACACTCGCTTTCCAAAGTTTCCTTACTGGTTACTGGTTTCATTGCCACCACTTCGTGGTGGATGTTTTGTTTAGCAGCATTTCTGTATGCTCTCTCTGGAAGCCTTGGGCTGAGGTAAATTTGTAATTGTTGGAGAGTAACTGCTAAATTTGTAGCTGTTGTGAATTGATTTGCACCATTGCTCCACAACTCAATATGAAGAAAACTATTTAACTTATCTTATGAAACATCTACATTGAAAATTTTGTTCATAATGTATTTGTTAAGATGAAAAACAATACATATTCTTTTATTATGTTAAATTATGATTGCCATTATTAACCAGCAAAATGTAGAGTGTATGTTTTTTTCACAGTAATATATTCCTTTTATAAATTGGTGATTTTATTGTAAAAGAGTTAAAAAGTCTTAATTTAAGAGATGATATGTAGTATTTATTCTATTAATCTCTTTTCTTGTTTACATAAATACTGAAAGATTGAATGACTTTACAGAAATCTATCTTGATGCTGTGGAAGTAATTTGAGGAACATCTTACGACTTTTCCTAGAATGTAGAATGGTTGTAGCCCATCTAACTTTAAAGAAAAAAAATGACCACATACTTTGCAATCAGGCTTAAATGTAGCATACTTTTATAATTCCAACTTTATAAACTAGCAAAAAAAGATTGCTTATTCCTCCAGTTTTACTGTGACATACTCTTGAATGTAAAGATACATAGCAATGATGGGGAGGGTAGTCTCACAATGCCTTTAGAAGGACCTGAACTTGCCCTAGCTCTTCCTCAACCAACTAAGTATTTGGTTTATTAGTGCTTGAGAGAATTTGAATGTAGGATGGCTTCAATGGCACAAAACAAAAATACTTTTACCACTTTTTAAATGTAGTTCTAAAGTGAAGAAACCACATCTTAATGCTGAAATGGTATGTTGTACATACATACATATGCCTTATTTAATTACAAATAATTCCCAAACTTGTACTATTTTTTTTCTGTGTAAAAAGCAGGAATGTTTCCCAAGCTTTCCTGAATAGCAAATGAATGAGCAGTAGCTTTAGTTTGTACATAGGTAGAGTTGGAACACTATGTATGTACTCTCTGGACTACCTTGGCAGAGTAGGTTTTTGAATGTAGTAAGTCAATTTTCATTGTAACATAATTTGGGGAAGCAATTCAGTGCAGATTGTAACTGTAAATGTTGCACTGGGAATGTGTTGTAGTTTTCCCCCAATAAAATTTTTGGGGAAAAAGTTTTAAAAAATAGTGTTGAATTTTGTCAATTTGTATCTATTAAGATTATCAGAGGAGAAAGGGGCCTGATGGCTGATTGGAGACTTTGCTTACTGGACTGTCCCAGAGGGAAGGAAGGGATTCAGATAAAAGAGAGGGGAGAAAGGACACAGCTCAGGTGTAGGTCAGAAGAAGCCTGCCAGGGACCTCATGGAGGAAAATTGCAAAGGAGAGAAGAAAGGGGAAAAAGGAAGAAAAGATATTGATGAGAATCAAAGCCAGAGAGGTTCAGAGCCCAGTGAATGGGGCTTTGTCCTTCCCACACTCCTTGAGTGATCAGAGGACTAACAAGTTACTTGGAAGCTTTTCTGCCTCCAGGAGCCCAGGCACTGTGGCAACCACAGAATTGTGGGGAGAACTTGCATAATCCCAGAGCTTGGACATTCCAGTGCAGGGTTCCCCTCCAAGGAGAGTAACCCAAGAGACTGGAGAGCAAACTTTCTTCAATTCAGACTCTTATCCTTCCTCCCTCCCCTCCCCAACCCACTGCAACTGGGAGAGCCAAGATTTTGATGACCGGCCACTTTTATCGAGCTGGTGTGTCCTCCAGTCTAAGGTTTCCACAGATAGTGGGGCCCACACCTATCCCCATGAGGACATGCAGTGGACCTGCAGTGCCCAATCTGGAACTCCCTGCCCACTGGCATTTACCGGAGATGCATGCCAGCAGCTCAGACTTAAAGCCACACTGTCAGATTGGAGCAGGTCCCCCAGTGGTGAAGATCCCAGCCCACAGTGCCATAGCAACCGAATGCAGCATGTTCAGGTGCCCATTTACAACCAAACATTAGAGGGCAGGGGTAATTCAAAAGAGGCAGACCTCACTCTCAACAGCTAGTTGGGGAATTACAACCCTTTCCTCACAAGCAGTAATCCCAGTTTGGAGAGCCTGCCTCAACCCTCCTCCCAGCATCTCCCCGTAGCAGCCAGGAAAGTGACCTCTGAGCCCTGCCAAATCTTTGTAAAGCCTTCTGGGCTCACCTGACCTAACCATGCCCAGCCTCACTCCTACCCACCTCTGCTTTGGTGGAGAACAAGTGACTTCCTGGGGGCTACACCGCCCCTAGATCCTGGGGCATTCAAGTTCTCCACCTGAGAGACTAGAGCTTATTACAGACACAGAAGAACACCTCTGCAGTTGGCTCTTTCCTGCAAGCATCAACCAGTGACAGGGAGAACAACTTTATAACTCATTGCAGTGTCTACCAATGGCAATCAAACAGGGTGTGACTGATTCTTACCTACAAGCGTTACCCACTATCTCAGAGATTAAGCTGGAAGTCCCAGTACAATTCTGCTGGGAAGAGGTGAAGACAGGAGGATAGAATCAACCTGAGAGAACACTGCTTTGTAGGCAAGAAACGAAAGTTACAGCCAGCTCAATCTGTGAGGGGTCTCCCTCTTCCACTACAGACCTCTGGACTGATTGGGAAGCTGGAAACATGAAAAATCAAAATAGTTCAACACCCTCAAGGGAACACAATGGAGCAATAGTAATGGACTCCACCCACAAGGAAATTGCCAACATAACAGAAATGAAATTCAGAATATGGATGGCAAATAAGATGAATAGAATTGAAGAGAAAGTTGAAAACTAACAAAAAGAAGCCAAAAATTATAAGAAATCAATGAAAAAAGTCACTAGAGAGCTAGACAACTTAAGAAAGATAGAACTTAAAGAAATGAAAGAGTCATTTAAGGAATTTTAAAACACAGCAGAATGCTTTACCAACAGGCTAAATCAAGGGTAAGAAAGAATCTCAGAGTTTGAAGACAAGGCTGTTGAGATAACCCAGTCACTCAAAGAGCAGAGAAGGGTACAAAAAAGTTTGAGCAATCACTGGAAGAGATATGAGACTTTGTGAAGCAAGCAGACATTCAAATTATAGGTATCCCTGAGGGAGAAGAAGAGAGACCTAAAAGCATGGATAACCTATTTGAGGAAATTATTGAGGAAAACTTCCCGGTATCACCAGAAATTCAGGCATACAAATACAAGATGGACATTGAACACCAGAAGATTCATAGCAAATAGGTCATGTCAAAAACATATAGTAATCAACTTGGCCAAACCCAAAATGAAGGAGAAAGTTCTGCAAGCAGCAAGATGAAAGCACCAAATAACCTACAAAGGAAAACCTATCAGGCTAACTGCAGACTTCTCAGTGGAAACTTTAAACCAGGAAGGATCGAAAGACCATCTTCAATCAATTTACACAGAACAACTGCCAGCCTAGAATTTTGTATCCTGCAAAATTAAGTTTCACAATCAATGGAGAAATTAAGTCTTTTCTAGACAAGCAGTGAGAGAATTTGCCATGACCAGACCTGCCCTGCATCAAATAGTCAGAACAGCATTATATACAAATCAGCACAACAGATACCCACTAGTGTAAAATCACCCCAAAAAACCCTCCAAACTCACAACTGTTATAAAGCAGAATAGGAGGTAAAACAAAACATCCCAACAGGATGAACAGACCAACATCCCACATATAAATGCTATCAATTAACGTTAATGGACAGAATGCTCCCCTCCAAAGACATAGGCTGGCTGAGTGAATGGAGAAACACAGCCCAATTATCTGCTCTTTTCAGGAAACACATCTAAACCACGAGACACATAGACTGAATGTGAAAGGATGGAAAAAAATATTCCACACAAATGGAAGTCAAAAGAGAGCATGTGTAGCCATTGTCATATCAAATAAAATTTACTTTAAGCCAAGGGAGTAATTCAACAAGAAAACATAAAAATTCTGAATACATATGCACTCAACACAAAAGCTCCCAAATACAAAAAGCAAATTTTACTAGAACTAAGCAAAGAAATAAATAGTTCCACCATAATTGCTGGTAACCTCAACACCCCATTATCAGAGCTGGAGAAATCATCAAATAAGAAAATAAATAAAGAAATAATGGACTTAAATTAAACTCTAAGTCAACAGACCTAGCAGACATTTACAGAACATTCCACTCCAAAACAACAAAATACACATTCTTCTCAGGAGCACTTGGGACATCCTTGAAGATTAATCATATATTAGGCCACAAAAGAGGTCTCAACATATTGAAAAAAAAGTCAAAATCATACTATGTACCTTCTCAGACCACAGTGGAATAAAACTAGAAATCAATCCCAAAGAAACCCTCAAATCTACACAAAGTCATGGAAATTAAACAACCTGCTATGGAAGGGTGTTGGATCAAGAATGAAATTAAGATGGAAATAAAAAAATTCTTTCAACTGAACAACAAAGGGGACAAAACCTGTCAAAATCTATGTGACATGGCAAAAGCATTCCTCAGGGGAAAATTCCTAGCCTTAAATGCCTACATCAAAAAACCAGAAAGATCACAAATTAACAACCTAATGTCATACCTCAAGGAATTAGAAAAGGAATAGCAAACCAAACCCAAAGCCAGCAGAAGAAAAGAAATAACGAAGGTCACAGTGGAAATAAATAAATTGAAAAACAAAAAATAATACAAAGGATCAATGAAACAAAAAGTTGGTTCTTTGAAAAGATAAACAAACTTGACAGACCTATTGCTAGATTGACCAAGAGCAAAAGAGAAAGGACTCAAGTAAGCTCAATCAGAGATGAAAAAGGTGATATTACAACTGATACTGCAGAAATACAAAACACCATCCATGAATACTACATAAATATCTATGGACATAAACTAGAGAATGTAGAGGAAATGAATAAGTTCTTGGAAACATAACCTCTGAAGACTCAACCATGAATAAATATGACTCCTAAACAGACAAATGATGAACAATGAGACCCAAAGAGTAATAAAAAACCTCCCAACAAAAAAAGCCCTGGACCAGATGGATTCACAGCTGAATTCTATCAGACCTAAAAAGAAGACCTGGTACCCATAATATAGAAATTACTCCATAATATTGAGAAGGAGGGAATCCTCCTTAACTCATTCTATGAAGCCAGTATCACCTTGATACCAAAGCCAGGAAAGGACACAACAAAAAAAGAAAACCACAAACCAACATACCTTATGAATATAGATACAAAGACCTCAATAAAATACTAGCAAACCAAATTCAACAGCACATCAAAAAAATAATCCACAAGGACCAAGTGGGCTTCATCTCCAAGGGATGCAAGGATGGTTCAACATATGTAAACCAATAAATGTGATTTACCACATAAACAAAAGCAAAAACAAAACCATATGATCATCTCAATAGTTGCAGAAAAAGCATTTGACAAAATCCAGCACCCTTTTATAACAAAAGCCTTCAACAACTAGGCATAGAAGGAACATATCTCAAAATTATAAAAGCCATATATGACAAACCCATAGCCAGCATTGTACCGAATGGGGAAAAGTTGAAATCATTCTCCCTAAGAACTAGGACAAGAAAAAAATGCACACTGTCATCACTTCTATTCAACATAGTGCTGGAAGTCTTAGCCAGAGCAATTAAGCAAGAGAAAGAAATAAAGGGTATCCAAATTGGGAAAGAGGAAATCAAACTATCATTTTTCACTGATGATATGATCTCATACCTAGAAAACCACAAAGATTCCACCAAGATTTTCCTGGAATTAATAAATAAATTAAGGAAATTCTTAGGATATAAAATCAGGTAAATAAATCTGTAGAATTTCTACCTACCAATAACAGTCAAGCCAAGAGTCAAAGTAAAGACTCAATACCATTCACAATAGCTACAAAGAAAATAAAATACCTAGGAACATACTTAATCAAGAAGGTGAAAGATCTCTACAAGGAGAATTATGAAACTCTTAGGAAAGAAATTGCAGAAGATATAAACAAATATAAAAACACGTTGTTCTCATGGATAGGTGGAATCAACATTATTAAAATGTCTATACTACCCAATGTGATTTACAAATTCAAGCAATCCCCATTAAATTACCAACATCACACTTCACAGCTCTAGAAAAAAATAATTCTATGCTTCATCTGGAACCAGAAAAGAGCCTGAATATCCAAAGCAATCTTGAGCAAAAAGAACATATCAGGAGGCATCACATTACCAGGCTTCAAACTATACTAGAAGGCTATAGTAACCAAAACAGCATTGTTTTGGTATAAAAATAGAGACATAGACCAATGGAATGGAACGAAGAACCCAGATATAAAACCATCTAGCTACAACCAACTGCTCTTTGACAATCAGGCAACATAGTACACTGGGGAATGAAAGCCTATTCAATAAATGGTGCTTGGAAAACTGGATAGCCACATTCAAAAGAATGAAACAGCACCCCTACCTCTCACCACTCACAAAAATTAGTTTAAGATGGATAAAAGACTTAAATCTAGGACACGAAACTATAAAAATTTTAGAGGAAAATGTAAGAAAAACTCTTCTAGATATTGGCCTGCAAAAACTATTTCTGACCAAGATTCCAGTGGCAGTCATAGCAACAGCAAAAATTAATAAATGGGATTTGATTAAACTAAAAAGCTTCTGCACAGCTAAGGAAACAATCCACAGATCAAATAGATAATCTGCAGAATAGGAGAAAATACTCACATGTTATACATCTGACAAAGGGCTAATATCCAGAATTTAAAATGAACTCAAACAAATCAGCAAGAGAAAAACAACCCTATTGAAAAGTGAATGGGCAAAAGACATGAACAGAAGCTTCTCAATAGAAGAAAGACAAATGGCCAAGAAATATATGAAAAAATGCTCAGCATCACTAATCATCGTGGAAATGCAAATTGAAACCAAAATGAGATATCACCTTACTCCGGTAAGAATGGCTTTTATTAAAAAGTCCAAAAACAATGGATGCTAGTGTGGATGGAGAGAAAAAGAAATGTCTATACACTGTGGATGGGGCTACAAATTAGTACAACCCCTATGGAAAACAGTACAGAGATTCCTAAAAGAACTAAATGTAGACCTACCATTCAATCCAGAAATCCCACTATTGTGTATCTACCCAGTGGAAAAGAAGACTCATTATCAAGAAGACACCTGCACACAAATGTTTATCACAGCACAATTCACAATTGCAAAGATGTAGAATCAACTCAAGTGCCCATCGATTCATGAGTGGATTAATAAAATGTGGTATAGGTATACCATGGAGTAGTACTCAATCATAAAAAGGATGTATTAATATCTTTTGCAACAATCTGGATGGAACTGGGGGTCAATCTCCTAAGTGAAGTATCTCAAGAATGGAAAAACAAACACCACATGTACTCACTATTAAATTGGAACTAACCAATGAACACACATGTGCACAGAGGGAAGTAAAACGCAGTAGAAATCCATCAGGGTGGAAGAAACTGAAGGAAAAGGGTAAAAACCTACCTAATGGGTACAATGAACACTATTTGGGTCATGGGTGGACCTATAGCTGGGACTCAAGCATTACAAAAGCTATCCATGTAACCTAAAACATTTGTACCCCCTTAATTTTTTGAAATTAAAAAAAACATACCAAATAAAGTCATTTAGAAAAAGATTATCATAACATTTTTATCATTCATTTTGTTCATGTGGTTTGTCACATTTAATGATTTGCCTGTGTGGAATCATCTTAGCATCCCAGGGATAGATCCCAGTTTTTATGGTGTGTGAATCTTGTAATGTGCTGTTGAATTTTGTTTGCTAGTATTTTCTTCAGGATTTTTGCATGTATGTTCAACAGGGATAATTTCCTATAGTTTTCTTTTTGTAGTATATTTGACTGTGTTATTAGGGTAACACTAGCCTCATAAAATGAGTTTGGTTCCTCCTATTCAATTTTCAGAAGTTTAAGATTTGTCATTGATTTTTTTTTTTTTTTTGGTGCAAATCACCAAGGAAGCTATTTGGTCCTGAGTTCTCACTGTTGGGAGATTTTTTTATTATTGATTTGTCTCCTTAAATCGTTATTGATATGCTCAGATTCTCTATGTCTTGATCATTCAGTCTTGCACCATTATAAATTCCTATCAATTGATTTGTTTTCTTGCTATTGATTGGGTTGTTTAAATTCTTCATATATTTTTGATATAAACTTCTTATCAGATATATGGCTTATAAATATTTTTTCCAATCTTTACATTGTTTCTTTCCTCTGTTAATTTCTTCCTTTGCTAAGCAGAAACTTTTTAGTAGTGTAAACCCATTTGTCTATATTTGCTTGTGTTCCCTGTGCTTTTAGGAGCAAATAAAAATAATCATAGCCCAAACCATTTTTGTGTAGTTTTTCCTTTATGTTTTCCTCTAAGAATTTTAAAGTTTCAGGTCTTACATTTAAGACTTTAATCTATTTTTAGATGATTTTTGTATATGGTGTGAGATAATGGTCCAATTTTATTTTCCTGCACATGGATATTCAGTTTTCCTGATATTATTTATTGAAGAGACTACCCTTTCCCCAGTATGTTCTTGGCACCTTTGTTGAAAATCACTTGACCACAGATATATGGATTTGTTGTGGGGTTCTCAATTCTGTTCCTGTCATTGATGTGTCTATTTTTATGCCAATAGTATGCTGTTTTAAATACTATATTTTTGTAGTAATGTTTGAAATCAAAGTTTGTTATGCCTCCAGCTTTCTTTTTTTTGCTCAAGATTGTCTTGGCTCTCCTGGGTGTTTTGTGGTTCCATGTGAATGTTATGATTGTTTTTTCTACTTTTATTAAAAATGACATTGAAATTTTGATAGGAATTGCATTAAAGCTGTTGATTCACTTGGGTGGTATGTACATTTTTATGTTAATTCTTCTAATTTGTGAAAATAGAATTATCTTTCCATTTATTTGGGTCTTCTTCCATTTTATCAATCTTTTTTTTTAGCTTTCAGTGTACAGATCCTTCACTTCCTTGGTTAAATTTACTCCTAAGTATTTTATTTTTGCAGAAATTGTAAATGGGATTGTGTCCTAGTTTTCTTTTTCAGATAGTTTCTTGTCAGTGTATAAAAATGGTTCTTATTTTTTGTATGTTGATTTTGTATCCTGCAAACTTACTGTATTCATTTATAAATTCTAATGGTTTTCTGTGGAATCTTTAGGGTTTTCCATATATAACTTTATGTCATCTGAAAACACCAATAATTTCACTTATTTGTTTCCAATTTTTTTATTGGTTTCTATTGCCTAATTGTTCTTGCTAGGACTTCTAGGATTATGTTGAATAGCAGTGGAAAGAGTGGGCATTCTTACCTTCCTTGTGATCTTAGAGAAAAAACTTTCAATGTTATATGTTTGAGAATGATGTTAGCTGTGGGCTTGTCATATGTGGCTTTTCCTATGTTGAGGTAAAGCCTTCCTCTACCTAATTTGTTGAGAGTTTTTATGATAAAAGCATGTTGCATTTTGTCAAATACTATTTCTGCATCTATTGAGATGATCATATGGTTTTTGTCCTTTTTTCTGTTATGTGATGAATCACATTTATTGAGTTGTGTATGTAGAACCATTATTGCAATCCCACTTAATTATGGTGAATGGTCTTTTAATGTACTGTTGAATTTGCTTGGCTAGTATTTTTGAGCATTTTTATAGTTATGTTCATTAGAGATATTGGCCTGTAATTCTTTTTATAAGATTCCTTTATGACTTTGGTATTAGGGTAATGATGGCCCCATAACATGAGTTTGGAAATATTCCCTCATATTCAATTTTTTAGAACACTTGAAGATGGATTGGTAGTAGTTCTTTTTTAACTTTTTGGTAGAACTCATTCATAAAGACATCAGATACTGGGTATTTCTTTGATGGGAGACTTTTTATTACTGTATCAATCTCCTCACTTATTATTGGTCTGTTCAGATTTTATGTTTCTTACTGATTCAGTCTTGGTGAGGTTGTATGTATCTGAAAATTTATACATTTCTTCAAGGTTTTCCAATTTGTTGGCATATAATTGTAATCTGTTATGATTTTTTGTATTTCTGTGGCAACAGTAGTAATTTCTCCTCTTTCAGTTTTGTTTCAAATTATTTAGTAGACTTTCTTTCTTTTTTATTTTATTTTAT
>CM052445.1:66772578-66789733 GCA_028533085.1 Varecia variegata | reverse complement strand
GGTTAAGTATATTGCCCATGCCCCTCCCAACCCCCCGAGACCGAGCCTCAAGGGTGTCCATTCCCCCAACAGTGCACATCGCACTCATCATGTAGGTAAACACCCGTCCCCTCCCCCACCCCCAACACCCCGAGTCAGATCTTCAAGTATGTCCATTCCACTGACAGTTCGCTTCGCTCTCATCATGTAGATATACACCTAGTCTAGCTAAGTGCTTGTCAATTTTGTTTACCTTTTCAAAAAGCCGAGTTAGTCTTATTGATTTTTTTCTATGATTTTTCTAGTCTCCATTGCAATGACTTCTGCTCTGGTATTTATTACTTCTTTCAATATGCTAAATTTGTGCTTAGTTTATTCTTGTTTTTCTAGTTCTTAGAGGTGTAATATTAGGATGCTTATTTTAATATTTCTTCTTTTTTACACAGGCATTTATTGCTATAAATTGTCCTCTTAAAGCTGCTTTTGCTATTTCCCATAAGTTTTGGAATGTTTTGTTTCCATTTTAATTTGTCTTCAGATATATTTTTATTTCCCTTTTAGTTTCTCCTTTGTCTCATTGGTTGTTCAGAAGCATGTTGTTTAGTTTCCACATATTTGTGAATTTCTAGTTTTCCTGTAGTTATTGATTTCTACTTCCATACCATTGTAATCAGAAGAGATACTTGATATGATTTCAATCTTCTTAAATTTGTTGAGACTTATTTTGTTGCCCAGCATATGATCTATCCTGGGAAATGTTTTGTGTGCACTTGAGAAGATTGTATATTCTGTTGCTGTTGGATGGAATGTTCTCTATATGTCTCTTAGTTTCATTTAGTCTAAAGAGTAGCTCAAGTAGAATGTTTCTATATTAACTTTTTGTCTGGATGTCTGTCCATTGTTGGAAGTAGCATAATGAAGTTCTCTAGCATTAGTGTACGGCAGTCTATCTCTCCTTCCATTTTTTAATGTTTATTTTATATATTTAGGTACTCAAATGTTGGTTGCATATATACTTATAATTTTTACATTTCATTGATGAATTGGCCCATTTATCATTATATAATTTCTGGTTTGATTTTACTGTGTTCTGAGAATACACTTTGCATGATTTGAAATCTTTTAAATTTGTTCAGTTCATTTTCTAATGGATTTATTATATTTAATATTTGTTAGACACTTGACAAGTAAGTACCTTCTGTTGTTGGTGAGTGAAGTTACCTATAAATTTCAATTAAATCACTTCCTTTGATGCTTGTATTAGTTCCTAGGACTGTCATAACAAAGTATCACTGGATGGCTTACCCAACAGAAATGTATTGTTTCATAGTTCTAGAAGACACAAGTCTGAGAACAAGGTGTTGGGCAGGGTTGATTCTTCTTCAAGTCTTTGAGGAAAGATGTATTCCATGTCTCTCTTCCAGCTTCTGGTGGTTTGCTGAAAATATTTGGCTTTCTTTGACTTATAATATGTCACATAAATTCTGCCTTTATCTATATATGGGATTTACCGATATATGGGATTTACCATCTGTGTGACTGTCTCCATGTCTAGATTTTTCTTTTTTGTAAGAACATTATTATAAATTAGGACCCATTCTACTGAATTATGTTAACTTTATCATCTACAAAGACTGTATTTCCAAATAAGGTCAGATTCACAGGTACTGTAGGATTTGAACGTATTTTGGGGGGCATACAACTCAACTCATAATAATTCTGTTGTTTAGCTCGTCTACATCCTTGCTGATATTTTGTGTAGTTGTCTTATGTACATTGAGTGATAGTTTTTGATGTCCCAACTATAATTGTTGATTTATCTATTTCTCCAGTAGTTCTAGCAGTTTTTGCTTCCCATATTTTGCAGTTTTTTTGGTATAAATACATGAAAAATTATGATGTCTTCTTAGTGAATTGATCCTTTCATATTATATTCTAATATTATGTGACATCTCTATCTGTCTCTAGTGATATTCTTTGCTCTGAAGTCTGGTTTATCTGATATTAATCCGTCCCCTCTTGCTTTCTTTTGATTAATGTTTGCATGTGTATCTTTTTTTGATCATTGTACTTTTAACCTATGTACGTTATTATATTTGAACTGAGTTCATTGTACACACATACAGTTGGTTCACATTTTTAAAAAAATTTACTCTGCCAATCTCTGTCATTTGATTAATATATTTAAACTGTTAAATTTATTGCAATTATTACTAAGTTAGGACATCAGTCTGCCATTTTTGTTAGTTTTATGTTTGTTGCCTGTTTTCTTTTCCTGCCTTCCTATGGGTTAGTTGTTTTACTTGGTTTTGTTAATTCCAATTTGAATCACCTATGATGTGTTGGATACACCTATGATGTATGTCTTTGTATAGACTAGGCATTACATTATACAGACATAATTTATCATAGTCCACTGTTGTTGACATTTATAATTTTGAGTAAAGTGAAGAAACTTTGTCTCCCTTTAAGACTTTTACCCTTTTTTTGTTTATAATAAAATAATGTTAAGTATTTCCTCAATATACATTGAGTACTGCATTGAATAATGTTATAATTTGTTTTGAAATATTATACATAATTTAGAGAACTCAAGAGAAGAAGGAAAGTTTATTATTTTATCCCTTGTATTCCCCCCTAATATTCCAAGATTCCCTCTTGTTATTTCTTTTCTGTTCCAATAACTTTTTTAAGTTATTTATTTAGTTAGGCCAGCTGGTGATAAATTCTGTTTTTCATTATTCAAGATGTCTTTTTCTTTCATTTTTCAAGAATATGATCTCTGGATATAAAATTCTAATGCAGTTCTTTCGTTTCTATACTTGAAAACTATTTTGCCAATTCCTTTTTGTTTCCATGATTTCTATAGGTTCCATGGTTTCCATGAAATCCACTATTACTTGATTTTTCTCCTTTATATAAGATGCTCTTTTTTGGTGCTGCTTTCCAGATTTTATTTTGTCTGCAGTTTTCAGAAGTTTAATTGTGGTGTGTTGTGGCATGAATAACTCTGTGTTTCCTCTGTGATGTCTTCTAGTTTGATGGATAGTTTATGGAGTTTGTAGGTTTATATATTTTTTTACTAAACTTGAGACATCCTCAGTCATTACTTCTTTGATCACTTTTTACTTTTTAAACCTTTCCTAATTTTACCTCTTTTTTCGGGGAATCTGAAACCATGGATAACTGATCTTTTGTTTTACTTCCACAGAATTCTGAACCTGTTCTTTTTTGGTTTTTAGTGTATTTTGCCTCTCTCTCTCTTTCTTTAGGTTGGCTAATGTCTATTGTTCTATCTTTATGTTCACTCATTCTTTTCTATTTCCACTCCTTTCAGTTGTTTAGCCCATCCAATGATATATTTTTAATTTTGGGTGTTGTATTTCTGTTCTGAAATTTTCATGTGATTCTTCTTTCTATCTTCTATTTTGTTATTAGATGCTTTTTATTTCTTTGTTGATACTTTCTTATTTTCATTTATTCCAACTGTAATCATTGATAGCTGTTTTAAGGTCCTTGCCAAATAAGTCCAACACCTGTGCTATCTCAGTGTCAGTATCTGTTGGTCATTATTTGCTGGTTGTGATTTCCTTGTTTCTTTGTGTAACAAATGATGTTCAATTGTATTCTAGATGTTTGGTGATTGTGCTTTGAAACTTTGTATCTTATTTAAATCTTCTGTTTTACCAGATTTTCTCTGACCTCACAGGTAGAGGATGAGAGCTGTCACAGTGTTGCTGCCTGGTTGAAGTGAAAGCTCAGGTTTTCCACATGGCCTGTTTTGGTAAGTTTTGGGAGAGGTGACCTCACTCTTGCTCCCCAGTGGTCTCCACTCACACCTCCAGAGGTGGCCTCATAACCAACCACAGGGATGAAAATCCATGTATGTTAATGAATACTGATGTGTATTACTTAGTGTAATTTCTCATGTCATGATGTCAAAGCTATGTTAGTTAGAAAATGTGAGTTGGGACATGTTTCTTCCTATTTTATTTTATGAAATCATTGTATCATACTAGTAGTTTTCTTTTTCCCTTATATAACTGACTGAATATTCTATAGAAATCACCTAGACCTGGATTGTTTTTTGTTACTACATGTTTTGATAAGTTATTAATACATATTTATTATCATTTAATATTTGTTTTATACTTTCCATTGTGATTTTCTTTTTCATGCTCCTTTTTTTATCTAGAAGTATCCAGCCTAATTGAAAAAAAAAAACCCTTGAAATATACTAGAATAAATAAGTGAATATACTAAAGTGGTGGAACACAGAGTCAATAACAAAATACATTATATTTATTTCTGCAATTAAATTTAAATATTTTAAAATAAAATTTTCATTACCCCAAAAATATAAAATGCATACAAATAAATATATAAAAACATGTACAAGATATTTATAATTGAATTCATAAAATTTTATTTGGAGATATTAAAAAATTAATATGTAGATAAATAACATTTGTTGATTTAATCATGATACATTTAAAAACTATAAGTCTCAATTGATCTATGGACTAATATCTATATTAAATTTATTATGCTTTTAAATAAATAAGATGCTTTTTAATCCTTGACATACACAAATGAGATAAAGCACCAAAAAGCCCAGTAATCATAAAAAATAATAATATATCAGAATTTATCCAATTTAAAACCTCTACTCTACAAAATTTACCGTTAAGAATAGATTAGCCATAAAACAGGGAAAAATATTTGTAAAACATATGTCTTACAACATACTTTTGCTCAGAACACATAGAAAAGTTCTACAACTCCATGATATAAATAGAAACAAAACATTTTGGTCAAAGACATGATGCACTAAAATAAAAACCTAAGCCCCCACCCACCATCCCCACCAACTGAACAGATTTCCTCTTCACCCAGGATACCTCAGAAAACCTTGAAACTGAGTTTCTGTCCATGAAGGGAAGGGAAGTCAGACAGCTTGAGACAATAAGGTACTACATTAGTAACAAAACCTAAGGCCATTCAGGGCAAAGGTTGAAATTACCCAAAGGCCATCAATTTGCTTAACAGATCGCTTTAGTGGGATGTTGTGGCTGGTCTCTGATTAACAGAATTCCTTATCTTAACTGAAAATACTTCATGCCTTTAGAGAAAGCTTTATTTCTTGAACCAATTACAAATCAAAGAATCTTTGAACTCACTTCCAGATGTTCTGCCTTTTGGGGCCAAGCCAATGTACACCTTCCATGTACTGACAAGTGGGAGGCCATCAGTCTGAGTTACCTGCAAGTCCTGTCTCCATGAGTGTATCAAACCAAGCTGTCACCTGGCTGCCTCAGGCACATTTTCTCAGGACCCTGTGAGGTCATGTGCTGCAGGCCCTAGTCCCACACAGTCAGCTCAGAATAAACTTCTTTAAATTATTTTACAGAGTTTGGGTTTTTTTTTTTTCCTGTTAACAATATGAAGATACCCTTCATAAAAGAACATATATCAATGACCAATAAGCACCTTGGAATGTGCTGAATTTCATTATTCTTTAGAGAATTGCAGATTTTAAAGTGATAATGTTATCAAATATCTGGCCCTTGTCCCCAAGTCTGCATCAGAAGAATGAGCACAAGTGGTTTGAGGGGAAGGAAAGAGAAGCTTATTAATTTGCCAGCAAATGAAGAGGTTGGCAGATTCCCATCATAAAATACCGACATCCTGCCTCTGAGCAAAAATACAGAGCTTTTAAAGGGGAGGTTTTCAGCTTCAGGCTACTGCTGTTCAGCTATAGTTGATGGTTCTGATTGATCCCATCTTTAGCTAAGACAATCTTGTGACCTCTGCCAACCCAGACAATTCCCTTGAGCCATCTTCTGTGGTACAATGAACAAAGGACACTCGCCTGTCCCTCCTGACTACTGGCCTGGGGCAGGGATGCAGGTTTTAATTCCCAAGAAGAGTGGGGGAGGTTTTAGAGAGACAGAGAAAAATTTTACCCTTTTTCAGGCCATTCCCCTGTTATAATAGACCTACATCCATTAGAAGGGTTAAAATTAAAAATATTGACAACACAAAATGCTGGTGATGATGGCGAGTGATAAGAGTTCTCACACATTGTTGGTGGAGGCAAAATGTACAACTGCCATGCTGGAACACTATTAGCAATTTGACCTGCAATATAAACTAGCAATTATAAAATGAAAACATATTTCAAAAAAAAGATTTGATAATAATGTATAAGGAAACTGTACTCTTATTGGTCATGATAAAACAATGAATGGGAGGCCATTAGTCTGCGGTGGTTCGGTAACCAGTGCCCTAGTTTTCAGTGTCCCATTTTGAAATTTTCCTGCCAGTTTCTTGTTGTGAAATACTGACCTTTACCCTCCATCTTTCCACCAGGCACTCCCCTGTACAAATTTTCCCTATCTAATTATGTGTTTGTTTAGAAATTCTGGAGACTGAGTCTTGAAACAATTCACACCCCCACCAGGAGATCACCTGAAGCCCGCAGTTAACCCACTATGTAAACAGGCCCAGCCTGTTCACCAGGTGGAACAAAAACTCAAGATAGTCATCAGAACAAGTCACACTGGCCAGCAGCACCTCCTTGCCACTCCTGCATACCCTTCATACCAAATTCAAAGCCAAAGACTTTGAAATGGCTTCTTTGAGGCACGAGCCTTGGCCATTTCCCCACTGCTAGCTCTACAACAAAGTCCCTTTCCTTTCACTGTACCTTGTCCTTATTGTTGGCTTTTTGCAAGCAGTGAGTAGCTGAGCCTGTGCTCATTTATGGTTCCAGTGCCCTAGGTTCTTATACAAGCAAAGGGAAGTTCAATTCAGTGTAAGTGGTCATATTCTAGGCCAAACAGAAACCATGGAGTAAACCCTGACTAGGCACTTAACACTATTTAAGCTTAACAAGTTAAAAATGTCCAACTAACCTCTAACTAGGAAATTTCACAAAAAAGGCAACTGCCCCAATTAGCCAACCCAATATGTTCTTTGCTTGGGGTCCACATCCACATTACAAAAGCCTTCTCGTCGTGTTACTTTATTGGAACTCCCGAACTTTCTGTAGTCTGGAGCTGCCCGATTCATGGATCACTGAATGTTCAAGTAAACTCTTTAATACTGTTATGTGTCTCAGCGTATCTTTAAGCAGTTTGGATATCTAGAGACACTCAAACTGTGATGACGCCCTGGGAGCAATGAGCTACCGGCTGTGGGGACCCCCTGAGCTCCTTGGGCTCCGGCACATCTGGAGGCCCTGCCAGTCCGGAGCTCTTGGCTCCAGGCTGCACAACTGGCATCTTGAACTCACTGATGCTATTTGAGCATTTAAAAAATCTGGATTAGTTCCAGAGCTGAACTGGCTCATCATAAACTGGACTGGGTCCAGGAAGAGGCCTCACGTAGTGAGACTGGGAATGATGGCTTCATCTGGATCCAAGGAGTTGGGACTCTGACTGGGAATACCCACAGCCTGTGCTTTTCTAGAGAAATGGGTGCACCTTACCAAGACAACGTAGAGTAACAGTGACTATCACTGGGAAATTCTAAATTAAACAAAATTATTCACCCATGAGGCCCATTGGAGCTCTGACTCGGGGGAATGGGGGGGCATGGGCAATGTATATAACCAGAACTTTTGTACCCCCATAATAAGCTGAAATAAAAAATAAATAAATAAAAAAAGAAATCTTGAACATGTCAGAAACGACTTCCATTTAAAAGGGTGTCCCACTCTCTACACCAGGAAAAGAAGAGAACTAAACCACTAAAGAATGGAGAAATTATTGACTTAAATCTACATCACAAAACCTACTTTGTTTAAGGTATTTTTCTTGGCCTTCTTGTATTACCTGGGCCTTTACCTATACCCTTCATTTATTTATTTATGTATTTTCTTTTGGCAAAGTAAGCCTGAATTTTAAGCTCTATGACTTTGAAAAGTAAATTTTCTATCCTGTCCCTGACAGGACCTGAGGGATATATCTTTGATATGCAAATTTTGGGGAAGACGTCTCATCAGAGAAAAAAATTTAAAATTGGGCCAAATTTTAAAAATCTTTTCCACAAATATTATTAAAAAGCTTTTACCACTTGGGCAGGTAACTTCCTCTTGATCTGTCTACCAAAAACACAATTAGGCTGCAATTTTTTTTTTTTATAAATTGCTGATTCTTTATTACTCTATCTGGCACATGGCTAAAATTTTAGAATAAAAACTCTAAGATCTACTTCTATTGGTATGTTCATGCATATCTGGGTATGTATGTGTAATATTTTTTAACCTATGGGTAATGTTGCCTAAATTACTTTGTGAAAGAGCTTTATTTAATTAAAGAAAAGTGCTTATATAAAATATTTCTAAAACTCTTATAAAATCAGAAACTAACCCAAATATTTTTCATGTTTGCCTAGCCTGAGATAATTTTTGGTCAATCAAAGCTAATTTAAGTCTTGTGGCTTAAATAAAACAGACATGTCTTCAAAGTTGTCAGCATTAAATATAACATAGACACACAAAATTTTTCTACCTGGGATTACTAGTCAAACATGTTTATGTTATCTCAACTAAATGTTTAAGATTGATTATAAAACTATGAGTTCAACCGAAGAACAAATGAAAGGCTGACTTAAAGAGGAGAATTTTTCTTTAAAGAAAGAATAATTGCAAGGCCATTAGGCTGCATTGGCTACAGTGCCTTTGCAACTGCAGGACCAGCCCAATCTGGCCCTGCTCTGTTGACAACAGAATGTCAAGTTACCCTGCAGGTGTACCAGAATCAAAGCGGAGAGTCAGGTAGCCTGGGCATGTGCCATGGAAGAAGCTTTGATCTCTAATGATACCCAGAACAAAGGTTCCCCCCCCCCACAGAACCAAGAAGACCAGGACATGACTGTAACATCAACCCCAGAATCCTTTCAGAAACAAGGGGTCTGCTGGCCAGGAAAATCCCAGGTAAAGTCTGCCTCAACATCCCTTACCATGAATGGTCAAATTTGAATCCCACCAATCAGACCCTGCCAAGCCAACATTCCCAATACTTTCCCTCGCTCTCTGACCCTTTAAAACTTGCCCTAGACCCTAAATTAGGGAGGCAGATTTGAGCTATGTCTTCTGTCGCCTTGATGGTCACCCTCACAATAAAAATGTCTTTTCTCAAAAGCTAGGGTCATAGCATTAGCTTCCATGCATTCCAGGCAGCAAACCTATCTAGAACACAATTTGGTATACATTGGCACATTCTAGGACGATCTGAAACCACCAACAAACCTCTAGATAGGGACATTCTCAAATAATGCTACTGCTCCACTTTAACCAATGAAATATTTCCTTTGCCTTGTTTTCATGCTCACCTTTTAAAAGCATCTCCCGTACCTCTTTGCTGAAGTCCATAACCATGTGCTGTCTGGAACTACTCAATTCATAACCTACTAAACGCTCAAAATCTTTCGTATTTTAATGTGCTCAGTTTACCTTTTAACAGTCAAAACTGTAAACGATTCAAATTTACTTTAATAAGAGAAGAGCTAAATTTTGTAGAATATTAATACAATGGAATACTACTCTGCAAAAAAAGAATAATCAATAGACAGAAAACATGCACATATCTTTTAAGATCACATTTGACAAAAGGAATCAGACATTTATTTTCTTTTTTATTGATATTTTATTTTATTTTATTTTAAATGTTTTTGGGTGTCGGGCAGATGTTGGGGGGGAGGGGATGTGTATACATACATGATGAGTGCAATGTGCACCATCTAGGGGATGGACACGCTTGAAGCTCTGATTCGAGGGGGGGAGGGGGCAAGGGCAATATACGTAACCTAAACTTTTGTACCCCCATAATATGCTGAAATAAAAATAAAGGGAAAAGAAGGAATCAGACATTTAAAAGTAAACATTGTATGCATCTACTTCAAATGTACATATACTGCATAGACAGGTTGGTAGGTATAGTCAAGAGACAAAATTATAACAAACTTAATTTAAAGACCTTTGGCTTCGATTAGTGATTCTAGAATTCAGCAACACCTCATTCTGTAAAACTGAATGAGTGCTCCAATGAGCTGAGAAGTGGAGGTTGGTTTATAGGCAGAAATGGACTAAAAAAAGCAGAAACAGAAAACACAGATCTGTCATTTCAAAGTTATTTTCCTTATAGGATTAAAACAGGGGGTACTTTCTCATCATGCTCTCTGAGGTAAACTGGGCTCCTTTTGACTGGTTGCTGTGAATTTCCTATCGTTTTGTTTTTGCTTTTGTTTGTGGTTAAACTGTCACATTTCAAAGTTCTATTTGATGAGTGACTTCATTCTGATGTAGTCTGGTCTGTTGAGGTCTAGTGTAGGAGCCTTGTCCAAATGTCCAATGGCCTTCATTAATTTCGTTTATCAGTATACACACACACACACATACATGCAGATACATGTACATATTTCAAGAACAAGTAAACTAATTTATGATGATTGAAATAAGGTTTTTTTGTTCTTGTTGTTTAGAGGTGAAGGATTATCTGGAATGAGGCAAAAGAATTTTCTGGAGTGATGGATATATTCTATACATTTATTAGATTGTTAGTTACATGAATATATGTATTTCTCAAAAGTTATTGAATTACACACTTAAGATTTATGCATTTTATTATGTAAAATTCTTTACAAACTTACAGTTCTAAGAGCTTACTTGTTTCATTGACATAATATAGCCCCCAAACAATTTCTGTTCTTTTTTTGAAAATCTGTGAAAAGACATTCAAATCATGTGAACAATATGGAAAATATATGAAAAAACTTGTAGGCTTAAAAAATACAACACTTATCTTTCTATTGCCAATCATACTTTCATTGCATTGTGTAAATATTAAAACTTTGATTACATATACATAAATTCACAAATAGCAATACATTTTGATAAAAATGAAAAAAGAAATGTTTCTGATCTTGGTTTGCCTAATTTGATCTGCAGAGTCTTAAAGAGACTGTTATATGCCATTCAATTAAATATTTCTATGTATTAAAATTATCTGGAATAAAAAACAGAAAGGTTTACAAAATTTATAAATATTACATAAATATGTACACAGCCACAATTTAAATGTATAAACATATACTACTTATAAAATTAAATAACACATGATGACAAAGTTCTGATAAAGCAATCCACACTTCTCACTAAACAATAATAAAAGTCCTTCACAAAACCTGTTTAAGGAAATGTTTTCTGTTTTTCTCTGTTATGGCTTCCATATCTTGTGTTATTTTTGATTGATCAACTTCTGCGTATGTAAGTCTCATCTTGCTCCACAGCATATGCATAAGACTTTTCATTTCCACTATATTTGGACCTATTTAAAAACAATGTTTTTTCCTTGGTTTGCAAATATTCATTTTTTACTTTAAAGTGCTATGATATTACTACAGTATTATTTATAAAGTTTATGTACTCTGGAATTCTTTGAAATGTGCTGGCTGACTTTGTGCTTAGTCATTGACAAGGGCTCCTTTGTGCTGAGTGTTACAGCTCTCTTTCTGATGCAGATGAAAGTGGCTATCTTGGTCCTACATTGCTCTACAGCTGGTGTAGGAGAAAGGGAACTTTCAAATAGGTCTTCAACTTAATGATGGAGGAAAGTAAGCACCACAAAACCAGTGCCTAATGCAACAACTGACATAAAACCTAGACAATCTAATGTATTCATGGATTTGGTAGTATAATTCATAAGTAATAAATCTACATAATAATGTACTAAGTAAAACTGATACTCTTTAAAAGTAGAATTTACTACTAAAGCCATATGAGTGCTGTCTGGAACATATCCAGCCATGTAATATATTTCCGTTATGTTAACAATGGCTGGATGCTTTCCGGACAGCCTTTGCATAGCGTGTTGCATGTCAGCGTTATGCATGCGTCTGTAATGCCCAATCTTTCATCTAAATTTATTGCTTAGTAGTTTGCTGCTTCCAGTAGAAGGCCTTGGAAATGCTATGCATACTTTTTGAAAGGGTGTGAAATTCGTATGCAAGAAGAGAGATTACTCACACAGAGTTTAGGGTAGAAGGATGTACAAAGTTCATTTTACTCTTTCTCTGAAAAGAAAGAGGCCACAGAACAAGAAATAGAGAGAGGTGCTGGCCCTGAGGCCAAAGGACTGCGAGTCTTTATCAGGGGAGGTTGAGGCGGGGCAGAGGGAAATTTATGAATGTGGCCCAATCAACAGAAGACAGCTGAGGAACTGCTGTGTTGGCCTTTTCTGTTTCTCAAATAGCAGACTGATAACAGGAATTGCTTTCTTCTTTCTTGTTGGCTATAAACTGATAATGGGGAGGCAGCCGGTGCCATTTCTCCTTGATGAGGCAGGGTGCTCACACCGCTCAGGAACTCTTCAAGGCTGTTACCACAACACCCCCACACCCCCAAAAACCTCTTAGTCTCTAGGTAATGAATCTTAATGACACCAGTCAGATAATTTACCCTTTCCTTTCCCTCTTCTGAGACTCTTGTACCTCTGGAATGTAGGGCAAATGCTAATGAGAATTTACACTTTCTTTTGTTTGCTCAGTTCCCTTTAATTGCTAGGTAAACATCTCTGTAGGAAAGATGCTCATGTAACTAATCTTAGAGGCAGAGTTCATGCTACTCTAAGAAGCTATGGATTAGAGATTTATTTTTCCTATTAGCCTGTTAGCAAGACCGTCCTTTCACTTTTCATATAATTGTCCTATTTTACATATGACTTTTGAATATTAATTCACCTCAAAACTTATTTGGAAAAACAAGGGGATAAACAGGATTATAAAGGTAATTCTGGAATGATACATTTTAGTAATTATATTAAGTCAGTAGTGAAATGCCACTGGTAGCATACCATAAATGATTCAAGAGGGTTTTAGAGGAAACTATTTTCTCCTATGTAAAAATATGAGCTGCTTAAAATATGTATTTTGATGGCATAATTGGAAAGATTTGCTAAAAGGAAATAAAAAGAGACAAAAAGATCTTCAAGATTTTGTTTTGCTATTTTTTGAGGTGGAGAACACTGGCAAAAGAGTAGTTTGTGTTGTTGAATCTTAGAGTTACATTTGAGTAAAATAGGGATAAAATAGTCTTTAAATTTAATACAAACTAAAGTGTCATAACATCCCAATGCATCCCATGAGCTCCAGATACAAAAAAGGATAGATACAAAATAATATTTTTTAGGAAAAGTAAGGGGAATTGGAATATGTCCTGAGTTGAGTATTAGATGTTAACATAGTAATTTTATTATTTTTCATAGATATGATCATGTTATTAAGATTATATATGATATTATATTTGTTTTTAGAAGATACCTGTTGAGGAATTTAGGAATAAAGTGCTGTGATTTCTGCCAAGTACTGTCAAATGCTTCGATGTAGGGGAAGAATGAATTAACACATTAACTGCCATGAGAGTTGTATTTAACTCACTCTAGTTTTGACCCTGGGGCTGGGGGAAACATATATAAAATCTTTCTTGTTTGTGTTCTTATTGTTACAATTAATATTGACAATGTAATTCTAAAAACATGCATTTAATGAATTGAAGCCAATAAATTTCATTTTTCTATTTAGGTTTATCTTTAAATTACACTGGATTTTTTATTCTATTTTCATCATAAAACACTGCAGCCCCAAGGAAAAGTTTCTAATTTTTTTGTGTGGAAGTCAATGTGTTAAGCATGGTAAAATACTAAATGTAAGGGTTATAGGCAGGATATGTTGGTGATTATTATACTATTTTTACTTCTGTATTAATATTTTCATAACAAATTCTTGGAGAAGAATTTTAAAAAGTAAAAATTGTTCAGATCAAGAATCATGAGAGACATCCAGTTGGAATGAGTAAAGAAATAGTTGGGTATAATACTTAAAATTAGGAGAGAATCAGGCTCATACATGTAACTTGGAAGTCATCAGTTGTCAATGGCAAATGAAGTCATGGGGCCACAGGAGATCACCAAGGGAGTGTGGATAGAGAAGAGCTTGGAGGACTGCCCTGGGGTGTTGCAAACTTTAGAGTCCAATTATATAAAGAGAATTCAGTAAGAAGATTGCAAAGGAGAAGTCAATGATGTAGGAGGGAGAGAAAGAAAGGGAGATAAGAGACCCAAAGAGCAAATGAACAAGTGTTTAAGGAAGAAGGTAGTCATCAGCTGTGTCAAATTCCAATGAAAGGGCTTTACATTGAAGGCTGAGAATTGATCATTTGCTTAATGACTATTTAGCTGATCAGTGACCTTACAAAGTGTAATTTTGGTAAAATTTGTTTGAAGGCACACTTGAGTCACTTCAATGTATAAAATGTCTGAATTGTGTATACTTTTTCAACCTTGTCTTGCAGATTGGAGAATCACATTTGATCCAAGTTCTGAGCAAATGGCATGTAAGTGGTGCTGGTATTGAGGGGCTTGGATGGTGACTTTGACGATAGTCCCTTTGAAGGGGGAAGGTAAAACCGGGGCACTTTGCTCGTCTACTTTCTAGCTTGCACTGGTCTGGAACGTGGCAGTGATGTCAGAAGCTGCAGGGGCCATTTTGTGATGACAAAGCAGCTGTGGGATGAAAGCAAAGTGACAGGGACGGCAGCAGAGGGAATGTGTGGCACTGATGGTGTGGCACGTCCACCGCCGTGTCGCAGGGCTGCTGACTTTGGGCACCTCTTATCTGAGATACTAACGAACCCTTCTCGATAGTTTGTCATGTTTGAAAACATTTTATAACAAAAATGATTTCTAACATTTTTTGATATTATATGTACATAAGCACATATGTATTCATATATGTGGATTTATACCAGTCATTTTATATCATATTTTATATGAAACAGCCAGTGTATCCCATGGGTTTGTCAACAAATGTTTAGCTTTAATCCCCCCATTCTGAATATAAATTTTTATTTAAAAAACACAAAAATTAAACAGTTAACTGACATTATTTAGAGCAATGTCAGAAAGTCTGTATTTATTCACTATAGTTATCAAAGTGATTAAGTGTGCAAACATTCCGGATATTTTGGAGGAAAGAAAAAATAGAAAACATTTATGAAATGTCAGAGAAAAATTAAACACAGTCTCTTCATGACTCTGGTTCAAATATATAATTCAAGTGGCTTTTTCAAAAAGCTTGGTGAATTTTGTACCTGGTTATTTAATAGCTTGGCTCTTAATTTTGGTGTAGTGTGATAGCTTCAGTGCAAGGAATAGAAGTGGAGTATATATAAATAAGTACATTTTATATTACTTTATACAAAGTTTGGTAACATTTGCTCTACAGCAAAGCTGGAGGGGAAAGAATGTATCAGTTTGTGGCTGTGTTTGGCTGTATGTATCATAAGTCTAATTATCTTTTGCTACTGCTGAGTTAATCGCTCAAAGATGCCAGGCTGAATGATGTCTCTGCAATTCTCAGTCTTTTCGATATGGTGCAATGAAGGAATGAAAAATAAAGCTTTTTTTTTCCCAACCTGAGTATATTTCTGTTCCATAAGCATAGAAATTTCATCAGGTAATTAGATGTGGAGTATGCATATGGAATAGGCAAATAACAATCTTTGCCACAATGTGCTTGCAAATATATGAAAATGGAATAGATGCTAAATAGCAAACATCTGGAGTTAGATATATTTTGTACATTGAACAAATGCCTGAAAAAGAGTCATTGAACACTTCATTACCAGTTTTCTTATTTGCAGTATGACAATGAAACAAGTATTTTCCTGAAAGTTTTGTGTTGATGTTTAAAATGAGAATATTAAAGTGAAGCAAAACAGCAAAATGCCCAATAGAAAGTAGACTAAACAAACGTTACATGTTATGGTGGTGATGATGATGATGACTATTAATATGATATTTAATAATCATTGCAATGAGATGCTCATACTCGACATTGGTAAATACACAACTGATTGATTTGCATGCTTCTTTAGAGATTCAGAAAACAAATACAGTTTTCAAGTCTTCCAATAAAAGTTGCCTAAGAAAATAAATAATCATTTTGGAATGATTATGCTAATGCTTTCATATATAAATAAACTATACTTATAAGTATCAAGATTAAAGGACAGAAATAGCTTCAATTACTTCAACAATAAGAGCCAGGTTCCTCTATCCCATTAGTAATCACCACAAAGACAGACTATTTAGAAATTATTTTCTTTTTTATAGCATGGCTATTTTACTTACTTTTATTTCAAAATATTAAGGGGTACAAATGCTTTTTTTTTAAACACTACATTCTTTATTGCCTTATCATATTTTAAAGAGCATTTCCCATAGTGAATAATAAAATTAGTCTTTTGTATCAGGGTTGAATAGAATTGAATATGATTATCTTTAGAAAAACTGTCTATCTTTGTCTAAGCATATTGTTGCTCTAAAGCAGATATAATTTTTAAGTATTACCATTTTGTTACATACATTTTTTTATTATAGCTTATTATGGGGATACAACCATTCTGGTTAAATATAGTGCCCATGCCCCTCCCAACCCCCCAAGTCTGAGCTTCAAGAGTGTCCATTCCCCAGACAGTGCACATCACACTCATCATGTAGGTATACACCCATCCCCTCCCCCCACCCCCATCCCCCCGAGTCAGAACTTCAAGCGTGTCCATTCCCCAGACAGTGCGCATCGCACTCATCATGTAGATATACACCTCCTCCCACCTCTGTCCGATACCCAATTGGTGTCATTCCCAAATGTACACCCAGGTGTTGATCAGGGAAACCAATTTTCTGGTGAATACATGTGGTGCTTATTTTTCCCTTCTTGGGATACTTCGCTTAATAGAATGGGTTCCAACTCTCTCCAGGAGAACCAAAGAGATGTCGTATCATCGTTATTTCTTATAGCTGAGTAATACTCCATGGTCTACATATACCATATTTTACTAATCCACTCATGTATTGATGGGCATTCGGGTTGTTTCCACATATTTGCAATTGTGAATTGTGCTGCTATAAACATTCAGGTGCAAGTGTCTTTTTTATAGAATGACTTTTGTTCTTTTGAGTAGATGTCCAATAATGGGATTGCTGGATCGAATGGTAGGTCTACTTGTATCTGTTTAAGGTATCTCCATATTGCTTTCCACAGAGGTCGCACTAGTTTGCAGGCCCACCAGCAGTGTATGAGTGTTCCTGTCTCTCCACATCCACGCCAGCAT
>CM052445.1:66749898-66772078 GCA_028533085.1 Varecia variegata | reverse complement strand
AAAAAAAAAAAAAAACATATAAACTTTGTGAACTAGCATTGAAGTTAGCCCATGAAGAGAGGTTAAGGCAAGTATATAAAGAGCAATTACTGAGACAGGAAATATTTCCTGAGGACTCATTCCACCAAACAGAACCTAGTAGCAACAAATAAGGATAGAACACACAAGCCAATAAAGGCCGAGAGACATTAGTATAAAGATCAACCTGAAATGGAGCAGAAGCTGAATGGTTAAGTGACATATTACCAATCCATATATTGACTGACTCTCCAGCTGCTAATAGTTTTCATAGGTGGCCCTGTACATGTGACGTTCCGCTGCAGAGGAATTCAAAGTCTGCCAATGATTTAAAAAATTAAGGGTAAAGAGTGCTCGTAATAGGTGATGATGAGGAGACTCAGGGACTCCCCCTTTTTGTTTTTGTAACTGAAGCTTTAAGGTGCAATTGGTCCATTCAATGATGGCTTGACCCTGACTGTTAAAGGGAATTCAGGTAACATGGTGTATGGAATATAGCTAAAGGAAGGTAGCAAGTTTATTAGAAGTATAGGCAGGGGCATTGTCCATTTTGAGTATAGCCGGAAGGCCCATCACTGCAAAACAGGAATATAAATGAGTAATAACAGCATCAGCCTTTTCAGAACTTTGAGCAGTAGCCCACTGAAAGTGAGAATGAGTATCAATAGTATGGTGAACATAACGAAGACGGCCAAAAAATGTGACATAAGTAACATCCATCTGTCAAATATGATTACCTCTTAAGCCTCACGGATTACAACCTGGTGGTAGAGAAGGAAGGGTTAAGGGCACACAAGAAGCACAGGAACTCACGATAGCACGAGCTTGTTTACACATAAGGGAAAAACGGTGTTGAAGTCCCTTTGTGTTAGTGTGATGGAGGTCATGTTTCTGTGACACCTGTTGAATAGAAGCTATGAGTAAGGAGTCAACGTTTTTGTTGCCCTGGGACAAAGGCCCAGGGAGTCCAGAGTGTGATCAAATGTGAACAACGAAAACAGGATGACGACGCATACAAAGAAGTACCTGCAAATGGGTAAACAAATGTTGTAATGTAGTTTGGGGATTAAGAGGCAGTGAGGCAGTAGGAAGGTGAGAAGTAACATAAACAGCATACTGTGAGTCACTAACAATATTAATGGGTTCAGTGGAAAAATCTTGTAAAACAAGGCAGATAGGATAAAGCTCACTCTGTTGCACTGATGGAAAAGGAGAAATAATAGCCTTTTGGCCCATTGTGCTCCAATAACTGGTCTTACCAGAACTCGAACCATCAGTAAAAAAGGTGGTTCCTTGTAGAGGGCTAGAAACAATGGGAGAAACAGGAAGAACTGAGTGAGTTTGCAGAAAGGAATATAACTTATGTGGGGGGTAATGATTATCAAAAGTCCCAACATAATCTGTGCAAGCCACCTGCCAAGCAGTGGAAAATTCAAAGTTAGTTTGGATATCTTTATAACTCAAATTAGTAACTATTTGGCAAGGGTCCATTCCCGAGAGTTGATGACAGCGCTGACGTCCTCGAGTAATTAATTGTGCTAGTTTGTCCACATAAAGCAAAAGCCTTTTGTTTTGTTGGTTAGGGAGAAATATCCACTCAAGAATTCCATGGGACTGTCCCAAACAACCTGAAGGGGAATGAGACGTATGGAAAAGAAAAAGAGTTATGGGAAGAGAAGGGTTAAGAAACGCAAGGAAACCAGAGCTCAAGCATTGTTCCACAAACTGCAACTCAGCTTCAGCCTGAGGGTTGAGACAACGAGGGCTGTCGAGAGCAGAATCGCCTTCTAAAATAGCAAACAAATGTTGTAAAGCATAAGTGGGTATACCAAGTGAGGGTCGAAGCCAATTAATATCTCCTAACCGTTTTTGAAAGTCATTTAGCGTTTTCAAATTATCCCTCCATATTTGTAACTTTTGTGGCCGTATTTGGGATTTAGAAAGACAATATCCTAAGTAATTGAAAGGTGGAGTATCCTGAACCTTATCAGGGGCAATTATTTAATTGTAAAGTTTGAGACTCTCCTTAAGATCTATAAAAGCTGCATCTCACATCCCTCGAGAAGGTGCTGCAAGAAGAATATCATCCATATAATGATAGAGTATAATTTGTGGATGCCGTGCACGAATGGTATTAACGGCATGATCAACAAATTCTTGGCATAGCGTAGGACTTTTAACATCCCCTGAGGAAGCACCCTCCACTGATAATGCTCAGTAGGGCAGCCATTATTATATTCTGAGATGGTAAAAGCAAAACGCTCACAATCTGAAGACTGTAAAGGAATGGTAAAAAAGCAATCCTTAAGATCAATGACCATCAAAGACCAGCCAATGGGAATCATAGAGGGCAGAGGCAAACCGGGCTGTAAATGGCCCATAGGTTGGATACATTTGTTAATTTTCTGAAGATCAGTGAGAAATCGCCATTTTCCAGATTTCTTTTTGATAACAAAAACAGGAGAATTCCAAGGAGAGGTGGAGGGTTCAATATGACCGGCAGCAAGCTGCTCAGCCACTAAAGACTTTAACGCCTCAAGCTTTTCTTTTGTAAGAGGCCACTGCTCAATCCATACAGGTTTGTCTGTATTCCACCGTAGGGGGAGGGCTCGAGGAATTTCTTGAGCAGTGGCAATTAGTTTAAAGAATCCTGTGCATCAGGATGTTGGAGGGGGTTGTAACTCATCTTTAGCATCATATTTTTAACATTAGGTGATAAGTGAGGGATAGTTACAAATGCCCCAAACTGATGTAACAGGTCTCAACCCCATAAATTTACAGCAATATCAGCAATATAAAACTGCAAAGAAGCTTTTTGGCCCTCAGATCTTAAACAATCATAAACATCTTTACTGTGGAACATGAATTGAGCCTGTCCCAATCCAGACAGCACAGTAGGAACTGCAACTTTGGGCCAGTCAGGGGGCCACTGAGCAGATCAAATGATAGAAACATCAGCCCCTGTATCCACTAAGCCCTCAAAAGTATGGCCACCAATGGTGAGAGAGAGAACAGGTCAAGAATCTTCAATAAGAGTCTCCCAAAAAACTTTAGTTCCAATACTGTTGAAACCTCCTTTCCACTCAATGTTACAGGCAGGGAAGGAGACATATGGGAGCAGCAAAAGTTGGGCTATACAGGTGCCAGCAAAAACCTGAGTAGTATGGGAAACAGAGACCATGATCTGGATTTCGCCAGTATAATCTGAATCAATGACTCCTGAATGGACAAATATTCCCTTTACCAGGCAGCTGCTCCACCCTATGACTAATCCAACTTTTCTCTCAGGCAAAGGCCCGAAGATTTGTGTAGATAACTTATGGAAGCCATCAGCAGGGGTTAGAATATAGGTTCTCACAACAGAAAGATCAGCAGCTTCACTACCAGGTGTGGCAGCGTATAATTGAGTTACCTTTAAAGATTTCTCAGTTGATGGGCAGTCCCATCGCTCACTGGGTATTGTTGCAACTGTGGTCTCATATTGTTGTTGTTGGGGCCCTGAGGCTGGGGGTCCCTCGAGGAGTTTCCCGACTGCATGCCATCATTTGTTCCATTAATGGGAGGGAGCATATTGCCATCCTTATCAAATTTTGACCTGCATTCATTAGTCCAATGATGTCCTTTTCCACATCTGCCACACAGTCTTGAAGGCTGTGGTTTAGGGCCTCGTGGGGGAGGACCAGAATTATTATGTCCTCCTTGCCTACATTCTTTCCTTATATGCCCAACCTTTCCACAGTTAAAACAGGTGGGTTTACTGTTGCCTTTTTGAATAGCTCCCGCGAGCAAGGCAGCGTGATAAGCAGCACCACCAACACCGGCGCAAGCACGGACATATTCGTCTAAGGAAGCCCCGTTAGCCTTTAAAGGGCGTAAAATTTCTTGACAATCTGGGTTGGAATTTTCCACAGCCAAAGGTAGAATTATAAGAGAAGCTGCCTCAGTGGAACTGACACTACACTGAACGGCATCTTTCAACCGAGACAGAAAATCAGTATAAGGTTCAGTGGGTCCCTGCATGGTCTTAGCAAAGGACGGGGCCAAAGAGCCAGAGGTCTCAATTTTTCTCCAAGCTTTTAAGAAAATCAGTTTAATCTGAATTATGGCTGGATCACCCAAGGCTGCCTGGGCTTCTAAGGTGGCATACTGTCCTGTCCCAGTGAGCTGCTTCTCCATGGGCCCAGGTGGTTGCTGTTGCGCATTAAGGCGAGCCTGTACTCTAGCTCCTTCCATCTACCAGCTACGTAATTGTAGCCACTGTGGACTTTCCAGAACTGTTGTCCCCAGCTGTTCCCAATCTGTAGGCAGCAAAATGTTAGCACCAGAAAAAGCATCAATCAAGCCAGTAACAAAAGGGGACTGAGGTCCATATGCTTGAACAGCTTGTTTGAGTTCCTTTAAAAATTTATATTGTAAAGCCTGATATTGTACATTCCTTCCTCCAATAAGAAAATTAGGATCTCAACCGGGGAGTACTTCTTGTCGAGTAAATGGGAAATGCAAAATATTGGGGAATAATAACGTTAGGCTCTGGTTTCGGAGGATGATCATCAAAGTCAGAGGGAAGGGGGAAATCATCATCTGGCCCTTGAGTAGAAGAAATTTTAAAATTTCGTCCCACTAGAGGGGCAGAAGGCCGAACTGGATAAGCTGAAAAAGAAGGTGGAGGTGAGGGGCCTGGAGTCACCTTATTCTTTTTAAGCAAAGAAATTAATTCCCGTATGTCTGCACGAGTAGGCAATTTATCAGGAGGATCTTTATCTGGTAACTCCTCCCCATCCCCGAGCTCTTCAGGGGAAGGAGCACAGGATGGCAAGGGGTCCTTTTCAGGCTCTTCACCCGCATAAGCCTTTTCTAATTCTGTCTGCAACAAGCGTAATGACTGAGTGATTGCACTGCAGACGGTCCAAATTTTTAAGTCAATAGTCTCACCTTGCTGGTGGGTGACACAGAAAGCCTTAATTACTTGCTGCCAACTATGAAGATTTAACTGTACTTCTGACTGACATTGAAACCAATAACAATGCTGCTGCACCAGAGCAAATAATTGTTTTAAAGTACTTTCCTTTACTTCTACCCCTACAGAGTGCAAAAGTCCCTGAATTAGTTTTCGATATTTATGCTCTGATGCTGAGGGGGAATTCCCCATTTTATCACGAAAGTCCCCTGTTGGATGCCGCTTACCAATGTCCAAAGGGGTGCCTCTTGGTCCCTCCATCCTGAAGGACACAGACCCTGCTCGCTGCACCACTTGTTGAGGCCTGATTGCAGAACGAGGGATGAACACAGAAAGAAACACACAGACACACAAAGATGGTACAAGACTGCAGTGCCGAAAGCACAAGTTGTTTTATTTTTATACTTTCTGACCAGCAGCTACTTCCTGGTGCGTGACTTTCTTTGATGCCTTGAGGTAACCTGTTCCATTTGTTCTGGGCAATTGCTCAAGGGAGGTGAATGTTTGCATCTCTACCTCTTGATCTCATCACTGTGTGCAGACAATGAGATGCCTTGGTTTGCATGCAAGACCTAAGGCCCTTGGTTATCAGTCACAAGGAACAGTTGGTTTGTTCAACAGGCCATGTCCAGACCTATTGACCTCTAGCCTCAAGAAGCACGTCCAGTTTTGCTGACTCTGGGCAAAAGCTAATTTCCTGCCCAGGGGCGGCCCCTACAATTTTGCTATATGGGGCCTTCTCTGGTTCCATACAAAGTGTAGAATTATTTTTTCTAGATCTGTGAAAAACGATGTTGGTATATCAATAGGGATTGCATTGTATCTGTACATCATGTTTTTTGGGGGTTCGCAATGTCCTTGATAAAGATAGGGTCCCTTTGCAGATTGTGTTGCAAGAGATGAAAGAAACAGAAACACAGACACAGAAATAGTATTTAAAAGAATGGGGAAGTCAGGGGACCACCAGCACTCTGGTGCCAAGGTGGCAATGACTGAAAACCAGCACTTGCTTTTTATTCTCTTTGCCATGCTGCAAAATACAATGATCTCATGCGAAAAAATCATGGGATACAATGATCAAAGCTGTCAAGGCTCCCCCCAAAATCACAAGGTGTCCTGGATAATTTCCATCTCTTTTCTATAAGAGAAAACCACATAATTCTTCAGTAGGTACAACACTGTTGATCAAGGTAAACTCACTAATTTTATCCCAAGATCAAGCTATGTACATGGATATCAATCTTCTAACTTCAGTAGCTGTGACCCCTTTGATCAAGGTACAAAGAAACTACAGGCTTTCCAGTGGGAGAGTGATTTTACATTAACTGAGGCATTGTGGAGAGAAAGGGAGAGAAGGAACTTGGCCCAGTGTTCTAACAGTGGAAGCCTGAAGACCCTTCTCCTGGGCTGACATATGGCAATCTGCCTCTACAGCCATGAGAAGTTTTCATGTCAGGGCACTCTGTGGCTTTTCAGGCATGAGACCCCTTAGGCAATGAGATTGGAGCATGTTTTGCTGTGCTCCCAGATCGCTGGTATATGTCCCCCTACTAGGCAGTTAACATCTGACTTTATTTCAGGCTTCTGGTCAGGCAATTCCTTCACCTCCTTTCCTCTCACAGCCTCAGACATAGCATCCTTAAATCTCAGTGGTCTTAATCCCATCACACGTTGCATAGTATATACATTTTAACAATGTTGATTCTGCCAACCCATGAGCATGGTATGGTTTTCCACCTGTTCACTTCCTCTGCTATCTCCTTCCTTAGTGTTTCATAGTTCTCCCGGTAGAGGTCTTTTACCTTCCTAGTTAAATATATTCCAAGGTATTTTACTTTCTTCATTGCTATTGTGAAGGGCATTGAGTCTTTGATTTGGTTCTCAGTTTGACTGTTGTTGGTTTATAGGAATGCTACTGATTTATATACACTGATTTTGTAACCTGAGACTTTGCTGAACTTGTTTATCAATTCCAGTAGTCTCGTGGCAGAATCTTTGGGGTTTTCTAGATATAAGATCATATCATCAGCAAAGAGATATAGTTTGACCTCTTCGGCCCCTATTTGGTTGCCCTCAATTTCTTTCTCTTGTCTGATTGCTGTGGTTAGGACTTCAAGCACTATGTTGAATAAGAGCAGTTATAGAGGGCAACCTTGTCTGGTTCCAGTTCTAAGTGGGAATGCTTTCAATTTTTCCCCATTCAGTATCATGTTGCTTGTTGGCTTGTTATATATGGCTTGTGTCATTTTTAGGTAAGTCCTATCTATGCATATTTTGTTAAGTGTTCCTATCACAAAAGGGTGTTGAATTTTGTTGAATGCTTTTTCTGTGTCTATTGAGAGTATCATATGATCTTTGTTTTTGCTTCTATTTTTGTGGTGCATTACATTTATAGAAATGCATATGGTGAACCATCCCTGCATTTCTGGGATGAAGCCCACTTGGACATGATGGATTACTTTTTTAGATAGACTCCTGAATTCAGTTTGCTAGGATTTTTTTGAGAATTTTTATATCTATATTTATAAAGGATATTGGTCTGTAGTTTTCTTTTTTGTTGCTTCCTTTCCAGGTTTTGGTATCAGGGTGATGTTGGCTTCATAAAGTATGTTGGGGGGCATTGCTTCTTTTTCGATGTTGTTGAATAATTTCTGAAGGATAGGCACTAGTTTTTCCTTGTAGGTCTGGTAAAATTCGGGAGCGAATTCTATTTCTTCCTGATTGAGCCTAGGAAGGCTGTGTGTTTCTGTGAATTTGTCCGTTTCCTCCACATTTTCCAGTTTATGTGCCTAGAGGTTTTTATAGTATTCATAAATGATATTTTGTATTTCCTTGACATCAGTTGTAATTTCTCCTTTTTCCTTTGCAATGGAGCTTATCAGAGTTCTTTCTTTTCTGCTTCACATTAACGTCAGAGGCATGCAAATTTTGTTTATTTTTTCAAAGAACCAACTTTTTGTTTTATTAATCTTCTGTATAGTTTTTTATTATCAATTTCTTTTAGTTCTGCTCTGATCTTTGTTATTTCATTTTTTCTGCTTGGTTTAGGGTCGCTTTGTTCATCCTTTTCCAGTTCTTTGAGACAATTCATTACGTTGTTTATTTGTGATCTTTCTATGTTTTGTATAAAGGCATTTATGGATATAAATTTTCCTCTCAGGACTGCTTTAGCTCTGTCCCACTGATTTTGATAAGTTGTGTCTCCTTTATCATTTAGTTCAAAGAACCTTTTGATTTCCATCTTGATTACCTCATTAATCAAATAATATTTCAGCTGAACATTGTTTAGTTTCCATGACTTTGTGTAGAGATGAGAGTTTCTGTTGGAGTTGCTTTCTAATTTTATTCCACTGTGGTCTGAGAAGATACGTATTATGATTTCTATTTTTTTTTTAATTTTTTGAGACATGCTTTGTGACCTAGGATATGGTCAGTCTTAGAGAATGTCCCATGAGCTGATGAGAAAAACGTATATTTAGAGGTTTTTAGATAGAATTTTCTGTAAATGTCAGTGAGGGCCATTTGTTCTAGAGTTCTGTTTGTCCATTTTTTTTGTTGTTTGTTTGTTTATTTTCTGTTTGGAGGATCTGTCCTGTTCTTTCAAAGGAGTGTTGAAATCTCTGGCTATTATGGTGTTGCTGTTTATCATTTTGTTTAGATCAAGTAGGATTTGCTTTATGAATCCGGGTGCACCTGAGTTAGGTGCATAAATACTTAGAATTGTTGTCTCCTTGTTCAATTGTACCCTTCACCATTATATAGTGACCCTCTTTGTCTTTCATCACCTTTTTTTGATTTGAAGACTAATTTATCTCAAATCAGAACCACCATGCCAGCTTCCTTTTGGCTTTTGTTTTCCTGAATATTAGTTGCCATCCCTTCATCTTGAGTCTGAATGTATCCTTAGGGAACAGATGTGTTTCCTGAAGAGAGGAGATACTTGGCTTTTGTTTATTTATCCATTTGCTCAGCCTATGTCTCTTTAGTGGGCAGTTCAAGCCATTCACATTCATTGAGAGAATGGATAAGTGGTGTAGATTTTTGTTCATCCTGTTGAGTTGAACTTTGTTGCTTTCTTTTCTCTCTTGAGTCATTGTGGTATCTGGCCCTTGATGTTTAGCTTATGGACGATTTTACATTCATGAATGTTTATTGTGCTGATTCGTGTGTAATACTGTTTTGAGTACTTCCTGGAATGCAGGTCTTGTCTTGATGAATTTCCTCAGTCTTTGTTTGTCTTAGAGGGTTTTTATTTCTCCTTCGTATACAAAACTTAGTTTTGCAGGGTACAAGATTCTAGGCTGGGCATTATTCTTTTTGAAAAGAATGAGAATGGGGCCCCAGTCTCTTCTTGCTTGTAAGGTCTCAGTTCAGAAGTCTGCTGTTATTATAATGGGTTTTCCTTTGTAGGTTACCTGCTTCTTTCACCTTACAGCTTGTAGGAGAGCCTTTTTGGTGGTTATTTTGGTCAATCTGATGACTATCTTGTGGTGTCTTCCTGTTTGCATTGAATCTCCAGAAGTGCTTTGAGGTTCTTGTACCTGGATATTTAGCTTTTTAGCAGGACCTGGGAAATTTTCCTCTATTAGATCCTCAAAATGCTTATCCAACCCTTGTGTATTTTCTTCTTCACCCTCAGGGGTGCCTATGATTCTCATGTTAGGATTCTTCACATAAGCCTACACTTCTTGTAGGCTCTGCACTTTTCTCTTATTTTTCTGCTCTATCTCTGTGACTGACTTATTTAATTGAAAGTTGTTATCTTCAGTCCCTGAGAGTCTTTCTTCTGTTTGATCTACCCTGTTCTTGAGGCTTTCTGCTGTGTTTTGTAATTCCTTGAATAAATTCTTCATTTCCAGAAGTTCTGTTTGATTTTTAATATTTCCATTTTTAGTGAATTTTTCTTCCAAGTCCTGGATTATTTGTGTGAGTTGTTTGTGTTGCTTATCCATTTTTTTCTTGCATATCATTGAGTTTTCTTACAATCCATGTTTGAAATCCTTTTCCTGTCATTTTAGTGTTCTGAATTTGGTTGATGTTCATTGCTATAGAGCTGGTGTTCCCCTTTGGTGTTGTGCTTTCTGTTTGAATCTTCATACTTCCAGAGTTCTTTTGCTGGTTCCTTCCCATCTGGATCAGCTGTTTCTTCTTATCTTCAGGTTTTTGTTTCAATAATACCATCCCCTTTTGAGTCTATGAACCAGTAGGTGTTGTTTTGGGATGAGATTTGACCACATCATGTACAATGGGTCAGTAGATGCACTTAAAGGGTGTGCAGAATGACCTCCTTGTCAGTAGGTGGCACTTGCTGGGAAGAGCAGGCTGTAGTGTTGTTTTGGGGTCCTGTAACCAGCTCTTGTCCATCTGGAGAGGCACTCTAGTGCCTCAAGTAATGGGTGGTGCCTTGGGACTTCCAGATGTGTCCTTATTCTCCACCTCAGTGGGGGCAGGTCGGTGAGTGAGTCTGGGTGGAGCTGGGTTGGGTGAGCCTGCCCTTAAGCAACACAAATGCTGTTAGCAGAAGTCAAAGTTCTGTTCTCTCCTTCTGGGAAAAGCAGCTAGGCAGGGCCTGAAATGGCCCCACTCAGCTGAAAGTCTGCATGTAGGCATGGAGCTGTCTGAGATCAGCAGTCTGGAGCAGGCTTCACTTTTTTCTAGCCTCCTCTATTCTGCGGTTTCTCCCAGGTCTCTGTCTGTAGGCAAGACCTCCATCCAGTGGATCTACCCTGGCTGTGTTGCCAGCCTGGACATTCCCTGCCCAGGATCCCAGCCTGAGCTGTATGTACGGCCCTCCCATGGGAGGAAGGTTGCCCCTCAAGCATGCTGATCTGCCCCTGAAGGCACACATACCCCAGTAGGCTAATTCACAAATATCCCTTCTGTGCCCCAGGGCAATGCAATCACGACCTAGGTGTATGGGGTCTGGTCTCCAGGCCTGTCCCGGGGCCCTGGAGATCAATCCTGACCCTGCCAGGGAGAGGAGTGCTGGTATCAAGTCACCCAAGTGTGCCCAAGCTGGATCAATGTCTCTCCACCTCAGGATTTGTCCTGCTCTCCTGGAGTCCAGGCAAGCGGCACCTGGGAGGGCTGGTGGTTAGGGAGCTCACAGTCTGAGTACCCCTCAGTCTGGTGTAGGGTCCTCAGAGGAAAGATCCCATTCCCTGTAGATGACCCCTGGTGGTGGCTAAATTGTCTCTCTGGGCAGCCACGGGTAGAGAAGGGGGAGGGGAGAATGATGCAATATGGAGCCTGCTGATCAGCTCTGGTCTGTGGGTGGGAGGTGCCTGGAGGGATTTGGGAGCCTGGTGTTCTGTCTGCAAGAGGCTCATCACTCACTGGCAGTGGCCCTCTCCGGGTTGGTGTTGGCAGGTCTGTTCAACCGCTCAGGAGCCCACCAGCAGTTTGAGATACAAGAGCAGGGAAATTTAACTGCTCCCTTGTCACTGGACTCCAAGCCTCTCTGGGGCCTTTCTCCTTCCAGTTCTCCTCTGCAACTTCTTTTCCTGGAGTTTCCTGTATTTTCAGGAACTCTTCCTTCTGACCTGCATCTGATCTGGGTTTGTCTGTCTGGTTAATTGTTTTTACTTTCTTCTAAAAATCTTTCTTTCTTCCAGAGACACTCTGGCAGGTGGTTTTTCTCCTCTACCATCTTCAAATGAAAATAGTTTAACAATAAATTAGATAAAATACGTAAATTCACAGAAAGTCACAAACTACCAAAAGTGGCTGAAGAATAAGGAAATAATATGAACAGACCTATAATAAATAAACTGAATTTCTCAAAAGAAGACATACAACAAGCGGACAAATATATGAAAAATGCTCAACATCCCTCTTCAGGGAATGTAAATTTAAACCACAGTGACAGAGCATCTCACATCTGTTAGAATTATAATGGCTATTATCAAAAAGATGAAAAGAAAAGTTAGTGATGATATGGAGAAAAGGGAGGTCTTGTATACCATTGGTGAGAATATAATCATAACCATTATGAAAAATTGTATGGAAGTTTCTAAAAAAAACAATCATATTATTCATCAATCCCACTTCTGGGTCTATATCCAAAGAAAATAAAATAAGGATCATGAAAAGACACCTGCACTCTAATATCCATTGTAGCATTATCTATAATATCCAATGTATGAATATAAAATAAATGTCCATCAACAGATAGATAAAGTAAATGTGATATATAGACATGTCATGTCTTTGATGAGTGTGTCCCTCCAAAATTCATGTACTGAAACCTAACCCTGAATGTGTTGGCATTTAGAGGTGGGAACTTTGGCTGTTGACTAGTTCATGAGGGCTGCATCCTCCTGAATGGGATTAGTGCCTTTTTAAAGGGGCTTAAGGGAGCTTGCTTATGCATTCTACCATGTGAAGAATGGGCTCTCATCAGACCTGGAATTTGCTGGTGTTTTGATCTTGGCCCTCTCAGCCTCCAGAACTGTGGGCACTAAATTTCTATTGTTTGTAAATTACCTAGTCTGTGGTATTTTTGCCATGGTAGCCCAAACAGACTAAGACAATAGACAACGCAATACTATTCAAACTTTAACAAAAAGAAGGAATTCATGTCATTAACAAAAACATGGATGGAGGACGTTAAGTGAAATAAGCCAGTCACAGAAAGACAAATACCATATAATCTTACTTATATGTTAAATATAAAAACATCAAACACACAGAAGCAGAAATTAGAATGATGGTTACCTTTGGGGTGTGGGAGAATTGGAGAGAAGTTAGTAAAGGTACATAAAGTTTCAGTTAGGAGAGATAGGAGAAATAAGTTCAAGAGATATGTTGTATAACATGGGGACTATAGCCAATAACTATTCATTATATACTTAACAATTGCTAGAGTAGATTTGAAGTGTTCTCACTGCATAAAAATAATAAGTGAAGTAGTACATGTGTTAATTACCTTGATTTAGCCATTCCACAATGTATACATATGTCAAAACATGATGTGCACACCATAAATACATAGTTTCTGTCAATTAAAAAATTAAAAATAAATGCAAGATAAATTGGACTTCATTAAAATCAAAGACATCTAATCTTCAAAAGATACCACAAAGAATTGCACAAAAGGCATGAAAATCATAAATCTGATAAATTCCTTATACCAAGAATATATAAACCAATACTATGAATCAATAATGAAAAGCCAATGTAATGATGTATAACTGGCTCTATGAACAAATTTAAATGACCACTATATTTTTTTATAATTGTCTTTCTTAACTAATTACTTGACCTTTTGAGTGGTTTCCCAGAAGTGGTAGATTTTCTACAAGACAAAGGAGCTGCGATTCTGAAGCCTCCTGGGCAGACTTCCTGACACCAAGATTCACCTTCCCTCACAATCTGCCCCCAATGCATATAGCCCCTTTATATTTATACCACAATCTACCCCAAGGCTTGTGGCTCCTCCTTTAAAGGCCCATGATCTCTGTTAGCTAGGGAGATGAATTTGAGGCAGCTTCTCCCATTCTCCCTTAAAGATATCTTTCATATTAAAACTTCCTTTCTTCCTTGGAAATCCTTCTGCCTCAATAATTAGGTCTTTGTGAGATGAGCAACTAGACCTAGGCTGAAACCCCCTTGCGGTTTCAACAACAGATGGACAAATAGTCTGATTAGATATTTCTCCAAAGAAAATATACAAATGGCCAATAAGCACATTAAAAGAGCCTGATTATTAATCATATCAAATGCATATCAAACTACAATGAGTTCCCACTCCCATCCACTAAAATGGGCATAACCAAAACGTCAGAATAACTAGTGTTGGTGAAGATGTGGGGAAAGTCGAACCCTCATGCGCTGCTGATAGGAATTTATAATGGTGTAAGACTGAGTGATCAAGACATAGAAAAATATGAACAGATCTAGAATGATTTGAGGAGATGAAACCAGTAATAAAAATCTTCCAACAATGAGAACCCAGGACCAAATGCCTTTCTTGGTGAATTATGCCAATGTTTAAAGGAGAATCAATGCCAAACATCAAACTTCTAAAACCTGAATATGAGGGACCACTTTCAAACTCATTTTATGAGATCAGCATTACCTTTATACCAAAGTGAAAGACACTACCACAAAAAAAAAAGAAAGAAAAGAAAACTGGAGACAAATATCCAGATTGAACATAGATACAAAAATCTTCAATAAAATACTAAAAAACCAAATTCAACAGCACATCAAAAGAATCATACACCATGATAAAGTGGGATCTATCCCTGGGATGCAAAGATGACTGCACATATGCAAATCAATAAATGTGATAAACCACATAAACAAAATGATAAAAATTATATGACAATCCTAATAGAAACAGAAAAATCATTTGACAAAATTCAAGAGTTTATTTTTTTAACTTTTTTCCCCCAAAAGTTGAGGGATAACTATAAAATATTTGTAGTACAATGTTTACAGTCAAAATTTGTAGTGAACTGCTTCCCCACAATGCACTACAACTCAAGTTGACTTATGTTATTATATTCAAAACCCTACTCTGTCAAAGTAGTCCAGAGAGTGTATCCATAGTGCTCCAACTGTAGCTGTGTACCAACAAACTATGGCTACTGCTCATTCATCTGCTGTCCAGGAAAGCTTAGGAAGCATTCCTGTCTTTCTATATGGAAAAAAAGATGTGTTTGGGAAATTTTGTAATTAAACAAGGCATTTTAATGCACTATATACCATTTCAGCACTAAGAGGTGGTCTCTTCACATTATATCTATATTTAAAAAGTGGTAAAAATTGTTTCCTATTGTGCAGTTGAACCCATTTTACATTCAAATTCTCTCAAGCACTAATAAACAAAATATTGATTTGGTGAAGAAAAGGTTAAGACAATTTTGGGCCCTTCCAGTATTACTGTGAGAATGCTCTCTTGTTAGTGCTACACTTCTTTATACTCAAGAGTATGTACCAGCAGAACTGGTGAAATAAGCAAATATTTTTTGCTAGTTTACAAAGTTGTAATTAGAAAAGTATGTCACTTGTAAGGCTGATTACAAAGTATGTGGTCATTTTTTTTCCTTAAATTTAGATGGGCTAGCACCAATATACATTCTAAGAAAACTCATAAGATGTTCCCCAAACTACTTCCCAAGCATCAAGACAGATTTCCATAAATAAATCATGCACTCTTTCAAAATTTACATAAACAAGGAAATAAATCAATGAAATAAATATTACATAGAATCTCTTAAGAATTTTTTACTCATTTACAATAAAATAACCAAGTTACACAAGGCATATATTACTGTGCAAAGAATACACACTCCACATTTGCTGATTAATAATGGAAATCATATTAATAATTTAACATAATAAAAGAATATATACCTATTGCTTTTCATCATAATAGAGTGGGAACAAAATTTTCAAAGTATGTTCTTCACATTGAAGATAAGCATAATAGGTTTTTTTTCTTTTTATTGAATTGTGGTGAAGTGATGCAAATCAACTCAAAACAGTTAAACATTCACCAGTTATTCCCCAAGAATTACAAACCAAGCTCTACACAAGGCTTCCAGAGAGAGTAGACAAAATGCTTCCACACTAAACATGCACAAAGTGGTGACAATGAAACCTCTAAACAGTATGCAACTTTGGAACACAAGAGTTTGTTTTTTCCCCCAGACATATACAACTTTGTTAAAACAAAAACAAAAAAATAAACAAACAAAAATCTGACCCTAATGGACTGAGGGCAACTATCAAGGCACATCCTTGGTAGAATATTAGATTCTAAAATCTTATAGGTTTAGCAAGGTGGCGGCCGGCTGGTTGGTTTGTGCTGGTCTTACACAAAGACAATTAGGAACTTCTTTCAAGCAAAGAGTTTCCACATCTGGACTGTAACTACTGCTTTTCAAGTGAAAAGATGGAATGCTGCTTGGTAGCTGCTGGTGCAGGGTTTATTTTTCCTGAAGTCTCAAACTCATAGCAGACCTAAAACAGTTTTAAGTGTTTGGTTTTTGTTCTATCCATTTCGTAACTGCCCTGTTGGGAATATTTTGTTCATCCATACAAAAAGTTTCTTGGCTTTCTTTTTTTGCACAAGAATGAAACTTCGTAATGATAATAATGGAAATAATAATAATTTAAAAAGAAAAGAAACAATAGGAAACCAAAAAAAAAAAAAAAAAAAAAAAAAGGAAAGGCGGGAGCACCTCCCAGCACAGAGTTGCAGTCCAAATGTTCAGTCGGGTCTGCAATTGGCCTGGGGCCTATGTTACCCTCCACCCTGGAGCCCCCAGCAGCAGCGAGAAGACCAGGGGCGGCCTCCAACACCCTCAGGACGGCCTTTCCTTCCTTCCTCCTCACTGGCGCCCTCTTGGTTCAGTCGTGGAGTCTGAGACAGGGCTGAGGATGCGCAGCTGGCAGCCGGGATGGAGGCTGGGGACTCAAGGCACTGAGGCTGTTCGAGCTCAGGAAGCCCTCAGACAGCTGTCGCGGTCGGGGGCAGCGAGTCCGGGGAGCTGGGTACCACGTCGAAAATGGGCTAGAGGGACAGGCAGCCGGCAGTTGGAAGCTGAAGGGCGGCACCGGCGGGATCAGCGCACTGTAATAATTGTGGGTCTGCCGAGCAGCATAATGAGGCTGCTGCTCAGCCGGGGAAGGCGTTGCAGGCGCCCAAAGCAGAAGAGCAGGTGGCACATGGGGGCCAGGCGCCCCCAAGTGTTCGGTGCCCCTCCCCAGAGCCATGGAGCAGCCGTCAGGAAACACCGCACGTGGGGCGCTGGCGGTGCAGAGGCCGGGGTGCAGGAGGGCGGCCAAGGCCAGCGCGCCTAGGCCTGTGGGGCAGCGGTGGCTCTTTGAGGACCCCCACGGGCTGGTGGAGGCACGAAGGGAGGCTAGAGAAGCTGATGTTGTGGTGCACCTTGGGCCGTGGGAAGCCTAGGGGCAGCGCGTGGCCTGGGCGGAAGGTGCACAGGTCCCCAGAGGCTCCTCTGCACCCCGCCCCCCAAAGGAGCAGGACTTGGCCCCCGCCTTGCAGATGCAGTGGCAGCAGCGGCGGGAGGGGCAGAAGTGTGGGAGCTGCGCCCAGCCCCGCCTTGTATTTTGGGTGCTGCATTAGTCTGTGTAGCCAATGGGAGCCCAGCTCGAACTGGCACTTCAGGGCACCTGCACGTGACGCTGTCCTCCGAGGGCGGCGCAGCTCGGTCTCCTGTCGCGTGGAGTTGATCTGGGAGCCGCTGCCCTTTCTGCTGACACTGCAGGTGCAGAAGGTGCCGGCTCCACTTGAGCGGCCCTGGGACTTGGTCTCCCGTTGAGCAGGGCTGCACTGCCGCCCACCACAGCTCCTGAGGGGGCCGGAGGAGGCCGTCTTGCCCCGCGTGTTGCTCAGATTGAGGTACGCCGGGATTTCTCAATCTTGGGCAAGAAATCGACGTCTTAGGGAGGAACCCTCAGGGTGGCTAGGCTAGGCTCAAGCTAATAACTGTCTAGGGCCATTGAGGGACTGAAAATTTGAAGCGGGTGAGACATGAGGAAGAGGGAAGCGGGGTGGACTGGCTAGACAGTGCCCTGGGGTGCAAAGTGCAGGGAAAGCAGAGAGAAGCAAGATCACCCCTCCTTGTGCTCCATACTCCAATCTACCCAGCCTGGCCCCTGACCCCAGCAAAGCCCTGGACAGCTTGGGGACTGCTGGAACGTTTACACTCTCTTATAATAAAAATTCTCAGCTAATTAACTGGAGAAGAAATGTACCTAAACACAATCAATAAATGTCATATATAATGAGCCCTCAGTTAACATCATATGCAATGGTGAAAAACTGAAATATGGAAATAGGAAACTCTACGATCAGGAACAAGACAAGGATATCCACTCTCACCACTTCTATTCAACATAGTACTAGTCCTAGCTAGAGCAATTAGGCGGCAACACCAACAACAAAAATATCCAATGTTGAACTGAAGAAGTTGTGTATAGATCATATGATCTTGTATATAGAGAACCCTGAGGACACCAGCAAAGTGTCAGAAACAATAAATAAATTCAGTCAAAGGATACAAAATCAACATGCAAGAGTCAGTTGTTTCTATATAGTCACAACAGTCTGTTTAACTATAAAAAATTAACTCAAAATGGATCAAAGACCTTAACAGCTAAAACTATAAAACTCTTAGAAGATAACAAAGGGGAAAAATCTTGATGACATTGGATTTGACAATGATTTCTTGTATATGAAAACCAGAAGTACAGGCATTAAAAGAAAAAAAATTAAAATATTACTTCATAAAAATTGAAACATTTTGTACATCAAAATACACTGCCAAAAAAGTATTAAATCAGCTCCCTGGGAAAAATATTTGAAAATTACATATCTACTAAGGGATTAATATCTGTAATATATTTTAAAACCCTACAATTCAATACCAAGAAAATAACCTGGCTAAAAAATAGGCAAGGAGCTTGAATAGATATTCCTTCAAAGAAGATAAGCATGTGATCAATAAGATGGTCTACATTACTAATCATCAGGGAAATGTAAATCAAAACCTCAATGACATATCACTTCACACATATTAGGATAGATATTAAAACAAGCAAGCAAATAAACAAAAACAGAAAACAAGTGTTAGGATGTGTAGAAATTGGAGCCCTTGCACATTGGTCATGCAGCCACTGTGGAAATCAATATGGTATTTTCTTTAAACAGCTAAACAGAATTACCATACAACCCAGCAATTTCACTTCTGGGCATATGCACAAAAGAATTGAAAGGATAGAATTAGACATAGTTGTTTAGCCATGCTTATAGCATCTTTATTTACTATAGCTAAAAGATGGAAACAACCCAAATGTTCTTTAATGGATGAAGGGAGAAATAAAATGTGTTTACATGTGATGGAACATTATATAGTCTTAAAAAGGAATGAAATTCTGATTCATGCTACAACATGGATGAACCTAAGAGTTATTATGTTAAGGGAAATAAGCTAGACATTATATGATGTACATAGAATATTCAAATTAATAGAGATAGAAAGGTAACTGTTATAAAATTCATTTCTCTGCCAAGTGTCACCATGCCAACCACACAACTTGGTCTCCTTTGAGTATGCTAATAAAGGCTCCTTATTGATCTCTGAGAATTTCCCTCAATTTCTCTAATAGAATAAGACACCAATTAACCGCAAGTCCCAAGGGGACAAAATAAAGTTTCAACATTTGCTGATTGAGAGGCTATTTAACAAGGCTCTGTGGGGTGTTCAACTTTGTGAAACTCATTAAAAGTTGTCTGCCACAATCCCAGAAGCCTGATTTAATGAGCTGCTGAGCACTACTATTCCAATTAAGGCCCTTCTCTTGCATGCTTGGAGCAGGGACACACAGTTGCCAGTGATTAGTAACTCACTAACTTTGTGAACACCTCCATCCCCATTGCTGTAGGGGGAAATATGAATTAAACTTCTGTAGAATTTACCTAGGCTACAAGGGTAATTAAAAGTGTCCTTCGACTCCTCTTTACCAACATTGTTAGTGATCTATTCAGTACTAGAAGACTCCAAAATATTTCTTAAACACTTTGGATTGAATATAAATTAAAATATATATATATGTGTGTGTGTAAGGATATTGTAGTGTAGTAGGTCCAACAAACCCAGTAGTAGTTAGGAGGGACTGTGTGACAACTTCTGAAACTTAGAAAGTTGTTGAGATGCTGTTATTTCTAGTCTCTCTTTGCTTCTTAAAAATTTAATATGCAAGCAGTATAAATAATAACCACTCAGGTAATCTTTTAGCCAATGATTTTATTCATGTGTGTTATATTTTTACAAAAAAATGAGAGCCATTGGACCATTTTATTTCTGATGTCCTTTTCATCACTAATCACCATAGTATATTACTGATATTTTTTACTTTCAATAATAGGCAAGTATCACAGTGCTAAGGCATTGCAGATTCACTGAGGATACTTATCCAAAGGACTCAGAAGCTTAGGTTCCCAGCTTGATTCTCCATGGCCACTCACTCAGATGCTTCCATAAGAAACACATACAGTGCTTAATGCCAGGCAAAAGACCCTTTTATTTTTATTTCTTTATTTTTATTGACACAAATATTTGCACGTATTTATGGATATATGTGATATTTTGTTACATGCATAGACCGTGTAATGATCAAGTTGTGGTATTTTGGGTAGTCATCATCTCAAATATTTATAATTTTTTCATTTCAGCAGATTAAGGGGATATAAAAGTTTAGGTTACGTATATTGCCCTTGCGCCACCCCCCTCCCCGAGTCAGAGCTTCAAGTGTGTCCATTCCCCAGACAGTGTGCATTGCACTCATTATGTAGGTATACACCCATCCCCTCCCCCCCACATTTGCCCGACACCCGATTAGTGTTATTCCTAAATGTACTCTTAGGTGATGATCAATGAAACCAATTTGCTGGTGAGTACATGTGAGGCTTATTTTTCCATTCTTGGGATACTTCACTTAGTAGAATATGTTCCAACTCTATCCAGGAGAACATAAGAGATTTTAAATCCCCATTATTTCTTATAGCTGAGTAGTACTCCATGGTGTACATATACCACATTTTATTAATCCACTCATGGATTGATGGGCACTTGGGTTGTTTCCACATCTTTGCAATTGTGAATTGTGCTGCTATAAACATTCGGGTGCAGATGTCTTTTTTTTATGTGCTGGGAACATTTTAAGACCTCTCTTCTAGCTATTTTGAAATATACAATACACTGTTGTTAACTATAGTCACTCCACTCTGCTAGTATGAGTGAGAACATTCAATATTTGAAAAAGACCGTATTTTTCCAGTGGCTCATGCCTCTAATCCTAGCATTTTGGAGGCTGGGGCCAGGAGTTTGAGAGCAGCCTGGGAAACACAGTGAGATTATCATCTCTACAGTAAATAAATAAATAAATATTAGTTGGGCATGGTGCACATGCCTATAGTCCAAGCTACTTGGAATCCTGAGGTAAGAGGGTCACTTGAGCCCAGGATTTAGAGTTTGAGGTTATAAAGAGCTGTGATCATACCATTGCACTCCAGCCTGCGTGACAGAGCAAGACCTTGTCTCTTAATAAAAAAAGGAAAGAAATAAAAATTATCCTTTTAAAATACCATTATTTTTGTTCTTTTTTTCTAATCTTCAATTCAGTTGCTTAGAGAGATTTTTTAACCTACTTTTGTTCCCTGTATGTACTTTCTGTCTAAATTCACAGCAAGATCAGCTTTTTGTAAATGTCCCCTCTAATTGTCTCAGGGATATGGGCTCATTCAATACAGTTAAATGGAAGAAAAGTTACTCTCTTCCATGGGCATCCGCTTGTCCCCACTTCACATATCCATCCTCAACTCGAATGCTAAACATGCCTGGGAATAGGCTCACTTGATCCCTGACTGCATTACTTGGACATCGTCGTTGTACTGGCAGCACAATGCTTGAGTGTTTTATTTTGTTGTTAACCAACGAAAGTATATCTAAACATCGTGGAAATATACTTTCTTTTTGCCAACTATATTCTTCATTTTTCAAAATGTTGCAATCTTCACACCATCTTATCTCTAACATGCACTTTCTGTACATACTAGCTGTGTGATATCTCTACAAATATAGCATAAAACTAAAGCATTTTCAACTAATCATTTGCTTAAATCATACAAGACAGATTTATGTATTTTTAGAGAATTATTTGAACAACTTACATGACTTCAGTTCATGAATTATATTTTCTTTTTATATTTTTACTTGTGGTTAAGGACTTTTTAAAATTTGATATATTGACTATTAACTTATCAATGGAGATAGGTGATATTTCTATCCTTTATTTTTAGAACTTTAAGAAAGTTATTAGGTGAAGGGTCTTGGTATTTGTAGCAGGACTCAAGGGCCTTTCCTCAAATAATGAGTACAAGGATATATATGGGAGGTCTAACTGTACTTTCTCCATGTTTGTGTCTGTAATTCATTGAATAGAATTCTCAGAAAAGAAAAAGAAGACACGTGGCCGGGCGCGGTGGCTCACGCCTGTAATCCTAGCACTCTGGGAGGCCGAGGCGGGTGGATCGCTCGAGGTCAGGAGTTCGAGACCAGCCTGAGCAAGAGCGAGACCCCGTCTCTACTAAAAATAGAAAGAAATTGTCTGGCCAACTAAAATATATATATATACACAAAAAATTAGCCGGGCATGGCGGCGCATGCC
>CM052445.1:66706750-66735881 GCA_028533085.1 Varecia variegata | reverse complement strand
ACACGCTTGAGGCTCGGACTCGGGGGATTGGGAGGGACATGGGCAATATATCTATGCAGAACTTTTGTACCCCCATAATAAGCTGAAATAAAAAAAAATAAAAAAATAAAAAAATAAAAAAATAAAAAAATAAATAAAAAAATAAATTTTTCCTTCTTGTAAAGGTAAACTGTTTAATTTTCTCTAAATTTGTTCAAGATTTTTTCTCTGTTTTTGTTTTCTGCCATTTAGATATAATGTCCTAGCTGCCAGCTTTTTGGGTATTTATTCTTCTATGCATTGTCTGAGTTTTTTGGATCTGTTGCTAGGAGTCATTAATTTGAAAAATTTATAACAATTATTTCTTCAAGGATATCTATTTACTTCTCTCTTTCTTTTCCTTTTGCTAATGCAATTATACATATGTTCTACCTTTTTAAGTTGACCCCACAGTTCTCGGTTATCATATTGTGTTCTCTTCGTTTCATTATTCTGTTATCTTTACATTTCATTTTGAAAAGTTTCTATTGACATATCTTCAAGCTCACTGATTCTTCCCTCAGTTATGCTCATTTTATTGGTGTGCCCACCAAAAGCATTCCTTATTCCTGTTAGAATACAGGAATACATCATTTTATTGCACTTTAATATCCTTGTCAAAATTGCATTTGTTACAAATTGAAGATATGTGTCTTCTCTGTGTTGACCAAGCCTATTGGCTACATTTTTCCAACACTGTGTATTCACTTCATGTCTCTGTGTTATATGTTGGTAGTTCTTATAATATTTAAAAAGTTTTTTGTATTTCAGCTTATTATGGGGGTACAAAAGTTCTGCTTAAATATATTGCCCACGCCCCTCCCATCCCCCCGAATCTGAGCTTCAAACGTGTCCATTCCCCAGACAGTGCATATCTCACCCATCATGTAGGCATACACCCATCCCCTCCCCCACCCCCATCCTCCCGAGTCAGAACTACAAGTGTGTCCATTCCCAAGACAGTGCGCATCGCATTCATCATGTAGATATACACCCATCCCCTCCCCCCAGCCCCCACCTCTGTCTGATACCCAATTGGTGTTAATTCCAAATGTGCACTTAGGTGTTGAGCAGGGAAACCAATTTTCTGGTGAGTACATGTGGTGCTTATTTTTCCATTCTTGGTATACTTCACTTAATAGAATGGGTTCCAACACTCTACAGGAGAACCAAAGAGATGTCGAATCACTGTTATTTCTTACAGCTGAGTAACACTCCATGGTACACAAGAACCACATTTTTCTAATCCATTCATGAATTGATGGACATTTGGGTTGTTTCCACATCTCAGCAATTGTGAATTGTGCTGCTATAAACATTTGGGTGCAGGTGTCTTTTTATAGAATGACTTTTGTTCTTCTGGGTAGATGCCCAATAATGGGATTGCTGGATCGACTGGAAGGTCTACCTGAATCTGTTTAAGGAATCTCCATATTGCTTTCCCCAGGACTTGCACTAGTTTACAGTCCCACCAGCAATGTATGAGTGTTCCTGTCTTTCCGCATCCATGCTAACATGTATTTTTTTGGGACTTTTTGATAAAGGCCATTCTTACTGGAGTTAAATGATATCTATTGTTGTTTGGATTTGCATTTCCCTGATGATTAGCGATGTTGAACATTTTTTCATATTTTTGTTAGCCATTCTTTTATATTCTTTTGAAAAATATCTATTCATGTCCTCTGCCCTCATTTTGATAGGGTTGTTCAATTTTTTCTTACTGGTTTTCCTGAGTTCTAAATAGATTCTTGTTATCAGTCCTTTATCTGATGTGTAGTATGCGAAAATTTTTTCCCATTCTGTGGGTTGTCTGTTTATTCTCATGATTGTTTCTTTGACTGTGCAGAAGCTTTTTAATTTAATCAGGTCCCATTTATTTATTTTTGTTGTTGCTGTGATTTCCTTAGGGGTCTTCTTCATAAATTCTTTGCCTAGGCCAATGTCTGTAAGAGTCTTTCCTACATTTTCTTCTAGAATTCTAATAGTTTCACACCTAAGGTTTAAGTCTGTTAACCACCATGGTTTCATTTTTGTGAGAGGTGAAAGCTGTGGGTCCTGTTTCAGTCTTCTACAGGTGGTTATCCAGTTTTCCCAGCACCATTTATTGAATAAGGAATAAGTTCCCCAGAACATGTTTTTGTCTGCTGTGTCAAAGATTAGATGGCTATATGAGGATGGTTTTATATTTGGATTTTCTGTTCTGTTCCACTGGTCTGTGTCCCTGCACTTGTGCCAATACCAAATGGTATTAATAATCACAGCCTTGTAGTATAGTTTGAAATCTGGCAAATTAATACCTCCCATTTTGTTTTTATTGCTTAATTTTGCTCTTGCTAAACGGGGTCTTCTCTGGTTCCATACAAAGCATAAAATTATTTTTTCCATATCTGTGAAAAATGATGTTGGTAATTTAATAGGGATTGCATTGAATTTGTATATCACTTTTGGCAGTATAGATATTTTAGCAATGTTGATTCTTCCGATCCACAAGCATGGTATGGATTTCCACCTATTTACATGCTCTGTGATTTCCTTCCTAAGTGTTTCGTAGTTCTCCCTATAGAGGTCCTTTACCTCTTTAGTTAAATATATTCCTAGGTATTTTATTTTCTTTGTTGCTATTTTGAAGGGTATTGAGTCCTTGACTTGGTTCTCCGTTTGACTGTTATTGGCATATACGAATTCCTCTGATTTGTGTGTATTGATTTTGTATCCTGAGACTTTACTGAATTCATTGATGAATTCCAGGAGTTGCTTGGTTGAATCTTTGGGATTTTCCAGATATAATATGATATCTTCAGCAACGAGTGAGAGTTTGATCTCTTTTTTCCGTATTTGGACTCCCTTGATTCTGCTCTCTTGCCTGATAGCTCTCAGAAGGACTTCCAGTACTATGTTGAAAAGTAATGGAGAAAGTGGGCAGCCTTGTCTGGTTCCAGTTCGAAGTGGGAATGCTTTCAATTTTTCCCCATTCAGTATGATGTTGGCTGTGGGTTTGTTGTATATGGCTTGTATCATTTTTAGATAGGCCCTGTCTAGGCCTATTTTGTTAAGCGTTCTTATCAGAAACAGGTGTTGTATTTTGTCTAATGCTTTTTCTGCATCTATTGAGAGGATCATATGGTCTTTGGTTTTGCTTCTATTTATGTGGTGAATTACATTTATAGATTTGTGTATGTTAAACCATCCCTGCATCTCTGGGATGAAGCCCACTTGGTCGTGATGGATTATTTTTTTGATAACCACTTGGATTTGATTTGCTAGGATTTTATTGAGAATTTTTGCATCTATATTTATAAGGGATATTGGTCTGTAGTTTTCTTTTTTTGTTGCATCATTTCCTGTCTTTAGTATCAGAATTAAGTTGGCTTGGTAAAATGTGTTGGGGAGAATTCCATCCTTCTTGATGTTGGAGAATAGCTTATGTAGGATGGGCACCGGTTCTCCTATGTAAGTGTGGTAAAATTTGGGTGTGAACCCATCTGGTCCAGGGCTTTTCTTTTTGGGAAGGTTTTTTTATTACTGTTTCAATTTCAGATCTAGATATTGGTCTATTCAGGAATTCTATATCTTCCTGATTGAGTCTGGGAATTCTGTGTGTTTCTAAAATTTTGTCCATTTCCTCCACATTTTCCAGTTTGTGTGCATAAAGATTTTTGTAGAATTCATAGATGATATCAGGTATCTCTGTGGCATCAGTCATCATTTCTCCTTTCATGTTTCTGATGGAAGTTATTAGAGCTCTTTCTTTTCTGCTCTTGATTAGTTTAGCCAGAAGTGTGTCTATTTTGTTTATCTTTTCAAAGAACCAACTTTTTGTTTTATTAATCTCCCTTACGGCATTTTTGCTGTCCTTTTCATTTAGTTCTGATTTGATCTTAATAATTTCTCTCCTTCTGCTGGGTTTGGGGGTCAGTCTGTTCTTCTTTCTCCAGGTCTTTCAGTCTATTCATTAGGTTGTCTATTTGTAAGTTTTCTGTCTTTTTGATATAGGCATTTATGGAAATAAATTTTCTTCTCAGGACTGCTCTAGATGTGTCCCATAGATTTTGATAATTGTGTCTCCATTGTCGTTTAATTCAAAGAATCTTTTGATTTCCATCTTGATTTCTTCATTTATATAATAGTCGTTCAGTAGAAGGTTGTTTAGTTTCCATGACTTTGAGTAGGAATGACGATTTCTGTTAGGTTTCATTATTACTTTTATTCTGCTGTGATCTGAGAAGATGCATGGTATAATTTTTATTTTTTTAAATTTTTTAAGACATGCTCTATGTCCTAGGATATGGTCAATCTTAGAAAATGTCCCATGAGCTGATGAGAAGAAAGTATATTCAGTGAATTTTGGGTAGAATGTCCTGTAGATGTCAGACAGGCCCATTTTTTCTAGCATTCTATTTAAGTCCATTATTTCTTTGTTTATTTTCTGTTTGGAGGATCTATCCTGTATTGTCAGCGGCATGTTAAAGTCTCCGGCTATTATAGTATTGTTATCTATCATTTGGTTCAGATCAAGTAGGGTTTGCTTTATGAATCTGGGTGGACCTATGTTGGGTGCATATATATTGAGTATAGTTATGTCTTCTTGTTTAATTGTACCATTCACCAGTATATAATAACCATCTTTGTCTTTCATTACTTTTGTTGATTTAAAAACTAAGTTGTCGGAGAGTAAAACTGCCACAGCAGCTTTCTTTTGGCTTCCATTAGCTTGAAATATTGTTTTCCCCCCTTTTATTTTCAATCTAAATGCAACCTTGCAGGGTAGATGAGTTTCCTGAAGACAGCAGATACTTCACGTGTGTTTTTTTATCCATTGGGCCAGTCTATGTCTCTTGAGTGGGGAATTCAACCCATTCACATTTAATGAGAGAATTTTTCTCTCTTGAGCTATTGTGATAACTGGGTTTTGTTCTTTATCTCTTGAGTAGTTTTACATTCGTGGGTCTTTCTTGTGCTGGAGCGCATGTAACTCTGGTTTGAGTACTTCTTGGAGAGCTGGTCTTATCTTGGTGAATTCTCTGAGTTTTTGTTTATCTGAGAATGTCTGAATTTCTCCTTTGTACACAAAACTTAGCTTGGCTGGGTACAAGATTCCAGGCTGGGCATTATTCTCTTTCAGAATGGTGAGGATGCGGCCCCAATCTCTTCTTGCTTGTAAGGTTTCAGTTGAGAAATCTGGCATAATTCGGATGGGTTTTCCAAAATACGTTACTTGTTTATTTCTCCTTACAGCTCTAAGAAGGGTCTCTTTAGTGGATATTTTGGTAAGTCTGATGACTACATGACATGGTGTCTTCCTGTTTGGTGTGAATCTCCCAGGGGTTCTTTGAGCTTCTTGAACCTGTATATCTAGGGTTTTGGCAAGGCCTGGGAAATTTTCCTCAATTATATCTTCAAATAGCTTATCCAACCCTTGCTTATCGTCTTCCTCAGCCTCTGGGATGCCAATAATTCTCATGTTAGGCTTCTTCACATAATCTCACATTTCTTGTAGACTCTGGTCTTTTCTCTTATTTCTTTGCTCTGTCTCTGTGACTGACTTATTTAATTGGAAAGTGTTATCTTCGATCTCTGAGATTCTTTCTTCTGTTTGATCTACCCTGCTCTTGAGACTTTCCACTGTGTTTTGTAGCTCCCTGAATAAATTCTTCATTTCCAGGAGTTCAGTTTGATTTTTCTTCACTAATTCTATTTCTTTAGTGAATTTTTGTTCCAAGTCCTGGATTTTTTATGTTGTTTCTTTGTGATGGTTATCCATTTTTTCTTTCATAATTTTCAGCATATTTATGATCCATGTTTGAAATTCTTCCAGTGAGATGTTATTATTTTGAATCTGTTTTGTGTCAATTGGTAGAGACCAGGTATTCTTCTTTGGTGTCAAAATTTCGGTTTGATTCTTTATACTCCCAGAGTTCTTTCCCTGAGCCCTTCCCACCTGGATCAATCGTCATATCTCTTCTTTCAGCTTTAAACTGGATAGAGGCACGTGTGCACGCTGTACCGAGGCTGTGTAGCGGCCTAGAAGTGTTGCTTCCTTTGCCACTAGGGGGGAGCCTGTTGTGTGTTATTTAGGATTTTACTACCTCAGCTGGGGGGCTGCTCCTGATGGGTCCAGCCCCGGTGAATTAATTTGACCTAATACCGGTTTGACGAGTTAAGTCACTGGGTTGTGCTGGTTGCAGATGGAGAGCGTCTTTTTCTTGTCTATTCCTCTCTGGAGATGGGTTCTGCCTCTCTCCCAGTGAAAAACAGTGGCTAGGGGGAGGGGGCGGAGCCCTCACTTGCCCAGCACCCCCGCTGCTGCAGCTTCTGCGGACACTCGCCTGGCCCGCTCCTATGACCGTGAGGTCCACACACCCCTCTGTCACGACTGGGGAAACACTCAGTGTTCACGCAAAGGCGGAGCTCCCAGAGGGGGTCCACACACCAGGGGAGGGAGCCACCCGGGGAGCCCCCTGGTACCCAATCGCTCCACAGCGGCTAGGCTGTGGACAGGACAATGGTGGCTGCCTGCCTGCAGATTGCCGGCACTCAGGGTGAATGTTCAGACTCCAGCGTGCCCTGGAGGAGCTGGGGATTGAGGGGGTCCAGCCAACCGCAGTCTCCAGTCTAGAAATCCACCAATTAAGCGAGACCAAACAGCGCAAATCTCCTAGCTACCTTTCACTGCAGCTCGGTGCAAACCGGGGCAGGCGGAGCCCGCGCACAAATCTCCAGGGTCCAAGAGCCCCACGTCTCCCACAGTGATACTGCAGCAGCTAGGCTGTGGACCCAGACAATGGCGGCTGCCCGCACGCAGATCGCAGGCACTGGGGGTGAATGTTCAGAGTCCAGAGGGTGCCGGAGGAGCAGGGGATTGAGGGGGTCCAGCTACCCACAGTCTCCAGGCTAGAAATCCACCAATTAAGCAAGATCGAACCGCATCTCCTAGCTTCCTTTCACTGCAACCCAGCGCAAACCGCGGCAGGCGTAGCCCGTGCACAAATCTCTGGGTTCCAAAATGTCTCCCGCTAATTTCTCCTCTCTGCAGAGCCCCACGTCTCCCACGGTGATACTGCACTGACTTCAGGCAGTTCCCTAATTGAGCGGGTGTGGAAGTCAGTGGACAAGCAAGCCACTTTCCTGTGGGGCTGAGCCCACCTCACTGGCTGGTGAGGCGGGTACAGCCATCCCACGCTCTGCTCTCTATTGTCCGTCCCGCACTCTCTAGATTTTCGCTACCTTAATTTCCATTCACCTGTTTTTTCTTGCTATTCTGTGTCCCATGCTGATTCACTGTGGATTCATGCTGCTGTTCTTGTGGAGGAGCAATCCTCTAGCATCATGGCAGACCGAGATCCATGCCTTCCTCTCCGGGAGCACGAAACCAGAAGGTCACGACCACTCCGCCATCTTGGAAGCCCCTCAAAATTTTTAATTACGATTATATATGTTACAATGGCTTGTCACCAGTTATTTTTTATGTTCCTATTGTAATAGTTTTGATGTGTCATGAACCATGTCCATATGACAGACTTAATTGATTAATGTTGTATGGGTTCTCAGTGTTCTACCAACTGGCCATTCCAACATATCTCTCCCTCTCCTTGGGATTCCCTGTTCCCTGAGCCATATGAATATTGAAATTAGGCCAAATAATAATCCTACATTGGCCTCTAAATGAAAGAAAGAGTTATACATCTTTCATTTTATATAAAAATATAGAAATGATTGACCTTAGTGAGGAAATAATATCAAAAGCTGAAATAGGCCAAGAGCTAGGCCTCTTGTGCCAAATAGTCACATTAGAAATGCAAAGAAACGATTATTGAATTGAATTTAAATGGATACTCCAGTGTACACATGGATGATAAGAAAGCAAAATAGTCTTGTTGCTGATATGGAGAAAATTTTAGTGGTCTGGATAGAAGATCAAACCAGCCACAATCCCTTCAGGCAAAGCACAATCTGAAGCCTAACTCTCTTCAATTCTATGAAGGCTGAGAATGCTGAGGAAACTACAGAAGAAAAGTTGGAAGCTAGCAGAGGTTGGTTCATGAGGTTTAAGGAAAGAATCTATAATACATACCAAAAAATGCAAGGTGAAGCAGGAAGTGCTGAAGTCAAAGCTGCAACAACTCATCCAAAAGATCTAGCTAAGATAATCAATGTAGTGGTTGCACTAAATAACATATTTTCTAAGTGACACTTTGTACCAGCTAATTCACTTCCTCCCATGTATTATCTCAATTCTCCACTGTTTAGTCTCTTTAAAATTAGACCTCCACTTTATATCAGGAACTCTCTATGTCTCACAGTGATGGGTTCCACATTGACTTCTGATGGCAAGTGATCCAACTTCAAAACCCCAACAGTTGGTAAGGTTTGGCTTACCCAATAGGAAAATCTGGAATTGGGATGGTCCTTTAAAGTTGGCCTAAGTTTACCGACATGGGTGAATATTTAGAATCCCACACCAATCAGACGTTATTGGGCCTCCCTGGGCAAGGCAGTTCTCTGCAGCTGAAGCACTCCCTGAAGTGGTAGACAGCTACCAACAGCATTCCTAGAATCTGTGCAGCAAATCACTTAGGAAAAGGGAAGTCAGACAGCATATAAGAAGTGTCCTGAGGGTAGCAATGACTTCACATAAGTATTCTGCAACTTTAAATAGCACATGATTAGTGGCATGTGGAAGAATTTCTGGACATAATTGTAATGAAGATCTGAGTTTGGAGACTGTGCAGGAATGACTTAACAGAGTAGGTCTGAGACTATTTTATTTAGAAAGACATGTTTACATGACTAGTCCTTGGCTGGCATCTAGGATCTTGGCTCTCAGAATGTTCCCAGTGAACGTTTACCTGATAATGGTGCTTTGCTATACCTTGACTATTGTGCAATCCTTATGGTTTGTGTTAAACACTTTACCTTGTTCTGGAAGTCTGAAATTTTGGTAGATGCTAAGTAGAGAATGCCAACATGAATATCACCCAATAAAAACATTGTGCACTGAGTCTTTTATTGGCTTCTGTGTGCAGAACTATTGCCCTATATGTTGCACTGTTATTGCTTTGGAAAAAGTACAGTCTGTGTGACCTCTTACCAATGAAGACAACATGAAGAAAATTGTACATGTATTCCTCGACTCTGTCTGTATTTCCCACTGATGATTCTACTGTGTATCCTAACTATATCATTATAATAAATTTTGACTGTGAATACAGATATACATGGAGACCTATGAGACACTCTTGTGAATCTCTGAATGTGTGACTGGTTTAGGGAACCTACAAAACAGAGATTATTCATGGTAAAAATGCCAAACAAGAAGGTTGTTCTGTTAACACTCAGATTGTTCTGCTTTGGTCATTTGCCCAGCAGATGCAGGACAACGGAAATGGTGGTATTAGAAATAAAAAGGTTTGGATATTGAATCATACATACTAAAAAAATAATAGAACCAAGTTCAGTCAAAGAGGGTTGGTAAGGATAGATAATTAGTGAGAGAACCTTGTGATGTTAAAGAAAATGTGGCAATAAGAACAAAATGGGAGGTATTAATTTACCAGACTTCAAACTATACTACAAGGCTGTGGTTATTAAAACCACTTAGTATTGTCACAAGAAGAGGGACACAGACCAGTGGAACAGAACTGAGAATCCAGATACAAAACCATCCTCATATAGCCATCTAATCTTTGACAAAGCAGACAAAAGCATACACTGGGGAAAAGATTCCTTATTTAATAAATGGCGCTGGCAAAACTGGATAGCCACATGCAGAAGACTAAACTAGACCCACACCTTTCACCACTCACAAAAATCAAATCACGGTGGATAACAGACATAAACTTAAGGTGTGAAACCATTAAAATTCTAGAAGAAAATGTGGGAAAAACTCTTATAGACATTGGCCTAGGCAAAGAATTTATGAATAAGACCTCAAAGCCAATCACAGCAACAAAAATAAATAAATGGGACCTGATTAAATTAAAAGGCTTCTGCACTGCCAAAGAAACTGTCACAAGAGCAAACAGAACCTACAGAATGGGAAAAAAATTTCACATGCTACACATCTGATAAAGGAACAATAAATACAATCTATTTAAAACTCAGGAAAATCAGCAAGAAGAAACCAAATGACCCTATCAGAGTGGGTAAAGGACATGAACAGAAACTTTTCAGAAGAATGGCCAAGAAACATATGAAGAAATGCTCAACAACTCTAATCATCAGGAAAATGCAAATCAAAACCACAATGAAATATCACTTATCTGCAGTGAGAATGGCCTTTATCAAAAAGTTCTATAACAATAAATGTTGGCATGGATGCAGAGAGACAGGCACACTCATACACTGCTGCTGGGACTGCAAATTAGTGCAACCTCTGTGGCAAGCAATATGGAGATATCTTAAACAGATACTAGTAGACCTACAATTTGATCCAGTAATCCCATTACTAGGCATCTACCCAAAAGAACAAAAGACATTCTTTAAAAAATTCATCTGTCCCTGAATGTTTATAGCAGCACAATTCACAATTGCAAAGATGTGGAAACAACCCAACTGCCCATCAATCTATGAATGGATTAATAAAATGTTGTATATGTATACCATGGAGTCCTACTCATCTATAGGAAACAATGATGATATAGCACCTCTTGTGTTTTCCTGAATAGAGCTGGAACCTGTTTTACTAAGTGAAGTATCCCAAGAATGGAAAAATAAGCCCCACATGTACTTACCATCATATTGGTTTCACTGATCATCACCTAAGAGCACATTTAGGAATAACATTAATCAGGTGTTGGGCAGATGTGGGGGGCAGGGGATGGGTATATACTTACATAATGAGTGCGATGTGTACTGTCTAGGGGATGTACACGCTTGAAGTTCTGACTTGGGGGTGGGGGCAAGGGCAATATAAGTAACCTAAACTTTTGTACCCACATAATACACTGAAATAAAAAAAAATAAGACAAAAATATGAAAATTTATAAGAAAGAGAAGGGGAATTTTGGGTAGATGGTTGGCAGAGAACCCTATTATAAGACGAAAGTTTAAGATTGTCATTTTAGAAAAGAATAATTTTTTAGTTATGAATAAATCACTTGCTACCATTTTTACCCTGATATTCTCTTTTCTTTCATATATGCTTAAGTTTGTGGAAGAGGCTTTAGTAATTTAAGAATGTTATTTGCTTGGGTACTTTCCTAGACATAGTATAGGAGAGGGGATTGAATGCAGGTCAAATGAAAAAGCATGGCGCAAATAGATTAGTCTCCATTTTAGAAAAGAAAATGAACACTAAAGAGTCTGCATTGAACATAAAAAATCACCAAATTAGAAGAAGAAATAAGAATTTTGGCATAAATAAGAATAAATAAACATTGAACTTATTTTTTGGAATGTTCTCATCAAATGATGCCAGAAGCAAGACTAGAAGTAATAGCTAGTTGCTAAATATTTTTAGGGTTTTAAAAATAACAAATACTGGTTTTATTATGATTAATATTATTTTTACATAGACAACACAAGAACTGCAGTATGTTTTAGGCTTTAAATTATAGCACAACCTTATTTTTGCCAAATTCTCACATGCAAGAGAGTGTTTTAAGTGTCTCACATGCATAAACTAATTGAATGCTCACAGAAATAACACTATTATTTTTGTTCTTTTGAATAGATATAGAATTTGAAGCACAAGGGGTAAAATTAAGTTGTATTGATTTGGGACTTTTTGATAAAGGCCAATCTCCCTGGAGTTAAGTTATATCTCACTGTGGTTTTGATTTGCATTTCCCTGATGATTTGAGATATTGAGCATTTTTTCATATGTTTGTTACCCATTCTTATATCTTCTTTTGAAAAATTTCTAATCATGTTCTCTGCCCAAATTTTGATAGGGTTCTTTGATTTTTTTCTTACTGATTTTCCTGAGTTCTAAATAGATTCTTGTTATCAGTCCTTTATCTGATGTGTAGTATATGAAGATTTTTTCCCATTCTGTAGGTTGTCTGTTTATTCTTGTGACTGTTTCTTTGGCTGTGCAGAAACTTTTTAATTTAATTAGGTCCCATTTATTTATTTTTGTTGCTGCTGTGATTGCCTTAGGGGTCTTCATCATAAATTCTTTGCCTAGGCCGATGTCTGTAAGAGTCTTTCCTACATTTTCTTCTAGAATTCTAATAGTTTCACACCTAAGGTTTAAGGCTGTTATTCACCGTGATTTAATTTTTGTGAAAGGTGAAAGCTGTGGGTCCTGTTTCAGTCTTCTACATGTGGTTATACAGTTTTCCCAGCACCATTTATTGAATAAGGATTCTTTTCCCCAGAGTATGTTTTTGTCTGCTTTGTCAAAGATTAGATGGCTATATGAAGATGGTTTTATATTTGGATTTTATGTTCTGTTCCACTGGTCTGTGTCCCTGCACTTTTGCCAATACCAAGCATTTTTAATAACCACAGCCCTATAGTATAGTTTGAAGTCTGGCAAATTAATACCTCCCATTTTTTTTTTATTGCCTAAAATTGCTTTTTCTAAACGGGGTCTTCTCTGTTTCCATACGAAGTGTAAAATTATTTTTTCTATATCTGTGAAAAATGATGTTGGTAATTTAATAGGGATTGCATTGAATCTGTAGATTGCTTTGGGCAGTATAGACATTTTAACAATGTTGATTCTTCCGATCCATGAGCACGGTATCGATTTCCACCTATTTACATGCTCTGCAATTTCCTTCATCAGTGTTTTGTAGTTCTCCTTATAGAGGTCCTTTACCTCTTTAGTTAAATGTATTCCTAGGTATTTTATTTTCTTTTTTGCTATTTTGAAGGGTATTGAGTCCTTAATTGGATTCTCCATTTACTGTTTTTGGGATATATGAATGTATTGATTTTGTATCCTGAGATTTTACTGAATTAATTGATCAATTCCAGGAGTCTTTTGGTTGAATCCTTGGGGTTTTTCAGATATAGCATCTTATCATCAGCAAATAGTGAGACTTTGATCTCTTCTTTCTCTATTTGGATTCCCTTGATTCTGCTCTCTTGCCTGATACCTCTTGCAAGGTCTTCCAATACTATGTTGAAAAGTAATGGGGACAGTAGGCAGCCTTGTCTGGTTCCAGTTCGAATTGGGAATGCTTTCCTTTTTTCCCCATTCAGTATGATGTTGGCTGTGGGTTTGTCATATATGGCTTGTATCATTTACAGTTAGGTCCCATCTATGCCTATTTTGTTAAGCGTTCTTATCATACAAGGGTGTTGAATTTTGTCAACTGCTTTTTCTGCATCTATTGAGAGGATCATATGGTCTTTATTTTTGCTTCTATTTATGTGGTGAATTACATTTATATATTTGCATATGTTAAACCATCCCTGCATCTCTGGGATGAAGCCCACTTGGACGTGGTAGATTATTTTTTTGATAAGCACTTGGATTCGATTTGCTAGGATTTTATTCAGAATTTTTGCAGCTATATTAATAAGAGATGTTGGTCTGTAGTTTTCTTTTTTTGTTGCATCCTTTCCTGGTTTTGGTATCGATGTTATATTGGCTTGGTAAAATGTGTTGGGGAGAATACCATTCTTCTCGATGTTGGAGAATAGGTTATGTAGGATGGGCACCAGTTCTTCTTTGTAGGTGTGGTAAAATTCAGGTGTAAACTCATCTGGTCCAGGGCTTTTCTTTTTGGGAAGGTGTTTTATTGCTGTTTCTATTTCTGTTCTTGATACTGGTCTATTCAGGAATTGTATTTCTTCCTGGTTGAATCTGGGATGGCTGTGTGTTTCTAAAAATTTGTCCATTTCCTCCATATTTTACAGTTTGTGTACATATAGATTTTTGTAGAATTCATAAATGATATCATGTATCTCTGTGGCATCGGTTGTGGTTTCTCCTTTTATGTTCCTGATGGAGGTTTTAGAGATTTTTCTTTTCTGCTCTTGTTTAGTCTAGCCAGAGGTGTGTCTATCTTGTTTATCTTTTCAAAGAAGCAACTTTTTTTTATTAATCTCCCTTATGGTTTTTTTGTTGTCCTTTTCATTTAGTTTTGATTTGATCTTAATAATTTCTCACCTTCTGCTGGGTTTCGGGTTGGTCTGTTCTTCCTTCTCCAGCTCTTTGAGTCTATTCATTAGGTTGTCTATTTGGAAATTTTCTGTTTTTTTGATATAGGCTTTTATGGAAATGAATTTTCCTCTCAGGTCTGCTTTAGCTGTGTCCCACAGATTTTGATAAGTTGTGTCTCCTTTGTCATTTAATTCAACGAATCTTTTGATTTCTGTCTTGATTTCTTAATTTATAAAATAATCATTCAGTAGAAGGTTGTTTAGCTTCCATGACTTTGATTAGGAATGAAAATTTCTGTTAGGGTTAATTTCTACCTTTATTCCACTGTGATCTGAGAAGATGCATGGTAGAATTTCTATTTTTTAAAATTTTTTAATGCTTTATGTCCTAGGATATGGTCAATCTTAGAGATTGTCCCATGAGCTGATGAAAAGGATGTATTTTCAGTGGATTTTGAGTAGAACATCCTGTAGATGTTAGGCCCATTTGTTCTAGCATTCTATTTAAGTCCATTATTTCTTTGTTTATTTTCTGTTTGGAGGATCTGTCCTGTACTGTAAGTGGGGTGTTAAAGTCTCTGGCTATTACTGTATTGTTATATATCATTTGGTTCAGATCAAGTAGGATTTGCTTGATGAATCTGGGTGCACCTAAGTTGGGCACATATATATTAAGTATAGTTATGTCTTCTTGTTGAATTGTACCCTTCACAGTATATAGTAACCATCTTTGTCTTTCATTACTTTTGTTGATTTATAAACTAAGTTATTGGAAATTAGAACTTCCATTCAGCTTTCTTTTGGTTACTGTTTGCTTGAAATATCGATTTCCACCCTTTTATTTTCAGTCTAAATGCATCTTTGCAGGTTAGGTGAGTTTCCTGAAGGCAGCAGATACTTGGTTTGTATTTTTTTATCCATTGGGCCAGTCTATGTCTCTTGAGTGGGGAATTCAAACCATTCACATTTAGTGAGAGAACTGATAAGTGGGACATAATTCTGTTCATCTTGTTGGGTAGAACTTCATTGGTATGTCTTCTCTCTTGAGCCATTGTGGTAACTGGTATTTGGTCTTTCTCTCTTGAGTAGTTTTACATTCGTGGGTCTTTCTTGTGCTGGTCCATGTGTAACTCTGTTTTGGGTACTTCTTGGAGGGCTGGTCTTGTCTTGGGCAATTCCCTCAGTACTTGTTTATCTGAGAATGTCTTAATTTCTCCTTCATATACAAACCTTAGCTTAGCTGGGTACAAGATTCTAGGCTGGGCATTATTCTGTTTCAGAAGAGTGAGAATGGGGCCCCAGCCTCTTCTTTCTTGTAAGGTTTCAGTTGAGAAATCTGGCGTAATTCTGATGGGCTTTCCTTTGTATGTTACTTGTTTCTTTCTCCTTACAGCTCAAAGAAGGGCCTCTTTAGTGGATATTTTTGTCAGTCTGATGACTGCGTGACATGATGTCTTCCTATTTGCTATGAATCTCCCAGGGTTTCTTTGGGCTTCTTGAACCTGTATATCTAGAGTTTTAGCAAGGCCTGGGAAATTTTCCTAATTTATGTCTTCAAATAGCTTATCCAATCCTTGCTTATTATCTTCTTCACCCTCAGGAATGCCGATAACTCTCACGTTAGGCTTCTTCACATAATCCCACATTTTTGTAGTCTCTAACCTTTTCTCTTATTTCTTTGCTCTATCTCTGTGACTGACTTATTTAATTGGAAAGTGTTATCTTTGATCTCTGAGATTCTTTCTTCTGTTTCATCTACCCTGCTCTTGAGACTTTCCACTGTTTTGTAGCTGCCTGAATAAATTCTTCATTTCCAGGAGTTCAGTTTGATTTTTCTTCAGTATTTTTATTTCTTTCGTGAATTTTTCTTCCAAATCCTGGATTTTTTTTTGTGGTTTCTTTGTGTTGGTTATTCTTTTTTTTTTTTTTTTTTGTATATTATTCAGCTTGTTTATAATCCATATTTGAAATTCTTCCTGTGACAGGTTGGTTTCTTGAATCTGGTTTGTGTCAATTGGTAGAGAGCTGGTATTCCTCCTTGGAGGCGAGATTTCCGTTTGATTCTTTATATTCCTCATGTTCTTTTGCTGAGCCTTTCCCATCTGGAACAATCGTTAGATCTCTTCTTACAGCTTTAGTCTGGTTAGCAGCACGCCTTGTACTCTGTTCTTAGGCTGTGAAGCAGTCTAGGTGTGTTGCTTCCTTTGTCAGTAGGGGGAGCCTGTTGTGTATTGTTTAGAGTTTTTCTATGTCAGTTGGGGGGTTGCTCCTGATGGGTCCAGCCCCAGAGGATTGATTTGACCTAAGACCGGTTTGACGAGTTAAGTCACTTTGCTGTGGACTTTCAGTTGGCAGCCAGGATTCACACTAGTTGTAGGAAAAAGTCTCTCTCTCTCTCTTTTCTTTTTTTTTGGCTCTTCCTCTCAAGGGGTGGTTTCTGCCTCTTTCCGTGTGAAAGACAGTGGCTAGAGGATAGCGTGGTGCCCTCGCTCGCCCAGCGCCCCAGCTCCTGCTGGTCCCACGGGTAATGGTCTGCCCCACCCCAATGTCTGCAAGGTCCATGCTCCACACTCTCCCAAGTGGGGAAGCACTCAGTGTTCACACAAGGGTGGAGCTCCTAGAGAGGGTCCACAGACTAGGGGAGGGAGATGTCTGGCACCCTGTGGTTCCACAGTGACTAGGCTGTGGACCCCAAGATGGCGACTGCCTGCCCGCACATCACCGGAGCTGGGGTGAATGTTCAGGGTCCAGCAGGCACCAGAGCTGGGGACCTGGCAAACCCAGGAACCCACAGTAGCCCCCTGGCCTGAGAGCCGCTGAGGGAAAGCTGTAATTCAGCCATCTCCTCAATGTCTTTCACCTTAGAGCAGATACGACCCTCCCCCATCAAGCACCATCTGGGCACAGAGCTCCGGGAGTCCAAGCTGCTTCCCGCTAATGTCTCCTGTCCACAGAGTTCACACAAGACCAGAGCTCTTAGCATGGGTCCATGGACTAGGGGAGGTAGCCACCCAGGGAGCCACCCGGCACCCTATGGTTCCGCAGTGGCTAGGCTGTGGATCCCAAGATGCGACTGCTTGCCTGAAGATCGCCGGTGCTGGGGGCGAATGTTCAGGGTCTGGCAGGCGCCAGAGCCAGGAGCCTGGCGAGCCCAGGAGCCCACAGTAGCCCCCCGGCTAGAGAGGCACTGAGGGAAAGTTGTAATTCCACCGTCTCCTCACTGCCTTTCGTCTTAGCGCCTATCTGACCCTCCCCCGCCAAGTGCCATCCCGGCACAGAACTCCTGGTGTCCAAGCTGTTTCCTTCTAATGTCTCCTCTCCACAGAGCCCCACGTCTCCCATAGTGATTCTGCACTGACTTCAGGCAGATCCCTAATTGAGTGGGTGTGGAGGACAGTGGGGAAACAAGCCACTTTCCTGTGGGGCTGAACCCACCTCACCAGGGTGGGTACAGTCGTCCCACGCTCTGGTCTCTATTGTCCATCCTACAGTCTCCAGTTTTTCGTGATCTTATTTCCCATTCACCTCAGTCTTTTTCTTGCTCTCTGTGTCCCATGCTGATTCTCCATGGATTCACACCTTTGTTCTTGCGGGGGAGCGTTCCTCTAGCGTTGTGGCAGGCCGAGATCCATGCCTTCCTCTGGGAGCATGAATCCAGGAGGTCACCTCCACTCCGCTATCACAGCGATCTTTTGTTAGCTTTTCATTCTTTATTGCAGCTCAAAATATTAATACAGTTGATGGAAATGTCTCTTTCTTTCTAATTTTATATTTTCTTTTAAAACTCATTTGGTTAAAATATATAAATAAAATATTGAAGAATAATATTAATGAGCATCAAAAGCCTTTATTAGTGATAGTCCATGATTACCTATGTTTGTTTGAGATTTTGATAGGTATGTTAGTATTTAGCACATTAGCACAATCTCTTTTTATTTTTTTATTTTTAAAAAATGTATTTAAAAAATATTAAGTGGGTACAAATGTTTTTGTTACAGGGATACTCTGTATAATACTTAAGTCTGTGCTTTTAATGTGCCTGTCACAATAATAGTGTTCATTGTACCCAATAGTTTTATCCCTCACCCTCTCATGGTTTCCAGTGTTCTTTACATCTCTTTGTGCTCATGTGTGCCCATTGTTTAGCTCCTAATTATTAGTGAGTACATGTTGTGTTTGTTTTTTCATTCCTGAGATACTCACCTTAGGATGATGGTCTGCAGTTACATCCAAGTTGCTGAACAAGACACTCTTTCATTATTTTTATGGCTGAGTAGTATTCCATGGTGTGTATATACACATCTTCTTTATCCACTTATGAACAGATGTTCACTTAGGTTGATTGCACATCTTTGCAGTCGTGAACTGTGCTGCTATAAACATTTAGTACAGTCATCTTTTTGATAAGATGACCTCTTTTCCTTTAGCTAGATACCCAGTAGTGGGATTACTGGAATGGATGTTAAGTCTATCTTTATTTCTTTGAGGGCTCTCTGTATGGTATCCCACAGAGGTTGTACTAATTTTCAGTCCCTCCAACAGTGTTTAAGTGTTCCTCTGCTTGCACCCATGCCAGCATTTATTTTTTTTTTTTTTTACTTTTTATCAATGGCCATTCTTGACAGGAGTGAGGTGATATCTTATTTTGGTTTTAATTTGCATTTTTCTGATCATTAGTGATTTTTTTTTTATTTTGAGGAAGTTCATTGTTACATTTTTGCAGTAATAGATGAGGCACAACTACCTACTGGCTTCTCCAACATCTCAATAAAAAAAGACAACAATCAAGGATTAACAGTGAAATTAAAATAAAATAAATACAAAAACCTAAGCTTTTGGAGAAAAAAAATGACTATAATCTTTCTGTAGAAAAGTTATAAATGATTTCAGTTTCGACTTGCAAGTACTTATGGTCTCCAATTACAACGCAGTACCCAATTTACAGTGGGGCATCTTTAAAGGCGTTCTGATTCACCCTGGTCCTAGGGAGGAGCCAACAGTCCAGGCTCAGCAAAGCCAAGCGCTCGACCAGGCGGTAGGGTCAGGGGCTGAGCTGGTCCTAGGCACCGGCCTCCGGGCCATCACACCCCGCTTCCTGCTGACACAGAAGTCGTGGTGTCTCATTACTCTCATGCTTCTGGCTTTGCAAGTGACTAGTAAATATGACCAACTGTTTAAGGGAGAAAAGCCCTGGCTGACAAGGCTGCCCTACACTCCTTTGGGACAGTGTTTCAAATGATTCCCCCAGTTACACCAGTCACGGAAGCAGTGATCTCCAACAGAACCACGAAGAGGATTTCCAAGTTGGTGGGGAACAGTGGTTGCCCTTCCTCTGGGCCATGGAGCCTGACAAACGTGATACAGAAAACTGACCTGGGCAAGTGAAGGCCACCTCACTGTGGACCGGAGGGCTCTCACTCTTGCAAACTGAAAATGTGATCTGAGACCAGCCTCGTGAACCCTGCCAAGAGCAAGCTTTTTCCTTCAAAACATGGTCATTGGCACTGATCCCGGGTCACATCCTTTCAGTGTGTGAAGATCCATAGGAAGCGGTACAAAAACAGCTACTTTTTTTTTTTCCAGCCAAAGAAAGAGCCCAAAGCCCAGCAAACATTGACACAAACCCCCAAGCACCGAAAGAGAGAATTCCATGTTGTCTCCTAATTAAAATGCTGTGATAACAAGGATGACTCAGAAGCAGGTTTTTGTCCTCCCTCCTCTGGTTCTGCATCTGCCCCAAGATTCATGTTTATCTGGCTTGCTGGAAACAAGCTGAGAGTGAGACACAAAAGGGGTGCAGAGTCGGGACAGTGTGGCCTCAGGACAAGGCCCCGGGTGTGTTATTAAGCCACAGCAATGCTTGGGTGCCGGTTAAGAGGAAGCTTTTCCTTCTCTTTTCATTAGTGATTTTGAACATTTTTTCATATATTTGTTTGCGGGGAATTAGCTACGCTCCCCGCAAAGAGGTTTTTCCTCCAACCGGGTCTCTCAGGCAGGGGTCATCGCAAAGGATGAAAAAATAGTAGGAAACAGATATAAAAGAATAATAATAATAATAATACACAGAGCCAAAGATATAGTTTATAAAGTAAAGGTTTATGAAGATAGACAAAGGGAGGGTGTCCGGATGGACATATTTCTCCCGTGGAAATATAACAAGGACTGAAACTCCACACAGGTATTTTATAGGGTAGATACGGGGTCCCGTTGCCCTTACTAACAGGCAGTTTGGTTTAGGGTCAAAGTCTTCTAAAAGGCTACTACAGATCCTTTAGCTAGCTCTATCTAGGGGAACAATAAGTTACAAAGTCTTCTTAGGGCAAACATCTAAGTTTTATGATATGGCTACTACTTTAGCAAAAATCAGAGACATCTTGGCTCCGGTGATTGTGTTCTTGGAGACAGAGGATCTCAGAAGTCAACATGAGTGGTGCCTTGTGTTAATTACTTTAACCATATGGTTCCTCAGGGCCCAGCTTGGGCATTAGCATATCTATAACATCAGCTCTCATCTCCGGTTGTCTTTGGTGGTCAGTTTCTGGCAACCCATAACTCTAGATAAGACCTGTCCTGTCTTTCAAAACAGGTGAGAACCATAGGCCCAGCTTACAGCTGTCTCTTTGAAATGCAGCTATCACTGGCCAGTGAGACGCCCACCTGATGCGAGGCAGCTTTTGAACTAACACATTTATTTTTTCTTTAAGGCAAAGCCCTATTTGACTTCTGAAATCAAATCTTGTCTCCATAAATGCAGAGGGCATTTCTATAACTCAGTATTCTTAGGCTCAACATTTGTTGGCAACTTGTTTATCTTCTTTTGAAAAAATTCTGTTCATGTCTTTTTTTTTTTGAAGTTTTTGTTTATTTATTATAGCTTATTATGGGGGTACAACAGTTCTGGTTAAGTATATTGCCCATGCCCCTCCCAACCCCCTGATTCATGTCTTTTGCCCACTTTTTATTGGAGTTATTTGTTTTTTTCTTACTGATTTGTGTCAGTTCTCCATAGATACGTATATTAGTCCTGTATTGGATACATAGTTTGCAGATACTTTCTTCCAATCGGTAGGTTGTCTATTTATGCTGTTGATTATTTCCTTTTCTGTCCATAAACATTTTAATCTAATCTTTTTTATTGTGGTATTTGTCTTTGATGTCATAGCCATAAATTATTGGCCTAGGCCAATGTCTAGAAAGGTTTTTACTACTTTTTTCTTCTAGAATTTTTTATAATTTCTTGCCTTACATTTAAGTCTTTTATCCATCTTGAATTAATCTTTGTATATGATGACAAATAGGCATCCTCTTTCATTCTTCTGCATATGGCTATCCAGTTTTCTGAGCACCATAGATTGAATGGGGCTTCCTTTCTCCAGTGTATCCTTTTGTCAGATTGGTCAAAGATAAGCTGGTTGTAGGTAAGTGGTTTTATTTGGGGGTTTTCTATTCTGTTGCATTGGGGTATATCTCTACTTTTATGCCAGTACTGTGCTGTTTTGGTTACTGTAGGCTTGTAATATAATTTTAAGTCAGGTAATGTGATGCCTCCATATTTGTTCCTTTTGCTTAAGATTTCTTTGGGTATTTAGGCTCCTTTTTGGTTACAAATGAAGCTCTGTGAAATATGATGTTGGAATTGTGATAGGGATTGTGTTGAATGTGTAAATCACTTTGGACAGTATGACATTTTAACAATGTTAATTCTACTAATCCACAAGCATGGAATATTTTACCATTTCTTTGTGTCATCTATAATTTCTTTCATCAGTGTTTTGTATTAATAGTTTTCCTTATAATGATCTTTCACCTCCTTGATTAAGAATATTCCTAGGTATTTTATTGTCTATGGAGCTACTGTAACTGCTATTGAGTCCTTGATTTGACTCTCAAATTGAGTATTATTAGAATATAGACATGCTATGATTTGTGTACATTGATTTTGTAACCTAAGATTTTGCTGAATGTATTTATCAATTCTAGGAGTCTTTTGGTAGTCTTTAAGTTTTTCTTGGTATAAGATTATGTCATCACCAAACAGGGATAGTTTGACCTCCTCTTTCCCAATTTGGATATGCTTTGTTTTATTTTTTTTTCCTCTTACCTTAATTCCCTGGCTAGGACTTCCAGCACTGTGTTGAATAGAAGTGGTGACAGTGGGCACCCTTGTCTTGTTCTAGTTCTTAGGGAGAATGCTTTCAACGTTTCCCTATTCATTATGATGTTGGCTGTGGGTTTGTCATATATGGCTTTTATAATTTTGAGGTAAATTCCTTCTAAGCCAAGTTTGTTGATTTGCATATAGTGAACCACCCTTGCATCCCTGGGATGAAACCAACTTGACCATGGTGAATTATCTTTTTGATGTGCTATTGATTTCAGTTTGCTGGTATTTTGTTGAGGGATTTTGTATCTATGTTCATAAAGGATATTGCTCTGTAGTTTTTATTTTTTTTTTGTTATGTCCTTTCCTGGCTTTCTTTGTAGGTCTTGTAGAATTTGACTGTGAATCTATCTGGTCTGGTGCTTATTTTTGTTGGGAGATTTTTTTTTATTATTACTTCTTCAATCTCACTATTATTATAGGTCTTTTCAGGGTTTCTGTTTCTTAATGATTCAGACTTGGGATGTTGTATGTTACCAATAATTTACTCATCTCCTCTACATTTTCTAGTTGGTGTGGGTACAAATTAGTATTTATGGATGATATTTTGTATTTCTGTGCTATCAGTCATATGTCTCTTTTTCATTTCTGATTTAGCTTATTTGAGTACTTTCTCTGTTATTTGTTGTTAATCTGACTATTCATCTATTTTTTTGTCATTTCAAAGGACCACCTTTTTGTTTTATCGATCCTTTGTGTTAGGATTTTTGTTTGTTTGTTTCCATTTCCTTTAGTTCTTTTCTGAGTTTATGTTCTTTCTTTTCTTCTGATGGTTTTGTCTCTGGTTTTTTCTTCTATATCTACCTCCTTTATGTGACTTTAGCTTGTTATTTTGTGATCTTTCTGTCTTTTTGATGTAAGTATTTAAGACTGTTGATTTCCCACTAGGACTGCTTTTGCTGTATCCCATAGATATGAAAGCTTGTGTCTCCTTTGTTGCTCAGTTCAAGAATATTTTGATTTCCACTTTAATTTCATCATTGACCCTAGGGTCATTCAGCAGCTGGTTGTTTAATTTCTATGACTTTGTGAATATTTGAGTGCTTCTCTTGGATTTGACTTCTGACTTTATTCCACTGTAGTCTGAGAAGATACATGGTATAATTTTGATTTTTCTGAATTTACTGAGACTTGTCTTTTGGCCTAAGATATGATCAATCTTGGAAAATGTACCATGTGCTGATGAGAAGAATACATATTCAGTAGTTTTGGGGTACAATGTTCTGTAAATATCTTTTACACCCATTTATTCTAGAGTTCCATTTAAGTCCATTGTTTCTCTTTTGATTTTCTTCTTCAATAATTTGTCTAGTTCTGTCAGTGGTCTGTTGAAGTCTTCAGCAATTATGCTACTAATTATTTCTTTGCTTATTCTAGTAGAACTTGTTTTATGAATCTGAAAGTTCCTGTGTTTACATGGATACATATTTAGGATTGTAATGGCTTCTTGTGGAATTGCCTCCTTATTGTTATATAACAATCATCTCTGTCTTTTTTTACCATTAAATTCTTAAAGTCAATTTTATCTGTTATGAGAGTGGCTATACTTGCTTTTGATTTCTATTTGCATGGAATATTATTTTCCATTCCTTTACCTTGAGTCTATGAAGGTACTTGTGAGCAAGATGTGTTTCTTGGAGACAGCACATATCTGATTTATTAAAAAAAAAAAAAAAACCCTTCGGCCTGTCTGTGTCTTTTAAGTGGGGCATTAAGACTGTTCACAATCAGTTCTAGTACCCAATCAGCATCTGGTTCATGGTTGAATGTCTGGTTGTTTTTGGAAACTTTTGATTCTTTCATTCTACCACCAAAAACGTGTTAGTATTGATATGTGGTGTAAGGTTCTGTTCATCTTTTGGATGAAACCTTGTTATTTTGTTTTCCCTCTTATGCTATTGTTTTATAAGAGCTGTTAGTTCTAACTTTCAGGTGTTTTTACACTGGTGTATATCTATTATGCTGCTCCATGTATAATGAACTTTGAGGTATTTCCTATAAGTCAGGCCTAGAATTGACAAATTCCCTTAGTATTTGCTTGTCTGGAAAACTCTTTATTTCTCATGATTTAGGAAAATTAGTTTTACAGCATACACAGTTCTTGGCTAGCCACTGTTCTATTTAACAAGACTAAAAGTCAAGCCTCAAACCCTTCTGGCTTGTAAGGTCTCTGCTGAGAAGTCTGCTGTTAACCTGATGGGTTTTCCTTTGTAGGTTAGTTGTTGCTTTATTTTATGGCTTGCAGAATTTTCTCCTTTATTTTGACTTTGGCCATATTGATGACTATGTGTCTTGGAGATGCCCTACTTACTATGAATCTTCTCAGTGTTTGATGACCATGTTGTATCTGGATATATGAATCTCTGTTGCTACCAGGGAAGTTTTCTTCAATAATTCCCTATGTAGACCAGGTGCTCTGGACCTAAGAGCTCAGAATGACATCAGCTACAGCAACTGGGGAACAGAGGTCACTGGGTCCCTGCTGTACCTGCTTTCTGATCCAGTGTCACTAAACAGACTCCTAGGAGCAAACTGATCAGTTTAAAGGTCTACAGTGTTGGTGGGTGGTGGCTCTATCACAGTTAAGGGTATAGTGTCTGTGGAAAGAGTGTGGAATACCAAAGTTCTCTCCTCCTGTCCTTCCCTATGTGTTGATACCTCTCCTAGGTACATTCTGATCTTGCCAAGTCATCCAGTCACCTTCTCCTTCACTTTGATTATCCTCTGATCACTTCTCTATTGTCACAATGCTCTCTCCAAGAAGGTCCATTTATACGTGGGCATCCAGCTGACAGCCTCTCAGTTAATCTTTCCTAGATAACTAAAAGGAATGATCTCATAGAAAGCCTGATTACATCAAGCAGATTTTCTTCACAGATTATATCTCTCTCATAGAATAAAAGAGATTTTTGGCTATTTTTACATTTCCAGTGGTTCTGAATAACCATCTTGAACTATGTCAAAGAAATATATTTAAGAGTGAAATATTTTCATGTCCTTCAATCTTTCATATTTATGTCTTATAAGCTATAATATCTCATTTTTTTCATTTCTAATTTTATGTATTTGGGTATCTTTTCTGAATTGCTTAATTAGGATACCTAACAATTTGTTGATTTTTTTATCCTTTTAAACAAATTTTTATTTCATTTATTTTTAATTGTGGTTTTTGTCTTTATTGTGTTTAGTTCTGCTCTGATCTTTAGTATTTTTTTCCTTTTACTCGTTTTCAATTGGGCTTATTCTTGCTTTTCTACTTTTTGGAAATGATGGGTATGCTAATTACTCTGATTTTATTATTATACATTGCATAAATGTATCAAAATGTCATTCTGTATCTCGTAAATATGCGTAATTATTATGTGTCAGCTAAAAATAAAAGAATAAAAAAGACAAAAGATAACAATTGTTGGTTTACCAAGGGAAAACCTCCTCTTTGTCCTCTGCAGAGTCACTAGAAAATCAACCAAAAAAGGAAGATTAATTGGAGTAAAAGCATACAAAATTATTAATATGTACACATGGACAACCACAGAGTAATCACCTACCCTTCAATGGGTTTCAAAATCTTATATTAGCATCATGACAAATCACCTGTTTTGGACGTTAAGGGAGGAGGGAGAAGAGCATTTCTGTTGAGGGACAATGAAAGATTACTAGGGAGAGTGAATGGATCAGGAACAGAGATTAACGTGTAAATATTTTCCTTTGGAATTTGAATAAGCCTGAAAGACAGACATTATCTTATAAAAGTGTCTATCCAGGTGTGGTTACATTCTTGTTCTTAAAGGGAAGGGAAAAAAGACAATTGTTCCGTTTGGTAAGTATGGATCTTAGGAAGATAAAAGAACTTTAATTTCATCCTGTAATTTGTGAGATATGATTAGTACAGAAGGTCAAAGAGACCTTGAGGCTTCTTCTGTTCAGTATATCAAACTACTATATTTTGGAGTATCAGTTTCTGAGCCCAAACATTGGCAAGATTGTGGAAAAAAGACATTCATGTATATTGTTGGTGAAAGTGTAACTTGGTAAAACATTAAGCAAAACAAGATGGATGTTTCTCAAAAAAATAAAAATAGAATTTGATCCAGCAATCCTAATTCTTGATACTTATCCAAAAAATCGAAATCAGGATCTCAAAGAGCTATATACACTAACATGATAATTGTATCAGTATTTACAATATTCAATAGTTTTTTGCTATTTCTTCTTGACTTATTTACTTGCTTACACTTTTAAGAAAGCACAGCCTTCCTTCTGAGCATATTAAATAAGGAACAAGATCACATTTTCATGCTTAACCTCCCTATTATTTTTCCACTCAAAATAAAGGACAACACCTTTGTAATAAAGTTAAGTCTTTTACTCCTGTTTTGTCTCCCATATTAGACCTACATTATCTTCTCTCTCCTCTTTTTTCAAGGTATAGCTAGAAAGGCCTACCTATCATGCCTTATTAAGATTCTCTGCTTCAACAAATTTTAGTCAAACTCCTGAAGAAACCAAAATATAACATCCCAAAATATATTTTTGGCATATTTCAAGATCAATATTCAGAAGGGCTGAAAACATAAGAATAGTTGAAAAGCAGTCTTTGTTGAGAACATCTGTATCTGAAGAGAATATCTGCATTGATGCAGCCAAGAGTTCACTGAGAGCCTGACTGAAAGAAACACTTTCTCTCTGTTGGCTGCCACCTGTGAGGTTTCAGCTACATAGCAAAACCAACTTTGCTAGCCAGGCATCCTCTTATTTACCTCTCACAACCTGTCTTGCCACCACAACTTGATTTACCACCATAACCTGTTTGGGCTATGCTCTGAGCCCCTATTCTTTCTGCAACATCAAGATGATATATAAGCTTCACCTTCCCATTGGAGGATTGGGGTAATCCCTCTGTGGTTCCCTCCATGCATGTTAATAAACTTGTATGCCATTTCTATTATTAATCTGCTTTTTGTCAGTTTATGTTCTTTGACAGGTATTGTTGAATATTTTTTATCACACATACATACACACATATTACCATTTTCACTTACTGATCTTATGCTTTGGATTCTAGACTGGGTGTCATAGCAGCACTCCATCTCATGCCCTGGGAACAATATTAAACTCAAATCTTCAGGCATGATTTTTTGAAAAACTCTTTTTAAAATTTCAAAAGCTGCAAATTTTCTTTCCTTTGACTTTAAATTTTTTTTATTTATTTCAGCTTATTATGGGGGTACAAAAGTTCTGGTTATATATATTGCCCATGTCCCACCCATCCCCACGAATCAGAGTTTCAAGCATGTCCATAACCCAGACAGTGCACATCATGTAGTTATACCGCCATCCCCTCTCCCCAAGCCCCATCCCCCTGAGCCAGAACATTCAAGAGTGTCCATTCCCAAGACAGTGCGCAACACACTCATCATGTAGGTATACACCCATCCCCTCCCCCGACCCCTCACCTCAGTCTGAAACCCAATTGTTGTTATTCCCAAATGTGCACTTAGGTGATGATCAGGGAAACCGATTTGCTGGTGAGTACACATGGTGCTGATTTTTCCATTCTTGAGATACTTCACTTAATAGAATGGGTTCCAACTCTCTCCAGGAGAACAAAAGGGATTCTATACCACCGTTATTTCTTATAGATGAGCAATACTCCATGGTATACATATACCACATTTTACTAATCCACTCATGAATTGATGGGCATTTGGGTTGTACCCACTTCTTTGCAATTGTGAATTGTGCTGCTATAAACATTTGGGTGCAGGTGTCTTTTTCATAGAATGATTTTGGTTCTTTTGGGTAGATGCTCAATAATAGGATTGCTGGATCAAATGGTAGGTATACTTGAATCTGTTTAAGGTATCTCCTTATAGCTTTCCCCAAAGTTGCACTAGTTTTCTTTTTCTTTTATTCATTACAGCTTATTATGGTGGTACAACAGTTCTGGTTAAGTATATTGCCCATGCTCCTCCCATCGCCCTGAGTCAAATTTTTAAGCGTGTCCATTCTTCAGACAGTGCGCATCGCACTCATCATGTAGATATACACCCATCCCATCCCCCCACCTCTGTACAATACCCAATTGGTGTCATTCCCAAATGTGCACCCAGGTGTTGATCAGGGAAACCAATTTTCTTGTGAGTACATGTGGTGCTTATTTTTCCATTCTTGGGATAATTCGCTTAATAGAATGGGTTCCAACTCTCTCCAGGAGAACCAAAGAGATGTCTTATCTTCGTTATTTCTTATAGCTCAGTAATACTCCATGGTATACAGATACCACATTTTACTAATCCATTCATGAATTGATGGACATTTGGGTTTGCACTAATTTTCAGTCCCACCAGCAGTAAATGAGTGTTCCTGTCTCTCCGCATCCACGCCAACATGTATTGTTTTGGGACTTTTTGAAAAAGGCCATTATCACTGGAGTTAAGTGACATCTCATTGTGGTTTTGATTTGCATTTCCCTGATGATTAGCGATGTTGAGCATTTTCTCATATGTTTGTTAGTCGTTCTTATATCTTCTTTTGAAAAATTTCTATTCATGTCCTTTGCCCACTTTTTGATAGGGTTGTTCGATTTTTTCTTACTGATTTTCCTGAATTCTAAATAGATTCTTGTTATCAGTCCTTTATCTGATGTGTAGTATGCGAAAAATTTTTCCCATTCTGTAGGTTGTCTGTTTACTCTCGTGATTGTTTCTTTGGCTGTGCAGAAGCTTTTTAATTTAATCAGGTCCCATTTATTTATTTTTGTTGTTGCTGTGATTTCCTTAGGGGTCTTCTTCATAAATTCTTTGCCTAGGCCAATGTCTGTAAGAGTCTTTCCTACATTTTCTTCTAGAATTCTAATAGTTTCCCTCCTAAGGTTTAAGTCTGTTAACCACC